>OY740791.1:59335597-59800597 GCA_963514005.1 Raja brachyura | reverse complement strand
GGTAGCAGAGAAGAGAGTATGGCCAGGGTGGTGTGGGTCTTTGATGATATGAGCTGACTTCTTAAGGCAGGACTTTCTGGCATTCCCTTTGGTCATTGGGAAGGTCAGTGTGGGTGAAGTACCAAGCAGTGTCTACAACTTCCATAGCTTCTATTCCAATGATCCCAAAGGATTTAATTGCTTCCATGTACACATTTGTTTATCTGTACCAGGAGTGAGAAAGGGTTATCTGCTTATGGATCGGACAACGTTTACCACTCCCGAGGTGCCGCGCAGTGAAGGCTTTCCCGTGGAGCCGCGGCAACGGTGCCCGCCTGGAACACCCAAAGTGTCGCCAGTCGGCGGGACCACGCCCGAAGGCCCAATGGACCACTGACCCACCCGACGTCTCGTTGGTCGGCGGGGGTCAGCTAATGACGCGACTGGGATCCTTCCCGAAGGCTCAGTAGGCGGTAGAACCGGCAGGGAGCTGGAGATGTTGGATGCGAGGAGCAAGAAGCAGTAGGAGGGTGAACCAGGGTAACATCTCCAGCACCTACAAAGTTGGCTGCAGGACGTACCCCCGGGACACAAAGATGGCCGACGAGGGGAGGGTCATCGGTTGATGGGCCGATCTGGTCAAAGGTGACGAAGGAAGGCTCTGCAGGAGCCTGGGGCTTTCCTGGATCGGGAACTGCTCCCGTAGACCGAGTACGCAGGCGGATCAGACTTTGCACTTTGGAAATGGCGTCAAACCATGGCAGTGCCCGCATGTGTAAATATGCTAAAAGAAATTCACTGTGTAATAAAGAACCATTGGACCATTGAACCATTGAACATTCTAGTCTCCTTTGTTTCTGGATATTCAAATTTCCAAATTAAGCCAGGATGCAACCAGGGCAGTTGTGTTTATGGATTTTGGGGAGAAGATAAAACCAGGCTGTGTGGAGCTAGGGAGCAATAAGACTGGAGGTTATGAAGGGCAGACAGCCGGAAGTGATAAAGTTAGAAATGATCTGTGAGAATATGGCCTGGTGCTCATCTGTGGGGTCATGGTCCAAGGATAAGTAGGAGGTCTGAAGAAGGGTCTCGACCTGAAAAGTCACCCATTCCTTCTATCCAGAGAGTCTTCAATCTTCTCAAGAAGTGAGACTTATTTGTGTTTGCATTGATGTACAAGGCCCAGGACACATCTACAGAGGTAGGCAGGCCCATGAACTTGAGGCTGTTCACTCTCTCCAGCGGCCTCCCATCGATCAATCAATCAATCTATCAATCAGTTGTATTCATTACTTGCACGTAAAGTGCAAGTGAAATGAATTTTCACTTGCAATGAGGACAGGTTCATGGATCCCTGACTTCCCCCCCCCACGCTCCCCGAGGTCAATAATCAACTCCTTAGTTTTTCTACCATTGAGAGCAAGATTGTTGTTCTGGCACCATTCTATCAGATTTTCAATCTCCTCCCTATACTGTGATTCATCGTTATCCATTATTCAGCCAACAATGGTAGCATTGATAATAGAATTAACGATAATGTGGCCCAGTGACTGGTTACACAGGCCTGGGTATAGAGAATGTAGAGCAGGGGACTGAGCACACAGCCTTGGGCTTCTCTGCAGTTGATGGTAATCCAGGAGGAATGTTGTTATTGCCAATGAGTACTGATTGTGGTCTGTCAATGAGGAAGTTAAGGAGTCAATTAACTAGGGATGAGCAGAGACTCAGTTACTTGTATTTGATGATGAGTTTAGAAGGAATGATGGTGTTGAATGGAGAAGGATGGTTGGTGATGAACAACAAGTTCCTTCTATCCAGAGATGCTGCCTGTCCCGCTGAGTTACTTCAGCATTTTGTGCCTGTCTTTGGTTTAAACCGGCATCTGTAGTTCCTTCCTGCACATTTGGCCTGAGGTTTGTGCTGTTTTTGTCCAAGTGGTCCAGTGCAGAGTCCAGGCACATTTCATTTCGGAGTCACGTGAGTGACTTCGTGAAGAGCCCGCCGGCGCGCATGCTCGACATATCGTCGTAACGCGTTGCTGCGACGGCTGGCGGTGGAGCGCGCTCCTCGCCAGCCCTTCATAAGGGGCCACGGAGGTAAGTATTCTACCTTTAGTTGGTGGTCCTTGTTGTCTGATTATGTCTTGCAGCAAGGACATGGATGGGAGTTCGAAGGGCCGGAGGACGTCAGGACGAGTTCGCCGGTCAACAGTTCCGGGGCCTTTACCATCGGCAGTACCTGCAGCGCAGGCCGGGACTCAGGCGGAGATGTGGGTAAGCCCTGTGTTCACAGGTCCAGATCCGCCAGCACACCACAGCTCGGAGGAGTTCGACGAGGAGGAGTGTGGTGTGCCGCCAGAGCAGGGGGACCCTGCCATGGCAGTCAGGTCATCAGCGGGCTCGCTGGCGACCTCGAGCAGGGCACGTGCCGTTGCACGGCCTGTTCCACTCAGCCCTCCGAGAAGGGGGAGGGGAGGAGCCCAGAAGCCTAACCCTGTTAGGGCTAAGGCATTGCCTGTCGCGGAGGAGCGGTCAGGTTCCAGGGCGAGACCCGGGGCGGCTGTGAGGTCCAGCCGGCACACCCCGACTCTCGACGCCGGGACGGGTCGGTCGAGTCGGGTCTCGTCACGGTCGCCGAGCCCCCCATGGATGGGTGGGCGAGACCATGCGTTGGCAACGTCCACGATGTGGGCAGCCGGCAAGACTGCGCGGGCCCCAGGCAGCCATGCTTCGGCTGGTGCCGACCCCTTGCCGCAAGTGCCCTTAGTGGCAGCGGCTTCAGCTCCCGCTAAACGGAGGCGGTTGAACACGCCCGCGCAGGAATCGCGCAGTTTCGCCTCGGCGGCTGTTAGCGACAACTACCGGCACCGGCAGGGCCTCGACGAGGTGCGGGCCGATGACAGGAGCCCGGTTTTCTTCTCAGAGCCGGAGGACTCCGACCACCTGAGTGTTCAGGGTGAAGGGCGTATTGACCGTATGGAGCGGCTGCTGGAGCTCCTGCTTCAACGTCAACAACAGCAGGGCAGCTACAGGCACAGGGCGTCTTCACCAACATCTACTATCAGCCTGGAGCAGCAGGAGGAGGAGGTTCTGGTGGATCCCGTACCACCTCCGTTGGAGGTGCCAGCGGAGGAACTCTTGGATGTGGCGACCAAATTTGCGGCCCCACATACGGCTGGTCTTCCTCTCAATACAAAGCTGGCAGCCACAGTGGACTTTCTTAATAATCAGGTGCTGCAGGAAGAAGTCCTCATCCAGGCTATGAGCCGTCACAAGGCTCCATCAAACTGCAACTCCCTCAACGTGCCTGTGGTCAATACGCCAATATGGGGCAACATCAGTGCGGCTATCCGTCAACAAGAGCTAAAATTGCAGCGGATCCTGAAACTCCTCACGGCCGGTATTACCGCCTTTGCGCGGTCGGTGGACGGGGACGAACTGAATTTGGACCAGGAAGATGCTCTGGCCTTATTGTGCGTGACCCAGCACGAAATTAACGGGTTTCGCAAAAACAGCATCCGCCCAGCACTCAACCCGAAGTTTGCAGGATTGTGCAAACCACCGCTGCCGCCGCCGCCCCGTCAGCTCTTTGGTGAGGACCTCTCGAAGAGAGTCAAAGAGCTTGACGAACAAGCCAAAACGGTGGGGATCATGCGCTCTCAGAGTGCCCCCACACCGTCAGGCTCAAAAGCTCCATACATTCGCTCACGAGGGTCGGCCAGTGCCTCGACGAGGACTCACCCTCTAGCTCCACAACGACAACAGCGCCAGAACCAGCACCAAGGCTCTTTTTTAGGACAGGGTCGGCAGAGACCTTTGTGGAAATCGAAGACGCCGCGCCCTCAAGCCAACCCAGCACCTCCACGGCCACCCACACGTGTCAAGGACCGCCGGTAACCACGGAGGTGAGGGGGTCTGGTTCTCTTTTTTCTCTCTGTTTAACTTCCCATGTTGGTGGTCGTTTACGGTTGTTTTTGGGTGCATGGGGTAATTTTACTGGTGATGAGTATGTGTTGCGGAATATTCAGGGGCATAAAATTGAGTTTATTAATGGCGACATTCCTCCATCCCAGCACATGCCTGGTCGTACGTTCAAATTGTCTGCTGCAGAACAGGCAGCCGGTTATAAGGAAATTTTAAGTCTGGAACAGAAGGGTGTGATTGAGAAAACGGTGCATGAGCCAATTGAATTTGTTTCGAACATATTTACTAGACCTAAGAAGGATGGAGGCTGTCGTGTCATTATTGATCTAACCCGTTTGAATACGTTTGTAACATATACTCATTTTAAAATGGATACGTTTGAAACAGCCAAATCGTTGATTTCCCATGGCTGCTTTATGGCATGCATTGATTTAAGGGATGCATATTATTCAGTATCCATCCAGAAATATGATAGAAGGTTTCTGAAATTTATCTGGATGGGGCAACTTTGGCAGTATAAGGCTTTGCCTAATGGGCTCACTACAGCCCCTAGATTATTCACTAAATTGGTGAAGCCAATCATGGCTTATTTGAGACAACGACATCATATAGTTATGGCCTATTTAGATGATGTCTTTATTGTGGGCCACACCCTGCAATTGGCCGAACAGGGTGTTGCAGCTGCTGTCAATATATTTCAACAATTAGGGTTCATTGTCCATCCAGAAAAATCGAAGTTCTGCCCTGCCCAGGTAATTAATTACCTAGGGTTCACGGTGAACTCAATGAGCATGAGGATAACTATACCAATTAACAAAATTGAGGAAGTCACTCAGGTGTGCAAAGATTTAATTGGCACCAATATACCATCGATTCGGCATACAGCCACAGTAATTGGCAAGCTAGTGGCTTTGTTTCCGGCAGCACGATATGGACCTTTGCATTATCAGAATTTGCAAAGAGCTAAAATTATTGCATTAAAACGGAACGCTGGTCATTACGATCGATCAATGCAGCTGCCGTCCGAAGCGATAACTGAGTTGCAATGGTGGGTGTGTCACATTAGCAACTCATTTAAGCCTGTTAGGGAGGCTAATCCGGTGGTATATTTACAGACTGACGCAAGCTCCAATGGCTGGGGAGCTACTGATAATTGCTCTAGTTGTGGGGGCAAATGGGACACCCTTGAGGCATCGATGTTGTTGACTCAAGGGATTAACTATTTGGAGTTGCTGGCAGCATTCCACGGACTTCGTGCATATTGTTCCAAGCTTGTTGGAGCACACGTCCGTCTCCAAATAGACAACACCACAGCTGTGGCATATTTAAACCATATGGGTGGTACCAGGTCAGTTTCGTGTGACAAATTGGCTAACTCAATTTGGCTCTGGTGTGTTCAAAGAGACATTTGGATTTCAGCTACCTATTTGCCAGGTGAGCTTAATACTGTGGCGGACACCAGGTCACGCAAATTTAATGACAACATTGAATGGATGTTGCATCCTGAGATTTTTTCTAAAGTCACAGCCAAATTTGGTAAACCGGACATTGACCTTTTTGCGTCACGGTTAAACCATCAGGTACCAGCCTACGTTTCATGGGAACCAGATCCTGGGGCAATAGCGCTAGATGCATTCTCGCTGGACTGGGGGAATTGGTTTTTCTATGCCTTCCCTCCGTTTTGCCTCATCAGTCGGGTATTGCGAAAGATTCAGGCAGATGCTGCCAAGGGCATCCTTATTATACCCGACTGGCCCACACAGCCTTGGTATCCGGTGGTCTTTGACATGCTCAACGAACCTTGGGTCCTTTTGAAGGGTTGCCCACAATTGGTTACTCACCCTGTGTCAGGGGAGCCACATCCCTGCCATGGCTATTTAAATTTGTTGGCTTGCAGGTTCTGAACAGGCCGTTAGTCCAATACGGCCTCTCGGCTCGGACCATGGATACCATCGGGGCGTCGTGTCGAGAGTCCACAAGGCGAAGATACCGCTCGCATATTAAGAAGTGGGAAGCCTACTGCAGCCGCTCTCGCATCACGTACGATGACGTGACAATAACCGACGTCCTGGAATTCCTCGCGGGGTTGCACCATGATGAACACTTAAGTTACAGTGCCATCAACAGCGCCAGAAGTGCGCTATCATTCTACCTCAAGATTGGGGTAGGATCCAACAGGCTAGTGTCCAGACTCATGCGGGGTATATTCAATATGAATCCGCCTACACCACGCTATAATATCACCTGGGATGTCAGGGACGTATTAACCCTGCTCAGGACGTGGTCTCCCATGGAGGGGCTCCAACTGGACCAACTCACCATGAAGCTGGTGATGTTACTAGCGCTGACTTCAGCTCAGAGGGTACAGACACTACACAAACTTTGTGTCGACAGAATGACATCTACCCCTACAGAAGTAGTCTTTTTCGTTGACGAGCTACTAAAGCAGCATAGACCTGGGTGCACAGGGCTGCAGCTGAAGTTCCCGGCATACCCCGCAGATGCTAGGCTATGTTTAGCCTCACATATCCGCCACTATGTCAAGGTGACGGCACGCATCAGAGGAATGGAGAGATACCTGCTTGTCACTCATAAAAGACCTCATCATCGAGTGACAGTCCAGACGATATCCAGGTGGCTTCGAGTCGTCTTGGGTAAGTCAGGTATCGACACTAATGTGTTCAAGTCTCATTCCACCAGGGCTGCATCGACGTCAGCGGCGAGGGTCATGGAGGTGCCCATGGACCAAATTCTCGCCACAGCAGGATGGGCGAATGAAGCTGTGTTCCAGCGTTTTTATAACAAGCCTGTTGCTGCTCCTCTACAGTTCGCAGAAGCCGTGCTGAATGCAGGTCAAGAACGTGGAAATGTCCCCGCATGAGGGGTTTTTGATTTGTTATTAATAAATATGCTCTTGTTTTGCAGTATGAACTATTGAGCAAGTTTGTTCCTCCCATCCATCCCTGGTAGTGGTGTGTCAGCATGGACGTGGTCCAGGGCGTGTAATCACAGAAGCTTTGAAGTCTTCACGAAGTCACTCGCGTGACTCCGAAATGAAATAGTAAGATTGAACGAGAACTTACCAGTTCGAAGGTTGATCTTTATTTTATGAGGAGTCGAAGTGAGGGATTTCGTGCCCTCCTCGCCCAACCCTCAATCACCTTCATCTGGTAATCTTAGTCAATTCAATCATACTATGCGAAGTCATTTCTATTGTTGGTTCTGTGATTCCACGCCGCTACTTTGAAGTATGTCGAGCATGCGCGCCGGCGGGCTCTTCACGAAATTCCTCACTTCGACTCCTCATAAAATAAAGATCAACCTTCGAACTGGTAAGTTCTCGTTCAATCTTACTATTCTCTGTCCATCTTCATTCGCGGCAGGAGAAATATAGCGGATCTAGGTCCTTGCTAAAGGCAGAAGACTGAAGAGTGACCTTGAAGTGGTTTATAAAACCATGTGGGCATAAATAGGTGAACGGCCACAGTCTTTTCCACAGGACAGAGGAGTCTAAAACTGGAGGTTTTACTCCAGCTTTTTGTGTCTATCTTCAGTTTAAACCAGCACCTGCAGTTCCTTCCTACTAAAACTAGAGGGCACTGATATAAGGCGAGAGGGGAAAGATTTAAAAGGGACCTGATGGGCAACGCTCTCACGCAGAGCGTGATGCGTATGTGGAAATGAGCTGTCAGAGTAAGTGGTAGAGGCAGGTGTCATTGCGACATTTAAATCTCATTTGTACAGACACCGAGATAGGCAAGTGGGGCCAACTCAGTTAGACAACTCGGTAAGTTTCAACCTAATTCTGTGCTCTATTGCTCTCTGACTATAGAGAGAAAGTTTGAAAAGTTTCACTCTAAAAACCCACAGTGATTGAAGTGGAGAAGTCCCTGAGTGTACGGAATGGTCGAACCTTGTGACCGCAAATATTGTCCTTTGTGTAAGAGGCGGCCTGTACCTCATGAGGAACGGGAACGACTGAGGCTGTCCATAACTCAGTGAAGTGCATCCATCATACAGGCTGGGCTTGGCAGCTGTAAAACATAGGGTGCACTGCGAAGTTGCCATGCAGGAGCCCAGTGCCAATGTTGACACCAGTAGGAGCATGCTGCTTGAATGACATGCCTTTGAGAGATGAGGTATTTCATAAAATAAATCAGTTTGGAGGTGGATTTGACAGTTTCCAGTCAAGCACCCACCTGTCCAAATATGTCTAAGCTTCAAGTAACCCTTGCACCCCTACCCCACCCATCGTACCAGCTTCAAAGCCGTCTTGTTGAATCTCATTGCCTATATGTCGTTCTCACCTCGGCCACAGCTAACCATGGCCCCTTTCCTCTATCATTGATACTTTTTTTGCATATATTTTATTCATTTGTTCTATATTTCTCCATATATGTTTATATCTCTCGTTGCCCTTTGAGCTGACTCTCAGTCCAAAGAAGGGTCTCGACCCAAAACGTCATCCATTCCTTTTCTCCAGAGATGCTGTCTGTCCCGCTGAGTTACTCCAGCTTTTTGTGTCTATCTTCGGTTGAAACCAGCATTTGTGTTTCTTCCTACACAAATATGGAAAGTCCAGCAGCAAGTAGCACCTACCCCCAAGAATGTCTTTGTCCTCCCTTCTGAAAGAACCATCACTCTCCCCACCAACTTCACCAACTCTAGAGCAATCGGTATCCTCAACTGCCCAGGCTGTAGCCTTTAGTGCCTGTCTTTGTTCCAGTAATGGCCTCCAGCCTTCAGTTTCCCTTTCCTACAATGGACAGCCTGTCAATTTGGCTTTGCTGAACATGGAACATGGAACCTAGAAAAGTACAGGACATGATCAGACCCTCCAGCACACAATGTCTGTGTCAAACACAATGTTAATCTAATCCCATCAGCCTGCATGCGATCCGCATCCCTCCATTGCCTGCATATCCACATGCTCATCCAAATGCCCCTTAAATGCCGCAATGGTATCTGCTTCCATCATCGCCCCTGGCAACCATCTCTCGATAAACAAACCTACCCCACACATCCTTAAAACTTTCCCCCTTTGACATTAAAGTTATGCCCTCTAGTGTTTAACAGTTAAATTAATGCTGACAAATAACAGAACAAAGATAACAGAAAATGGAAAATAACAATTGTCAATTAAGTTCTCACAAACGTCTTCCACACACAAAAGTGCACCAGTCCCTGCTCCCAAATGTTCTCTCTTGGATTGACCATTGTACAGTTTGCGTGATTGTGATTGTCAACGGTCAGCAGAGAGACTCTAAGCAGGAAACAAAGTGCTGGAGTAACTCAGTGGGTCAGGCAGCATCTGTGGAGAACATAGATATGTGACGTTTCAGAGAGTGCTGGAGTAACTCAGTGGGTCAGGCAGCATCTGTGGAGAACATGGATAGGTGACGTTTCAGGACTGGACCTTTCTTCAGACTGATCTGTATTTCAAGATCCCAAGTATTTGGTGAATTATATTGTCGAGGGTTCACCAGGCAAACACGAGGGACTACATATTCTTGTTTTCTGTGATGAGTTTCCATAAACATTGAAGAAAAAGACTTGATTATATAATCAGCCTGAGGAATAGGTAATATTTCTATTTTAGTTTAGTTAAAACTCTTTATTTTGCTTATTTCAATCAGCATTTTAAATAAAAAATTAGTGGCAGAAATGCAGCATCAATGTTTTGAGACTGAGAGATGAATTCACCCATTGGAGGCTTAACTCCACGTAACATTTACAGAATTTGCCGGCCAGCATTGTTGGGAACACATTCAAATGGTGCTTTCAATAAAGATTGCTGGTAATATGACTGGAAATCTGTTTTAGTTTTGTCAACCATCACTTTTATCTATATGTATAAAACTTAGTGCAATACTAGCTGACCTTGCCAAGGTCGTTGACAACCCCTTTTATGGGAGTGTCAGCTTACACAAAGCAAATGGTCATCAGAGGAGGTCCAGAAGATGGTACTATATCTACTATAACATCAAGGATCTCCACCATCTACGCCATGCCCTCCTCTCACTGTTACCAACAGACAGGAGGCTTGGAGCCTGAAGTCCCACCCCACCAGGTTGAGGAACAGCTACTTGCCTACAACTATTGGGTTTTAGTGTGGAGGAAGGAACTGCAGATGCTGGTTTAAACTGAAGATAGACACAAAATGCTGGAATAACTCAGTGGGACAGGCAACATCTCTGGAGAGAAGGAATGGCCGATGTTTTGGGCCGAGACCCTTCTTCAGACTGCTCTTCAGACAGGTTTTAGTTTTTAGTTTTTGGAGATGCAGCATGGAAACGGGCCCAACTCTTCAAGTTCACATTGACCATCGACCAGCCATTGACAACAGTTCTATGTTGTCCCATTTTCACATCCACTCCCTACACATTAGGGGCAATTTTACAGAGGCCAATAAACCTACAAACCCGCACATCCTTGGGATGTAGGAGGTAACTGGAACATCCAGAGGACATCCACACCATCACAGGGAGAACGTGCAAACTCCACACAGGCAGCACCCGAGGTCTGGATCAAACCCTGGTTTCTGGTAAAGAGTGGCAGTAGCTCTACCAGCTGTGCCACAATACTGCCCACAAGGTCGCTGAATCTTGACAACAGTCGACATCTTGCACTACCATAGTCTTGTGTTTTTTTTTAAATTGTGTATTGCTCTGATGTCTTGGTTCTTTTTATCACTTTGAAATCTTCTTTCTTCAAGAAATGTGAAATGTAATTAATGTATAATTGATGAATATTATGTTTTTGAGTATTTGTCTGAGTCGATGTGCCCGTGATGCTGCAAGGAAGATTTTAATTTTACCTGTACTTTACCGCACTTGTATGTAAGACAATAAACTCAACAAGACTCAACGAGACGACTAGAGATTGAAGCAGGGGAGAACAGAACATAAGGACATAAAGAATAGAAGCAGTGATAGGCCATTCTGCCCTCTGTGCCTGCTTTCCCATTCAATACATTTATGGTCGATCTGTTACCTCAGCATCGCACTCCTGTGCTTGTTGCTTGTTGCTTTTTTTTTTAGTATGGCTGTATGATCATTCGAATATCACTATACCTTTATTGGTACACGTGACAATAAAAGGTCTTTGAAACCTTTGTTTTTTTTTTACACTTTAGTTTTTATTGCTTTTATGTATACACAAATAACACACAAATATAACAACGAATCATACAACATTACAGTGAAACGTACAACAGGCCATTACAAGAAACTGGCTTGGAGTGGACACACCCAGACTTAGACAATGGTTAGACATAGTACAGGAAATATTTGTCATGGAGAAAATGACAAATTCTCTAAGAGTGAAAGAGGACGGGTTTAACAGAAAATGGGAAAAATGGATTAGGTATAGAAATAAAGACATCAACACTGTGTAATTTTATAGACAATAATGTAAGTTATTGGAAAATGTTTTAATATGAAAATAGTTCTGTATACTGCATCATTAATTGTAAACTGAGACCTTTGTTCTAAACATGTATGTTTTGATTCCCCTAAAATCAAAAAATACTTTTGTGACTACACTCAGCAACTGCCCCTCTTGGGCAGGGAGTTCAAAGACTCACTGCCTGCTGGGTGAAGAGATTTCTTCCAATCTTAGACCTGAGAAGCCGATCTCTTATTCTGATACTGTGATGCTTGGTTCTGGATGCGGTGCCGAGGGTAACAGCACCCTGCTTCTAGCCTGCCAATGATCATCTCACTCTTGTGTTCTGTGGGTGAGCCTAGCTCTTCGCCACCCCCATTGCTGTGAAATGGAACAAATTCTTCTAGTTCCTGCCACAATTCTATTTAAGTCACTTAAGCATGTAAGTCATAGAGCCACACGTTTACTAAAGAAAGAGGACATCTCGGATGTCCTTGAAAGGAAAGCCTTTATCTTGGGAGCAGATGCGGCAGAGATGGAGTGATTAAGAGATGGGGAGAGGAAGATTGGGTAGGAGGTAGCACCACCAGCAGGAGAAATATCAAGTTGCAGCATTGTACAGCATTGCATAATAAACTTGCCCTGTTGCACAGTGCACGGAACACTATCATATCAATCTGCTGGATCACACAGTGCACAGAAGAGCGTTACATCAAACTATGTTAATGCTGCATCACGTAGTGCGGAAAACACTGCCACGTCAAACTGGTATATCACACAGTGCTCTCAGACCACCGTCACATTAAACTGCTGGATTGCACTTAATTAGTGATTTAAAAGAGTGGAACAATTGCAATACATGTATATAGATCTTCTGTTGCCAGCTTGCAAAAAGTTGCCCGTCCTGAAGCCATCTTGCGTTAAATGCCAGGCCCACCTCAATAGTGAGCAACCAAAATACAATCAACGTCAAGAGAGTCAAGTGTCATATTGTCGCTATTTTCTTTTATCATTTCCCTCCCCTCTGACCGCTTCCACCCACATCTCACCCTCCGAGTTCATATTTCACACCTCCTCTTCTTTCCTTACCTGACACCCCGTTGATGCTGCCTGACCCACTGAGTTACTCCAGCATTTTTTGTCTATCTTCGATTTAAAACAGCATCTGCAGTTCTTTCCTCCACCGTTTTGTCTCCTTTTCACCTGTCGCTTTGTAACAATCCCCACCCTTGTGCCAATCACCCTCCTCACCTATCACTTGCCCGGCCTTGCCCTACCCCTAACTGTCTTTCCCAGTTTTCTCCCCCCTTAATCAGCCTGAAAGCAAGGCCCTGATTCGAAACATCATCTGACGATTCCTTCCATAGATATAGCCTGAGCAGCTGAGTTCCTCCAGCATTTTGTTTCTTTCAGAGGTGTCTATGTCCAGGGAAAATAGGTTTAAGGGAAGGGATAGGAACTGGACGAAGATTTTGTTTTACCCAAAGATGGAATAAATCTAGAACACCTTGTATGAGGGGTTGAGGAGGCAGGGAGTCTGATGACATTAAAAATGCCAGAGAAACTCAGCGGGTAAGGCAGCATCTATGGGGCACAGGAATAGGTGACATTTCGGGTCAAGACACTTCTTCAGACTGATATGGGGGTGGGGGGGGCGGGAAGAAGAAATGAAGAGGCGGAGATAGTAGGCTGTGGGAGAGTCACCGGGTGATAGGCTTCAGAGAATGTCGGATGGAGTTTTATAAGGATTATGTATTGTATATCTTTATTTCTTGAATAAAGTCTATTTTTAAATTTTTAATAAAGTTAATGCGAACTGTGCAAAGGTGTTGGGTGAAGCGATCGCCAAGCCTGCGCTTGCTCTCATGTAGATGTAGAGCAGTGTCTTCGGTGAGACCAAGCGCTGGCTTGGCGATCACTCCTTTGCCCAACACCTCCGCACAGTTCGCATTAACGAACCCGATCTCCCGGTTGCTCAGCACTTCAACTCCCCCTCCCATTCCGTATCCAACCTTTCTGTCCTGGGCCTCCTCCATGGCCAGAGTGAGTCCCACCGCAAATTGGAGGAGCAACACCTCTTATTTTGCTTGGGTAGTTTACACCCCAGCGGTATGAGCATTGGCTTCTTCAATTTCAGGAAGTCCTTGCTTTCTCCTTCCTTCCCCTCCCATTCCCAGCTCTCCCACAGCCTACTGTCTCTGCCTCTTCCTTTCTTCTTCCCGCCCATCCCCACATCAGTCTGAAGAAGGGTCTTGACCTGAAACGTCACTCCACAGATGCTGCCTCACCCGCTGAGTTTCTCCAGCAGTTTTGTCTACCTTCGATTTGCCAGCATCTGCAGTTCTTTCTTAAACATTAAGATGTATTTAGATGTGCTCTGAAAGGACGTTCAAAGGATGTTCTTTTTGGGAGAAATTTATTTGAGAAGAAATTTATTTCGTAAGAGGGTGGTGAATCTGTGGAATTCTTTGCCGCAGAAGGCTGTGGAGGCCAAGTCACTGGATATTTTTAAGACAGAGATGGATAGATTCTTGATTAGTAAAGGTCAGAGGTTATGGGGAGAAGGGGTTAGGAGGGAGAGATAGATCAGCCATGATTGAATGGTGGAGTTGACTTGATGAGCCGAATGGCCTAATTCTACTTTTATTCCTTATGACCTTAACTCAATGATTTAGAAGGCACGAAACGCTGGAGTAACTCAGCAGGACAGGCAGCATCTCCGGAGAGAAGGAATGGGTGACTTTTCAGGTTGAGACCGTTCTTCAGACCGATCAGCACACAGTTGCCACGATTCTGGCGCCAGCAATGTTTCAAAGTTCACTGTTCCATTTGTAACACAATGTTCCATTTTGTATCACTTCCTCTGCCAAGCAGCTGATCAATAGGACGCCATTCTAGTTGGAGAAAGGGTAGCACAAATGGTAGCACCATTGCCTCACGGCTCCAGTGATCCAGGTTCAATCCTGAACTCTGATCCTGAATGTGTTGAGTTTACAAGTTTTCCGTGTCGCCATGTGGGTTTATCCCCAGGTGCTCTGGTTTCCTCCCAAATCCCAAAGACATGCATGTTGGTGGGTTCATTGGCTGCTGTACATTGCTCCTAGTGTGTGAGATCGGTGTGGATTGGAGTTTAATAGTTCAGCACAGACTTGGTGGGCCGATGGGCCTGCATCACTCTATATCAGAATTCAAATGCATATAATCCAAAGTCTAATTGCCAAGAGCTTGCATTTATATAGTGCCTGCCTTTCCTGAGAAGTGTTCAACCAACAGTCACATTATGTGTGGTGAATGCAAGACTTCAGACTTACCAAGTTTGCAATTTCTTTCAACTCATAAATTACTTTTATATTTGTTTCCACCCATCGCAGGTGTGTGAACACGCCATTGTAATGAGTTCTAGTCCAAGTATGCTCTCCTTGGAAAGTTCACATGATCGGTTGTCATTGAAATCATTGTGTGCTTGTTCCAACCAGGAACCCTGAGATTCATGTTCCTGATGGGAGTGGCAGAGAATCCATGAGACTATGTGTAGGGAGGAACTGCAGATGCTGGTTTAAACCGAAGCTGGAGAGGCCGGTCACGGTGGCACAACGGTAGAGTTGCTGCCTTACAGCAAAATGCAGCGGCAGAGACCCAGGTTCGATCCTGACTACGGCTGCTGTCTGTATAGAGTTTGTACGTTCTCCCCGTGAGCTGCATGGGTTTTCTCCGAGATCTTCGATTTCCTCCCACACTCCAAAGAGGTACAGGTTTGTAGGTTAATTGGCTTGATAAAAATGTTAAATTGTCCAATTTGGCGATATGCAGAGTACTGGCCTGCCGACTACAAAATTCAGAAGGTTCAGAAGAAGGAACGGGTGACATTTCGGGTCGACCTGAAACGTCACCCATTTCTTCTCTCCGGAGATGCTGCCAGTCCCCGCTGATTTACTCCAGAATTTTGTGTGAATCCATGAGACTGTTGTGGTCAACACTGGGATGATCGAAGGTAGACAAAAATGCTGGAGAAACTCAGCGGGTGAGGCAGCATCTATGGAGCAAATGAAATAGGCAACGTTTTGGATCGAGACCCTTCTTCACAACACCTCATCCTGGGTGCACATGCGGCGTAGAGTGGAGTCAGTGGGTTTATAGTGAATGTTGGTCAGTAGTCTATCACCTGTGATGGAGATAGTGAGGTCAAGAAATGGTAGGGAAATGTCGGAAATGGTCCAGGTGTATTTGAGTGCTGGAAGGAAGTTAGTGGTGAAATGGACTCCCTGACCACCCTCCCTGACCACCCACCATCAGACATCATCTCGACCTCAGTCCACTCACCTGCCTTCCTCCGGCCCCAGCCCCCATCCTTGCCGTGTGTTCACCATCCCCCCTGACCTCCCCTCTCTGATACCGAACGGTCTGTCCTCAGCAGAGGCCTCACCTTTGTTCCCCTCCGTCCCACCTCAATGAGTTCCGTGTCTGCCACGATGTGGAGCTCTTCAACCGTCGCCTCTGCCTCAAAGCGTTCTTCCATGGGAAGGAGTCCTCGCCCCCGTCTCCAATGGACCCCCTCCTCTTGGACTCCCCCTCATGGCCATCTACCGGCTTTAGACCTTTTTATTTTAAACTGCTGGCGGGACATCAACCACCTCAGCTTCTCCACGCCCGTCTCACTCTAACCTCTCCCCCCCACCCCCCCCCCCGAACATACAGCCCTCCACTCACTCTGCAACAACCCAGACTGGGTGACAAACCTGCCGACAAGGAAGGTGCCGTGGTAGTTCTCCCCAAAATCCACAAACCTGACTGTCCTTGCAGACCCATTGTTTCTGCCTGTTCGTGTCCTACCGAACTTATTTCTATATACCTCAACTCCATCCTATCCCCCCTGGTTAAACCCATCCTACCTATGTTCAAGACACCTCGTCTACTCCCGGACTTCCGTTTTCTAGGCCTCATTCCCTCATCTTCACCGTGGATGTCCAGTCACTCTACACCTCCATCCCCCACCAGGAGGGTCTCAAAGCCCTTTGTTTCTTTCTCAACCGCAGTGCCAACCAATCCCCGTCCACTGATACTCTCCTCTGCCTAGCGGAGCTGGTCCTTACCCTTAATAACTTTTCGTTTGGCTCCTCCCATTTCCTCTAAATACAAGGTGTAGCTATGGGCATACGCATGGGCCCCAGCTATGCCTGCCTCTTTGCAGGGTACGTCGAACAATCTTTGTTCAAGGCGTACCAGGACCCCATCCCCGACCTCTACCTCCGCTACATCGACGACTGCAATGGTGCTACCTCATACACCCACACACAACTGACTGACTTCATCCATTTCACCACTAACTTCCATCCAGCACTCAAATACACCTGGACCATTTCTGACATTTCCCTACCATTTCTTGACCAGGTTCCCTGCCATTTCTTGACCATTATCTCCATCGCAGGTGATAGACTACTGACCGACATCCACTATAAACCCACTGACTCCCATGGCTATCTGGACTACACGTCTTCCCACCCTGCTTCCTGTAAGGACTCCACCCCCTACTCCCAATTCCTCCGTCTACGCCGCATCTGCTCCCAGGATGAGGTGTTCCACACCAGGGCATAGGAGATGTCCTCATTCTTTAGGGAACAGGGGTTCCCCTCTTCTACTATAGACGAGGCTCTCACCAGGGTCTCTTCTATACCCCGTGACTCTGCCCGCACTCCCCATTCCCCCCACTCGTAACAAGGGCAGAGTCCCCCTTGTCCTCACCTTCCACCCTACAAGCCGTCACATACAACAAATAATCCTCCGACATTTTCGCACCTCCAACGGGATCCCACCACTGGCCACATCATCCCATCTCCTCCCGTTTGCATTCTGCAGAGACCGCTCCCTCAGTAACTCCCTGATCAATTTGTCCCTTCGGGGGACGATCAGCCATGATCACAATGAATGGCGGTGCTGGCTCGAAGGGCCAAATGGCCTCCTCCTGCACCTATTTTCTATGTTTCTATGTTCTATGTTTCCCACCCAAACCACCCCCTTTCCTGGCACTTTCCCTTGCAACTGCAGGAAATGCTGCACTTGTCACTTTACCTCCCCCCTTGACTCCATTCAAGGACCCAAACAATCTTTCCAGGTGCAGCATAGGTTCACCTGCACCTTCTCCAACCTTAGTCCAAGGATAGTACAACCTTATCTATTGCAACCGCTGCGCTAGGTGTCAGCTGCTTTACATCGGTGAGACCAAGCGTAGGCTTGGCAATGGTTTCGCCCAACACCTCCGCTCGGTCTGCATTAACCTACCTGATCTCCCGTTGGCCCAGCACTTCAACTCCCCCTCCCATTCCGAATCTGACCTTCCTGTCCTGGGTCTCCTCCATGGCCAGAGTGAGGACAATCATAAATTGGAGGAGCAGCACCTCCTATTTCGCCTGGGCAGTTTACACCCCAGCGGTATGAACATTGACCTCTCTAATTTCAGGTAGTCCCTGCTTTCTACTCCCCTTCCCAGCTCTCCCTCAGCCCACTGTCTCCACCTCTTCCTTCTTCTTCTCGCCCTCCCCCACCCTCACATCAGTCAGAAGGGTCTTGACCCGAAACGTACCTATTTCCTTCACTCCATCGATGCTGCCTCACCCGCAGAGTTTCTCCAGCATTTTTGTCTACCTTCGATTTTTTAGCATCTGCAGTTCCTTCTTAAGCATCACTGGGATGATTGTCAGAGCTTAAAGCACCTCTCCCCAGAGCAAAAGACTGCCATCGAGGTGAGGGGACAAGGATAGCCGGGGGGGAATCAATGCAATGTCCAGTGTTTGGGCCATCTCATCCCCAAACAATGCACTGTATGGACAGTTTCCTCCACAAATATGTGCGAATGCTGTTCGTGGATTTCAGTTCAGCATTCAACACCATTATCCCACAGCACCTGATAAGCAAACTAGTTCCATTGGGCCTCGGCACCCCCATGTGTAACTGGCTACTGGACTTCCTCACTGACAGACCTCAGTCTGTGAGGGTTGGAAATAACACCTCCAATACCATCTCTCTAAGCACCGGCTCCCCTCAGGGCTGTGTCCTGAGTCCACTGCTGTTCACCCTGATGACTCACGACTGTTGTGCCAGGTTTAGTACAAACCACATCATGAAGTACGCAGATGACACAACAGTGGTGGGCCTCATCAGGGACGACAATGAGCTGGCTTACAGGGAGGAGGTGAAACAACTGGTGGACTGGTGCAATACGAACAACCTGATCCTGAATGTCGAGAAAACAAAGGAGATTATCGTCGACTTCAGGAAAACCCGGCACAGTCCCACACCACTTCACATCAATGACAGCGATGTGGAGGTGGTCAGTAGCACAAAGTTCCTGGGGTGCAGATCACTAACAGACTGACCTGGTCGACTAACATCTCATCAACTGTTAAGAGAGTGCAGCAGCGGTTGCACTTTCTGCGCCGGATGAGAAGAGCTCATCTCCCCCATCCCATCCTCACTACTTTCTACAGGGGCACCATAGAGAGTATTCTGACCAGCTGTATCTCTGTCTGGTTTGGGGACTGTAAAGCCTCCGACTGGAAGTCCGTGCAGAGAGTGGTGAGGACAGCGGAAAAAATCATCGGGACCTATCTCCCCTCAATCGGGGATATTGCGACCAAACGCTGTGTGTCTAAGGGCAGCAGTATCATAAAGGACCCCTCACATCTCCATCACGGACTGTTCACTCTGCTGCCCTCGGGAAAAAGATACCGCAGCATAAGGAGCAGAACATCAAGGTTCCGCAACAGCTTCTTCCCTCGAGCCATCAGGCTCCTGAATGCCATGTAAATGGGCTGCCACTAATGTCTATTTACCCTTTTCATACATACCTATCCACGGTTAATTTATATTTATTGTGTTGCACAGGGAGCCAAATGCAACGTAATTTCATTTGGAACTGCATATATCAATGTATTTCTAAATGACAATAAAGTTTGTTTGACTTGACTTGACTTTTGAAATGACTGCACATTACATGCAGGTATCGGTAAATCTGAGAGGCAGCGTGTATTGTACAGTAGCGTAGATTAGAAAGGACGTGAATAATGATGGATCAAGGGAAAATATCTGGAGCCCAATTATGACCATCGGAATACGAGCCTGTCTGACGTTGTGATTGGAAAATCAGAGTCTGCACAGCGACTCTTTATTTAATTCACTTGTGCTACTTGGTTTTTATTAGTTGTGTCTGACAGCGTTGTACCGTTATGAGGTACAGTAGCAGGGTGGTTAAGTTACGGGACTGGCAGCCAGAGTTCTGAGCCACGGATCCTCAGAAATGAGTTCAAATCCCACCACAGAAACTAGGGGATGTACATTCAAATAACTGAAATAATTCCAGACTTTTAATTTTTTTTTAATCTTATTTATTTATTTTTAAAAAATTATTAGAAGCCGTACGTATTACAAATAATATAAGTGTTTTCAGATATACATTTTACATATTTCCAAAGTTATATGAATATTACAAAGCAATATATATAAGCCTCAACATTTTTTTTTGGAGAGTGAAAAGAGTAAAGAGTAAAGAGATAATAGATGTTTAATTTAAAGAGTGTGATTAAATAATATTATTATGATTTTGGTTATATGTGAGAAAAAAAAGGGAAACAAAATCAAAATAACAAAAATTAAAAAAGATTAAAAAAAATATTACTGGCAAACAATTATCCTAAAAAAAAAAAAAATTGAAGTATACATCTTAACAATGAATGGAACAATTTCTAATAACAATATATATAGAGACGAGTATACAAATCTCAGATTAAATCTTTTCATCTGATCTTACCTCCGGGTACTTGTTGAGTTACAATGCTGAGCCCAGCTACCCGTTCATATAGTCAGTGAATGGAGACCATATTTGTTCAAAAAGTTCATATTTATCCATTAGGATAAACCTAATTCTCTCCAATTCAACGTCTCCAACATTTCCACAGTCCACATTTTAATTGTAGGGGATAATGGTCCCATCCAGAATTTTAATATTAATTTTTTTCCAATCATTAAACAGTAATCAAGAAAGTTTATTTGATTTACTGTTAATGTTTGATTTGAATCTAAAACACCAAATATTATTAGCTTTGGGTCAGGATTTAATATAATCTTAAGAACTATAGAGATAATTTTAAAAATTTCAGTCCAATAACTATTATGTTCTGTGCATGTTACAAAACCATGCGTTAAATTAGCTTCTATGTGCTGATATTTATCACACAATGGGGATATGTTAGGAAAAATTCTATTTAATTTCCTTTTTGAATAATGTAATCTATGTAATACTTTGAATTGTATCAAAGTATGTCTGGCATTTAACGAACAACGGTGTATACGTCGTAAACTTTCTTCCCAGAAGTCTTTTAATATCGGTAAACCAGTTTCATTTTCCCATATTTGTCGAAGTGATTCTGTTGTTGGTATTTCCCTGTCCAAAAGGATATCATATATGTATGCTATTAATTTATCTGTGTTTGGATGCTTATTGAGCACATCATCCAACAATCCTGGACTTTATCCAATCCTGCACATCATCCAATAATTCCGGACTTTACGGAAAGGTAACTTGAATGGCTTTCGGCACTTCGTTGGAGAACTCATTGAAAGGGAAGGTGAAATTCTAGTGCAAGTCGCCATAAATGAATAAGTGGTATTCGATGTCTTAAAAGTGGGAAAAACACGAGGACTATATGCAATCTATCCAATTCTGGTCTGGGAGGCAGAGGAGGAGAGTGTTGGGGTTCTGGCTGACATTCCCAGCAAGTGGTACCCTCTTGGTTTGGCAACTTGGTCAACGTGTGTAACTTAGGCTGAAAGGCCTATTTCCGTGCTGTATTACTCCAGGACTCGGAGAGTTTTTTAAAACTTTGCTGACCACAAGTGATGTACCCCAGATGACTGGTGGACAACAAATATGGTCCCACTGTTTAACGACTGCAGAGAAAGGCCTGGCAAATACAGACCAATGAGCCTAACATCAGTAAAATAACTAGAATGTCTAGACAGCCACCTGGTTCGGCATTCCAAGGTACTGTGACTCCAGATCATAACTACCCTGCTCAATTCAGAACAATTGGTTGCATTGAAGTGCTGGCATTGCACATAAGGGCAGGCAAATATAGAAAGGAGTGCCTTACCTAGCTTTCACGACATAATTTCACCTGGGAACATATTCTGGTTCACATATCATAATTCATTTTGGATCATTGAAAAAAACAACTGCTGTGATACCCGACTTCTGTGCTTAAGCACGTTCAGAAACAAAATGTGACCAAATTACAGAAAATTATATGGACATGTATAAAATAATTAGGTTTTACCTTTAATTTTATATGGTGATTTCTATAGACAAATTATTAAAAGATGAAATAAATCATGTCTTCATGAATAAAAGATTGTGTATACTTCATTGAATTTCCATTTCTTTATTTGTCCACTGGGTGGTGACTGAAGAACAGTTTTGATGAAAGTCTCGCCACATGCCCTTGACTTGCAACTTTATGTAAGGGAGTCAAGGCAGCTGAGGCAGGAATGTGTTATTAAATGTCTATGATAAGCTTAACTTAAGAAAAGATGCCCGTGTCTGTAATACATGGTGACAGAATGGAAATGGAAAACCGTTCATCGTCCATGTACCAAATTAGCAATGTTGCTTCTGTATCTCAACATGTTATGCCACAATAGTTGACTCTCTCATAGGTTCTCTCATCATTTCAGTTCATACAAAAACCTTCAGGAACTCTGTTATCTCTTTAATGTTTTGGAACAGGCCAAACGCCCAGAGGCTAGGGTTCATTCAAGGTAATGTATGGGGATCGCTGGTCAGCATGGATGCAGTGGGCCGAAGGGCCTGTTTCCACACTGTATAACTAAACTATCCAAATGAAACTACAGAATCAATGCCATAAACTGCATGTAACGCGAGCAAGAAATAAATGACAAATACAAATGTCTTTGTGAAGCCATATTTGCATAAATTTATTAGTCCAAGGCATGTACAAACATAAATACAAGAAAAGATTTCTAAACATCAATCACCTTGGTAATGTTGTCCTTACATCTTTTTTAAACAAGATTTTGGAAGAAAATGGCAATTAAAAGTCATCAGCTGTTCAAACCTCATTAACGGCAGAATTTAACCTTCCTTTTTTTGGTTAAAAAAAAACCTCTGTGCCTGCTAATATGAGCAGTACATCCCGAAACACAGACTCAAAAAGCAGCCCCGTATCACTTTGTTGTCTAATAGGAAACTGTGTGAAATAATGCATTTCATATTAATAGGAAACATTTTAAAAAGCAGAGCATTACATACTTGAAGGTAACAATGAATAAACATCTGGTGATGAGATCGTCCTCTTTAATTAATGAGCATCAAAACGAGATAAAATGGTGGAAATAGGCGGTCATTTTATAGTCAAATAAAGTACATTTTAAGGTGTCCTATTAATTTGTATCATTCTCGTAGCACCTAGCTCTCCAGAAAATGTTCAGGTAAAACATAATTACATTTCATTGGTCCCTACCATTGCAGAGATCCATGATGTGCTGTGTTGGTACACTACCCATGGTGCAATCCTATTAACCCTTAAAATAATTTTAATCCACTCGTTTCCTGAAACTAAAAAATGGGCTCTTTATCTAAATGTGTTTTCAATTAGTCACCATCAGATGGACAATACATTTTGATTCGAATATTTCTCAGATCTGAAGAAATTGTATGAGGGAAAGGCGTCAATAAGCCAGCCGTAAATAAGAAGAAAGTCTTACTGGGGATAGATGCTTTATTCAAAGCAGGGGAGGGTACTGGAGGAGCAGCCTTAGATGTATTTCTGCAGGACTTTTTTGTGGAAAATTGCACGATCAGAATTGGCTTGGATCTCGCCTACTCAACCGAAATGAGTGTCATTCCTCGATGTGTATTTGGGGATGGAAAAGATGCAGCTGTTTACACAATTTCTCCCAGTTGCTTATAATGAAGCTTCCTATATGTTCGACTATATAACAGGAACCCCAACAAACAGTAGGTATGGGAAGAATTTATTCAGGGGCCCTCAAGTCATGTTCGTGATGAATATCCCTGCACACCAAAGGAAATAATCGGGGGGGGGGGGGGGGGGGGGGGGGGGGGTGTTCAAAGGAACAAGCTGCTTGAAGGTTGGATAACATATATCCATTAAAATTGATAGAGTCCTTTCTAAATAGGTCATGATGCTGTAATATGTTGATGAAATACCTCGTGGTTCTAAGTGGCATGGAGTGGAGAGGGAGTGTGTAAGTGTGTGCGTGTTCATACAAACACACAGGCAAGCCGCAAAAAGACTTGTCAAGCCGACTCCTGGAGGATTCATCAGCATGCACAAGATTTGAAGTGAATACAGATCAAAGGCTACTCTTCCTAAAAAGGATGCACTGATTACAGTATGTGGAACTCATGAAGTACAGAAAAGCATAGGTGAAAAAAAATCACAAATTTGTTTTTAACTATCGGGGATGCTCAGACATCAGGAACATTCAAGCTTCTTCTCACTAATTGGACCCTCCCCACTATGGATTGAACTGCAAGAATATAGGGAGCTGGCAGACTATCCCACTGCAAAGGTCCTCACAGCCAATTCCAATCCGAGTCTCATTTACCACACATGGTTATACATTGGCATCAGTGGACAGCAAACAAGCAGTGATGTGTGTTGGATTATTCCCCACATTTAAGTTCGCTCACATCATTGGTATACCGGATCTTCAGCAGTTGATACAAATATCTCAGCAGAGAAAATGAGATTCTAATTCGGGACTTCTGATCTGCACTGCTTAGAAGTTGACTAAATTGAATCAACTTGGCCAGTCTAACTGCAGAAACAAGCTTTCAATCAATCTATTCATTTGCAAAACATTAATTTACAAACTCTTTCCGACTGCTACTGAATTCCATCCAGAACCCGTGCGGTGGATCTTATTTGCTTTCCCTCTTGTCTCCCCGTGGAGAAATGTGATGACCCTGTCATTTACAATCAACATAAAAGGAACATTTGAAATGATGAATCGCGCTATTGAACAAGTTAAACATTGGTATTTGAGGGTGAATGACTCGTCTCTAGTCCAATTTATCAGATGTGGTGGATGTTGACATCATTGCTATCCAGCTAAGAATTCACGGTCTGTTTGAGAAGTTAGCGTGGAGCACTGTACTGTCATAATATCACTAATTCCAATTACATTTAACTAATTCCAGGAAGATAGGATGATTGCCATAAAGAAAAAAACATCCAGCAATCTCTCTCTCCCTTTTACAAGGAGCCAGTACTGACAGAACGGCGTCAGCAGAGGTTGGATTCACATCTTTGGTTTGCACCAAAGTCTATTGGCCTGGAAACCAGTAAAGAAGATCCCTTGACAAAGCCGATACTTGCGTTCAAAGTACACAGAAACACATTTTAGTCAGCAAGATGAGAAATATAACATTTCCATTAAATTAGGAACCATCTGAAGAAGGGTGCTAAAAGTAGACCAACAATGTTTTCCCCTAAATTAAGCAAAAGAATCATAAAGGTAACATGTAAAACATGGGCTTGCTATTGGACCTGACCTGAAGCCTATTCTGACGGGCATTTCACTACACATATAAAAGGAAGTGGAGGATTCATTTCCAGATTGGCAGTGTTACACGATAAGGCAACGGGATACAACAGACCTGATCATCATCTGTTGGAACCTCTGCAAACAAGAAGTTTGGAATGGAAGTCGAGAAAAGCAGAGGCCCTGGAATTGTTGAAAAACAAGTAGCAATGGCAGGGTTTAATTTGCTGTTGAAATCAATTAATAGGCAACTGTAAAATTTGCATCCTTACTATCAACTGGTAAACTCCGATGACTTAAGGCTAAATAATAAAAACAACAAGACTATTAAAGCAATGGCAAAGTAGCTTTCTCATCAATAAGGCTTGAGGCAATGTCAATATTCAATTCAAAGTAACAATTTATTTTTTAAGTAGGACAAACAATTTGCTTTTTGATTTTTTTTTGCAACGTGTCATCGTTATGGCATGATTTCTTTCTTCCCCACCCACCCCTCCCATTCCCCTTACTCTCTCCTCTCTCTCTTTCTCTTTCTGTCTCTCTCCCCCTTTCCTGCCGCGGGCTTCAGCTGAGCGAGGTGATGTTTGAACGGCCGCCGGGAGGCGCGACGATGCGGTGACCACTGCGGCGAGGCCCGTCATCCACTTGAGCTCCTGCGAACGAGAGGATAGAGAGGCATGAGATGAGAGAGGCCAGCGGGAGGCGAGGGGTCCCCATTCCCCTCACACTCTATATCTTACATTGATCATCATGAAAATTGCCCTTAGTGTACCAACGAGTCATAAAATCTGGGGCGGAGGGGGTTGGAGTAATAAATTGATTGCAATGTGGGCAGTATAACACTGGTTAGTGTAGGAGTGCTGTAAGAATTGGTGGACGATAGCCAGCATGGATTCAGTGGGCTGAAGGGCCTTTTTCTATTCTGCAGCTTTATCTGCCCCATTCCGTATTCCCTTATCATGCAGAATGAAGTCTTTCAGCCCACAGTGTCAATGCTGGCTCACAGAGCAATTCCATTTCCTGGCCATTGTCCCGAAACTCACCCACCCACCCACCCACCCACCGACGTGGGGGTGGGCAATTTAGAGTTGACGACTAACCAACTGACTGTGACTCTTTGGGACATGGGGGATAACGGAGGCACCCAAGGGCAACCCACACGGCCACGTGGAGAGCATGCAAATTCGACACACACACAGACAGCACCCGAGGTCAGGATTGAACCCAGGTAGTTGGGAGTTGTGAGGCAGCGATCTCCAGTTGTTGCATCACGATGTCATCTCCCCAACCCCAGCCTCCAACCCCCGCCAACATGCACCAGGCGGTTTTGCCCTCAGTTTGTGTCAAGGCAGAGCCACATTTATCTGATATCATGTCAAACCCTCCGTGCATGATCTGTTACCCACTTTACTCACAACATTTAGCCCCCCAATTCTACAGCACCAACCAGCACTGCACGTCAAGTGTTGGTACACTGGACTTCAAGGCATCTCAAATGCATCATCCCCTCTGGAGAGATGAACAGTCAACGCCTCAGGCCATTTGATTAAGGGATACGTTCCTGCTGCATTAACTCTATTTCTCTCTCCATAGACGCTGACTGACTTGCTGAGTATAGCCAGCATCTTAAGAAGGGTTCCGATCCAAAACGTCACCCATCCAGAGACGCTGCCTGACCCGCTGAGTTCCTCCTTCTTTGGTATGAACCAGCATCTGCAGTTCCTTGTTGTTGCATCCGGTTAGCATGGAGCAAGTTTCCTTCCACCTTCCTTCCCATCACTGCAGCTTCCCCATCTTTACTTAGATTCGGCCAACAGTGTAGGGATACCTGATTTTCCTTAAGGCCAAATGATTCTACTTGTAGGAAGGAACCGAAGATAGACACAAAATGCTGGAGCAACTCAGCGAAACAGGCAGCACCTCTGGTTAGTTTTGGGTCGACGTTTTGGATCCTTCGAGACCCTTCTAAATCAGTACAAGGAATTGTAATTCTTTAACTTAAGAAACTAGGAAATAGCTGCTTGAGCCTTGGTCCACCATTCAATAACGCCATGGGCGGCCTGCTCTGGCTTTAGTTCCATTTCAACCTCCCCTGAATTCTAAAATAGACACGAAAAGCTGGAGTAACTCAGCGGG
Organism: Raja brachyura; assembly: GCA_963514005.1. The sequence goes on along the minus strand of OY740791.1, from coordinate 59,773,595 downwards.
ATAGGCAGCATCTCTGGAGAGTAGGAATGGGTGACTTTTCGGGTCGAGACCATTCTTCAGAATTCTATACCCCTTAACTCCCTTAGATAGTTTACGGCACAGTGCATGAGGCAGAGAACTCCAATGGTTCACAATTTGCAGAACAAAAATTGTTCCTATCTGAACAGACGATGCGTAACCCTGAGGTAATTCCTCGGCAGTTCCATTCCCCACACCATTTACCTTGCTAAGCTTTGTTTAAAAACCCTACCAATGCACAAATCGGCAGCTTCTAAGTGTTGGGACTGGCTGGTGACAGATCATGGTTTGGGTGCAATTTATTTCAGTAGAGTAAATCCAGTCAGTGCAATTTGAGCTGTTTAACACAAGAAAATAAAACTTCCTCGGTCTCCAGGACCCAATATTATTTTTGTTTTACTTTTAAACTTGTTTGTTCCATACCTGCATTAGATTTTGTTAAACCATCAGAAGTTCTTCCTATTGAAATGAACGGAAATGTTTAATTGACAACGTAAAGAGGCCAATTTTCTGAAGGGCTCAAGTCTATATACTAATTACGGCTTCAAATGATCATATCTGGAGCTGTTTTTGCTCTCATTCATAAAAATATAATGGCTTTACAAAGTACATTCAGGTATTTTGGCAAACAGGAATATTTTTTTAGTCAGAAAAAATATCGAGATTTTATTTTAATTAATAGGAACTTAAATGAAAACAGCTACATGCATTAAAAAAGCACTTTAATGTAATACAATATCCCAAAGCTTCAAGCAAATCAATTGTTAACGCCAGGCCCTGGTGGATTCAATCCATGTTCCCACCACAATACGGCAATTGCCCCACATCCTGAGGAACAACCCTTAATCCTGGTGGAAAATGGCAACAACAGGAAATCAGGTACACTTGGGGGTGTCCTGTGAACCATTACTCTAATAACAAGCCCAGAGGCAGTTGAGTTTAATGGAGTGGGTTTGTGAGGGGGTTGGAGCTAATGCAGCTAATACCACATGACTAATGCCCCATCAAGGTACATTTAGAAGCTAGACTTTTCTATTAGATTGCATGCTAAAGTAAGGCTACAACTTAAGCTGGAACTGAAGCCGGCGAGAGGGGGGCACAGTGGCGTAGCGGTAGAGCTATTACCTTACAGCGCCAGAGACCCGGGTTCGAATCTGACCACGGGTGCTTGTCTGTAAGGAGTTTGCAGAGTTTCCCCGTGACTTGTGTGAATTTTCAATTCCCTCCCACACTCCAAAGACGTGCAGGTTACTAGGCAATTTGGCTTACTATAAAATATAAATTGTCCCTTGTGTGTATAGGACAGTGTTGGTGTGTGGGGATCACTGGTCGGTGGGCCGAAGGGCCTGTTTCCGCGCTGTATCTAAAAACGAAAAAAAAAAACACTAACAGGGGCAAAGTTAAACCCTGAATCAGTTCCTTCTCGTTCAATTGCTAATGTGAATGAGTGCCCTGTTCTTGTGGTACTGGGCTGCATAGTGCCAGAACAGCTTTGGGGAAGGGAGAAGAAAAATAGCAGGAAATAACGCTGGGCTAATAGTTAGGACTGGAAATCAGATGAGGGTCCTTCCTCTGAGACAGATTCACCTGCCTACGCTTAAACAGGAATACCAGTTGCTTGAGAGAGTCAGGTTTTGAATGGACAGGCTGAAGGGAAGCAACTTAGCAAAGGGGGGCGGGGGAGGGGGGAAGGAAAGGAAACCAAAAACAAAATTAAGTTCACTGAAAACAACCATATTTAAAATTCATTTCTATAAAAAAGACAAGAATACTCACCAAAGCTTGTGATAACTCTCACTCTTCCAATCAAGTTCTCCTTCAAATGCAATGGCCAATGATCCAAATCGAGCAGAGCCTAAGTAGTTTCCAGGATGCCTGTCCTTTGAAGACACCCTTCTTCCCTTTCCTGCTCCCTTCACAAAGATCACTCACTTTTTCTCCACACTAGATGGCCACAATCGCATTTTGCCAACCAAAATAGAACAAGCGGCTGATGCCTATCTATTTACAAGCACGCTAGCCAACCTAAATAAAAGACCCAGTTTCTTCTCATGTAAGGCAATAAATAATAATTTAAAAACCTACGAACGCAGGAATTGATTTCTAATCAAGATCTAAAACCTCACAGAGGTACAGAACGTCATCTGGGGATAATCAAAAAAACTTAGTTTTCCACATTAAGCTATAAATCACCAGCTGGGAGAGAAAGTCTGTGTCTCTGCAAAGTTCACAAAAAGGGATGTGACTGGATCTATACAACAAATAAGAATTAAGATGTATTCTCCACACCAATATCCGTATCTTACATCTGGGTCAGCTATTCAATTACTACCCTCCCATACTCTGCAGGTACAAGATGGACCTCATCACTCATATTACAACTCCCTAAATGAATAGAGGAACCCAATAAAAGGCTATCACGGAGGCAGCCCACCCACAGTGGGCTGTCTGCCGCCTGGAAGTATACAGGCCATTTGGTACACCTTGTTTGGACCAGATCTTGGAAAATGGAATCCAGATAACTCACATCCTTTGCTCTTTCCGCAATGCCCTTCAAATGTCTTACTTTAAAATATTTATCCACCATCTTTTATGTGTTCATCATGCTTTCAGGCAAGGCCAGAATATATCTCTCTATCCAATTAAATTTTTTTCTGTCCTTTTCACTGATTATGTTAAACCTGTGTCCTCTCGTTACCAATAGTTTTCGAGCAAAATTCAACTTAATTTTGAACATATCGACACCATAACAGTCCCTGCTTCCTTGGTCTCTCCAAGCAACTAGAAATCCTTGTTTAATCCATAGTCCTCCAAACCCTCTGCAAAGCCTAGACATCAATTTTATAATGTGGTGTCCACAATTAAATCCATTAAACCTAGCTTAGGGTTCAGTGCCGATTTATGGAGGCAATTATAAACTACTAGACTGGCAAGTACTCCTGAAGTTACAGAAATCCCACCTTGCTTGTTGTTAGCTTAAATCTGAACAATATGGTGTATGTTGGTAGGTGAATCTCAGATGACATGTTAGGAGTTGAAAATGTTTCCTTCAATGTTGAATTCTTACCGGAAAGGCTGAAGCCAGACTGGTGTAGATTTCGAACTGGTTGGGGCTGTTTCGAAGGAGACGTCTTGGCTGAAGCTGAGGGGGTTCCTGCTTTTGGGGTGCCTAAGTCGTACACTGGACCATCATACATTCCTCTGGGTACACCACGCACCTGTGCCAACTTTGGAAAGAAAAAGGAAGGCATTAGGTGAAGATTTCAGCTACGCAAGGACAATGCTTGGAACACATCAGCCGTGTCAAGATAATGAGGAAGACATGCTTCCATCTTCTCCTTGATAACATTACAACACACTTCTCTCTGGACCTGCTCCTCCCATAGTAAACCATATCTCCGCCAACTCCTCAACATTTGGACACCAAATAATCTTCCAACCAAGATGTCGGATGGGCATCTTATCAACAGTCCTGAAATTCATCTAGAGACAATCAGTCTCATTCTCCAAAATCATCTATGAATCATTAGTAAGTCTGCGTTCTGACAAAGCTCATGATGCGAATAACTACTGAGAATTAAGGTATCTTCTCCCAGTAAACATCCCTGTTCAATATAGGTTTACTGGCATCTGTGCCAGCAGGTTAGTTGGGCAGCTCACCCGGCAGTCTCACTTCAGATGGGCATCACCAGGGCATCTTGCCCTGACCCTTCAACATGGCTGCCAAACAGGAATGGGTTTATAGGATTGGAAGTGTGCAGGACAGAACTATGGTAACCCCTGCTTATGCAATGCCTCTTGAAGTCAACAATAATGCAGAAGCAACCAAACTAGATTGTGGATGTTCACCAGGCACGTGCCGTCAGGGTAGGCAAGGCAGGCAGTGCCTACCCTGAATAAAATTATAAAATGGTTATTATTAAATATAAATAGTAAAGGCATGGGAGAATTATGTTTACCTAAGAGATCGATCTGTTAGGGAGGCATAATTCCCCCATGCCTTTCATCCGCAGAAGTATGTGCTACTCACGTGCCGTCGATGCTGCTTCAAGTCAGCAGTGGCAACGGTCTATAAAGGCAGCTCAAATTCTGCCTTTACACCGTGGACTGCGTGCGTGTGCTGTGCTGCGCATGCGCAGCGCAGGTTTTTCAAAGATGGATGGTGATTATCTTAAGAGTTTCTCTAAGCAATCTTATGAGGAAAAGACCAAAATAATTAAAAAATGGCAGACCAACGCCGGAACTTAAGGAACTTCAACAGCGCCAAGGATCAAAAATAATGAGAACATTTAAAACAGCTTGGTACAACAGGAAAGAGTATCTATGCGGTTGGATTTCAACAAATAGAATGTGGTAAGTAAATTTCTTTGAGCTATATGTTTCAAAATACTTTAGAAGAGAAATTACTTTATAAAAGTCGAAAGAACAATCTGCGCATGCGCGGTTTCCAGGATTTATTTAAAAGCCGACTGACCAAAGATACTGACTGCCTACCCTGACTCATGGCACGTGCCTGATGTTCACCCTGTGAAACCCATTCATCATGCATAATCTAAAAATGTCAAACCAATGTACAACTCTCAACATTCACAAGTTACAGCTCTGGCAAGTGTTACGGTGATTTATGAGTTAACTGACTTGCACATCACAATAACCTGTCATTATTTTCCCAATCATTTATATCACTACATAAAGAGAGAAGTGATAATTGTGGCACGTTGGCTAAACCAGAGCCACAAGCTCACATCCCACCCCCATCACTGTCAAATCTAAATGCAGATTCACAAAATCACGTGGAATCTGAGTGTTAATTAGGATACTCAGGGGGACTCGGGTAAACAGAGCAAGCGGGTAACAGCAACATAGATGGAGTGCAAAGTGGCAAAAATGTAAGCTGCAATGGAGAACGTTTAAATGGCAGGGATTATGAAGTGTTGTTATGCTCAGGGCATTAGACATCCTTGTGCACAAGTTGCTGAAAGGTAACATGAAAGTTAAGCAGTTATGAAGACAAATGGTTTGTAAGCCTTTATTGCAGGAGTATGAGAATAAATAGTCTTACTACCATGATATAGGGCCAGGGCGAGTCCACATCTGGAATACAATATAGGTTTCCTTCGCTAACAAAGGATATACATGTTGGAGACGGGATGCAGTAGAGGCTCACCCGACTGTCGGAGGAGCAAGAATTAAGTGGGCTGGGCAGCCATTTTCTGAAGCTGGGTGGAAAGGGGAGGTAGCATCTAGAAATGTACAACATTCTTAGAGGGCTCGATGGGTTAGATGCAGGGAGAATGTTTCCCTTACTGGAATCATGAAGGTCTATGGATGACAGACTCAAACAATGGGTATGCGTCCAGGATGGAAGGAAGAACCACCTTTAGAATTCTCCACCCAGGAGGGTTGGTGAGTCTGATTCCATTCAAAGCAGAGATTAGTGGATTTAGAGGGATTAAGGGCTAGAAGGACAGGGCAGGACAAAAAACAGTTCTGAAGCAGAAGAGCAGCCACCATCTTGTTAAAAGCAGGTGGCCTCGAGCTAGTCAAATAGTCTCGTCCTGCCCCCATTTCCTATGTATTTCACACAGCGATATTCATGGGTATCGAACAACGTAAAGTATACAAGCTCTTGAAAAGCAATCTGACTGCTTTCATTGCCTAAACAGCAACTATCTAATCCCTCTCTGCCCAAATGAGGCAGGTTTAGAACACGAAGAAGGCTGGCCGTGGAATGAAGTTTAATGGTTAAGTTTGTGGAATAAAGTGGTCATCTGCGTTGCAAGATTCTTCACGACTACAAAGAGTGTGGAATGCCCAATGGAAAACTGCTGAAGATGCGCATAGTATCCATAAGCCAGAAGTAATTTATTTTATGCGTGGCAGGCACACACATAAATATTATTACAAGTCCGTGCTAATTAAACTATCTTGCAGCACGGTGCTTGGCAAACTAAAGCCAGATGCCCCACAGAAAAATACATTCCCAATGGGATTAGTGAGAATTACAGCTGAACTCATGCTGAGCTAATAGACGGATCAACAACCTGCCATTTTCAATCTTTGACAAATGGCACTGATGAAAGGGGTTTATCCTTTCTTGAGCGAAGGAGCCCTGTAGCAGAGGCACAGCCACAGTGAGGCGGCAGGGAAATTGTTTGAGATACCTACAATTATGGTAGTTAAACATTGCCAGCTTCAGCATCGAAGGGCAGACAGAAAAGGAGCAAGCAAACAAGGGGTCCTTGTATCAGATGGTGAGAACCAGGTGCCAACAGCTCCAGGGTTACAATGCACCTTCCCACAGCTCTTGATTATAAAACCTCTTTTATTACAACCAAGGAAATGTACAGAACACAAATTTTGTATCTATCTCCAGAACGCAAATCAGTTTAGTTTATTGTCACGTGTACCGGGGTACAGTGAAAAGGTTTTGTTGCGTGCTATCCAGCCAGCGGAAAGACAATACATGATTACAATCGCACCATTTACAGTGTATAGATACATGATAAGCGAAGGAAACATCACCCATTCCTTCTCTTCAAAGATGCTGCCTATCCCGATGAGTTACTCCAGCTTTTTGTGTCCATCTTCTATTTTCCATTTATACATCTCAGGTTATGCACCATTGATTGAAATCGAAAGATTATGGCATTGAAACAGACCATTCATTATTGGCCATTGATTATGTTACCCCCACAGTCAATTCATCTACAAACCCGGACTTCTTTGAGATGTGGGAGGAATACCTTGGCACTCAGAGAAAACCCACAGGGAGAAGGTGCAAACTCCACACAGACAGCACCCAAGATCTAGATCGAACCCGTGTCTCTGGCGCTGTGAGGCAGCAGCTTGACCAGCTGCGTCACTGTACTGCCCTCTGGTCTATCATTGGATCTTTTTAACTGGAAGGTGCTGTACACTGGGTTCAAAACTTTGACCCAATGCCCAGTAGTTGCCCCCCACTGGTTAAAGTGATGCTGGTTCGTATGCTTTACCTCCTCCCTCGACTCCATTCAAGGACCCAAGCAGTCGTTCCAGGTGCGACAGAGATTCACCTGCACCTCCTCCAACCTCATCTATTGCATCCGCTGCTCTAGATGTCAGCTGATCTATATCGGTGAGACCAAGCGGAGGCTGGGCGATCGTTTCGCCGAACACCTCCGCTCGGTCCGCATTAACCAACCCGACCTCCCGGTGGCTCAGCACTTCAACTCCCCCTCCCATTCCGTATCCAACCTCTCTGTCCTGGGCCTCCTCCACGGCCAGAGTGAGCAACACCGGAAATTGGAGGAACAGCACCTCATATTCCGCTTGGGGATTTCATTTGTCTGCATCCTGGTGGCATAAACATCGATTTCTCACAATTCTGTTAACCCTTGCTGCCTCCTCCTTCTTCATTTTCCTTCCTCCTCCCCTCCTCCCCCCATCCATCAGTCTGAAGAAACATCGGCCCGAAACATTGCCTATCTCCTTCGCTCCACAGTTGCTGCTGCACCCGCTGAGTTTCTCCAGCATTTTTGTGTACCTGGTTCTTAATATGTTGCTTATGTACTTGAGGAATGAGCTGATGTGGTGATCAGGTCTGAAAACTACTGTCCGGCTCAGTACCGATCTGCTGCAGATATGATGGGAGAGAGGGAAAGCGGGAAAGAGTGTGGGGAAAAAAAATCAAGGGTACGCGAGTGAACTGTCAGGTGAAACGGGGGGGGGGGGGGGGGGGGCGTGAGAGAGAGAGAGAGAGAGAGAGAGAGAGAGAGAGCAGACGGATGGAGAGAGGTGAAAGGAGAGATGAAAAAGAGACAAATGCATGGACAGACAGATGAACAGCAAGGCAGACAGAAGGAGAGAGACTGCCAGACAGATGTAGAATGGCAGACATAGCGGTGAGAGCGACATAGATAGACAGACGATGACATAGAAAGACACAAACAGAAATAAATTGTTTGTAGATCTTATTTAATGAGTGCCAGATTCCCAAGATATTTTATAACTAATGCAATGGTTTTAAAATGTAATTACTGCAGTGAGGAAATTGTGCCAACAGATTTATGCACAACAATCTACCACAAGGCATGGGGATTCTAATTGTTTTACTTTAATAGTCCTGGTTCTGAGATAAATATTGCCCAGGGCTCTGGGGAATAGAGGCCCAGCTCCTGCCTCTTGTTCACCTTTCACTTCCAAGAACATGGGCCTGCTGCAATCTCTTGTGTAGGAACTGCAGATGCTGGTTGAAACTGGTCTGAAGAAAGGTCTCGACCCAAAACGTCACCCATTCCTTCTGCCCAGAGATGCTGCTTGTCCCGCTGAGTTAATCCAGCATTTTGTGTCTATCTTCGGTGTTATCTCTTGGTACTTTTCCAGCCTCTACGCTAGCACCTTGTGTAACGTTCTGACTCGATGGTAGAAGTGACACTGAAACACTGCCATTATTGAGAAGAGATAATCAACAGGAACAGTTTGACTCGCCATAGCAATACCTCGAAAACCCCTGCTGGAGGGAGACAGAGGTTGGCGTGTGGTTTGAATGGGGAACCCGTAGGAGGTTGCTTGCTTCCCCAGTTCTTCTGGGTGTTGACAGTCAGAGGTTTGCAAGGTACCGTTAGATTCGCCCGGGCAAGTAACTACAGTGCATTTAGTAGCTGGTGGCCACGATAGCTACTGTGTGTTCATCAGTGTGATTAACAAGTGTTTATGCAGACACAAACACCTGGAGTAACTCAGTGGGTCAGACAGCATCTTAGGAGGAAAGGAATGGGTGATGTTTCGGGTCGAGACCCTTCTTCAGACAAGTCAACAGGGTGCTAAGCCAGCAAACGTGGGTCCATTTGCACATTATGAACTAAACTGAACTGGGTCCTGGATGAGCAAATAGTTTTCCTGCCCAACATGCACCTGTGGAGTCGAGACTGTTATTAATTAGGCAGGGGGAATGCTGTATTGCGGCATTCAGCTGCATGTTTTAAATGGCGACAGTGAACAAGCAAGCCCATGTTATAACTTGGTGTGCAAGCTCCCAGAGATTCAATCACCAGACCCAGAATGGCAAGGTGCACAGGTGAGACACTGACCCAAACAATGACCACAGAAGAGCATTGGGGGGGGGGGGGTCAATTGACAGCAGGCAGTGGGGTTTTAAAAGCTGCTATTTTCTACACAAATATTTTAAAATGACCGACCCTTTAATTTGGAACCATGCTATAATGCCATTAATTTGTTAGGGTTGGTATCCTCCATGTACAAAATTATTTTCCGTTATAACAAACAGAGAAACACTCTCCGCCCATAGCCATATCTTTATCCAGAATACCCATTGTACACATCTGCCAGTTTGTCTTTGTCGTGAAACTTTGTGCAACAATCAGTTCCCTTCCGTACTCCAAGGAATGGTAATATGGTCAAACAGCACAGAAAAAGACCCTTCAGCCCACTTTGACTATGCTGATCAAGTTGGTAATCTGTGTTAGTCCCATTTACCTGCGTTTGGCCCATATTCCTCTAAACACTTCCTATTCATATATCTGTTCAAAAGACTTTTGAAAGTCATAATTGCGTCCATTTCTGTTGCTTCCTCGAATTGCTCATTTCAGATATGAACTATCCTCCAAGTGAAAAAGGGTGCCCCCAGAGGTTCTTCTTAAAACTCTCCCCTCCCATCTTTAGCCTATGCCCTCTAGTTTTATAATACTCTACTGTGGGGAAAAAGACCGAGTGTCCGCTTTATCCATGCCCCACATGATCCTGTACTCCTCAATAAGGTCACCCTTGAGCCTCCTACGGTCGAGGGAAAAAGTACCAGTCGATCAAGCCCCTTCCTGTAACTCAAGTCCACAAGTATAAGTAACAACCTGGCGAATCTTTTCTGCATCCTTTTCAATACCCTTCCAATAGCTAGGCGACCAGAACTGCACACAGAACAGTTTCTTCCCAGCTGTTATCAGGCAAATGAACCATTCTACCGCAACCAGAGAGCCACCCTGAATATCATCTACCTCATTGGGGACAATGAGACTATCTTTGATCGAACTTTACTGGCATTACCCTGCACTAAACGTTATTCTCATATTATGTATCTGTACACTGTTAATGGCTCGATTGTAATCACGTATTGTCTTTCCGCTGGCTGGTTAGCATTTAACAAAAACATTTCACTGTACCTTGGTACACATGACAATAAACTAAACAACTCCAAGTGAGGTCTCACCAAAGATTTGTACTGCTGCATCATGATGTCCCAACATTTGTATTCAATACCCTTCCGAATACCTTCTTCACTCACCTGATTTGCTACTTCGTGCATCTATACTTCTAGATCTCAATGTTCCACTCTCCAGGGCTCTACCATTTACTATGTTCATAGTACACCTCACATTTGTCAGATATATTCCATTTGCCATTCCTTAGCCCACCTTCCCTACCGATCTGGGTCCAGTTGTAATCTTAGATATCCTTCCTCACTGTCCACAATACCCCCCAGTTTTTTGCACCATCTGCAAATACACTAACAAAGAAACACGAAAAAAAACAGAACTCCATGACACAAAAGCACGCATCCTTGGATCAGCTTACATCAATTAGTAGAAAGACCTGCAACAGAACTATAGGAGCAAGATAATTCCTATCACTTAACTCACCTGGATTAGAGCAGCGTAAATAAACTAACCAACAAGCAATTTAACGCAGTGCCTTTCAAGCAACTTTTCAGCAACACACTTTAACCAAATAGTCCACCCAGTAATAATAATTTCTCCAATCTCTACACCAGACTTTGTTTAAAGGATTGGAGATAGTAACCATTTTTTAAAAAAGCATTCAGTGAACCATCTGAGGGTCAAAGCACTCATTTTGAAAACTGCTGGTTTAAAGCCCAATTGAAGATGGGTTAAAAGGGCTGTTTTTCTTTCAGTCAGCGGGATGACACAGTTCACCCCCTTTCCAGATTCCGCCCTCGATCATAACCAACATGATGCAATTGTGTAAAATGCTCAACCTTCGTGGAAATTATAATTCTGTTGGAGTTGCTTTGTAGGGGAAGTAAAAATGAGTGCAAAATTCAACAAAACGTTTGCAGTTGCAAAGCTCGCAGGCATAATGGAACCAATATCGCCTTATTTTATGTTGGTTACATGTGCAGTGCTTTTAAAAGATTTAATTAAGTGACATTTCCAAAACTGCTTTGCAACAACCAAGGCATTGTGCCAGAGTAATGACCCCGAGGTTGGTGAAAGGAGTGATTGTAACTGCTGCTACATGTAAAGTGGTGTCAGATGTTAATGTGGAGATCCAATTTAAAGTTGCACTCACTCATTTCCTCCCTTTTCCAGGCAAAAGGTAGGGCCAATCCCATTGACGACTTTGATATAGTCACTATCATTGAGGGAGGAGACTGGGATGGAGAATGAGGCGGGGTGTCCTGATAGTAGGTTTAAGGGCAAATAATCCCGTCTAACAATATCCTAAGGGCAGCGCTGTGGCAAAGATGTAGAGCTGCTGCCTCACAACGTTAGAGACCTGGGTTCGGTCCTAACCTCGGGTGCTGTCTGAGTGGAGTTTGCAGGTTCTCTCTGTAACAGTGTAAGTTTCCAATGGGTGCTTCTCTCCCCTCCAAAATATTAAAGAACACATGGATATGTTGGCTAATGGGCCTCTGTATAGCACCCCTTAATGTGTAGGGAATGGATGAGAAAGTGCAAGAGCAGTGTGAATGGGGATTAGAGGTCAGTGTGGACTTGGTTGCCCTAAAGGGCCTGTTTCCATGCTCTATCTATAAACAAAACCCTTCCTCAGAGCCCCCCCGTCCATCGACAAAACCCAACCCCTCTCTCAACCTTAACTGTGTATATGGTTAAGTCATTAATCGCCAATGATTACTGTACAAGCGTGGGGTACAGTGACCCAAACACCCATCTTCAGCTTGCATCGTATTCCCTATTTCTCCATTCACATTCAGGTGATTGTGGATAGGCAAAGCCACTTGGCATTGATGATGCAGTGCTTGCAAGATTTAGGTCAGGTCTGCATTTTGATTACATATTGAGGCTTGGGCTGTGCTGCATCATAATTTCTTCAGGTTTGTTTAGTATTACTAAACCTGGTGCCTTTCTTTGATCAATGTTTGCTGTTTGAACACATTGGACTCTTGAGACCATTGTATCTATGGTGATGGCCTGATTGTTAAGGGGGGAAAAAATGATCAGAGCCTTTCCCTGCAGGATAGGCTTGGACTGAAACTGGGTTTTAGCCTGATAGCTGGACAGACGTTGAGGGGGTGAAGTAGGAACCAATTTGGTGAAAGGCTGGTGTACATAGGTCCACTCAGCTAAAAGAGTCAAGTTCATACTATCCAGCACAGAGGCTGTCAGCCATCGATCACTTCCCACGCTATAGTTTCTGGATTATCATCGATTCCCCTCTGAGACACCACTTCCCCACACACTTGGGGCAGTCTGCAAAGGGCAATTAACCGACCAATGGCCATGTCCCCGAGAGCTGGTGGAATACAGGCAGCACCGGAGATTGCGATTGAACCTAGGTCGCTGGAGCTGAGGCAGCAGCTCTACCCGCTGCACCACCCCTCCACTCCTAGATTTTAAATGGGAGCCAGATTTAAGATATTAATTCATTGAAATGGCATCCTTTCTCACAAAGGCTGGTGGGTGCATGGAATGACCTGCCGGCAGAGGTAGCTGAGGCAGGTACTATTGCAACGTTTAAGAAACATATAGACAGGTACATGGATAGGATGGGTTTAGAGGGATATGGGCCAAACACTGGCAGGTGCGGCTTGTGTAGGTGGGACATGTTGGACAGTATGGGCAAGTTAGGCAGAAGGGCCTGGTTCCACACTGTATGATTTTGTGACTAGTATTGTCAGTATAAGAGCATTGGTAGTTCTGCTATGACTCATGTTTCCATAATGCTAATTGGATTTAACACAAACAATGAGTTAGGGAACACTATTTGTAACATGTTTTCAATTGGGAAAAAAAAAGCTTTGCTAAAATAAAATCAGTTGAGGCTAAAAATACGGTAGTCATGACACCATTGTCTCATATGATCGCAGTCTCTCAATTGTTATCAAAAATAAAATTATTTTTAAGATCTTGCAAGGAAAAATTGTTATTGTGAGTCTGAAACACTCGAGCCCATAACCCCATTATGACGACTGAATCGAGGAACTGCAGATGCTGGAATACTAAGCAAAACACAGGGTGCTGGAGTAGCTCAGCGGGACAGGCAACATCTGTAGAGGACGTGATTTTAGATAATGCAAGGTTTCCTAGGAATGCAACTATTGCTATATAGCAATATTTTTAAATATTGTAGTGTGTATCCTTCACGTGTCCCAAACATTATGGTGCCCTGAAATGGGGGGACTATGTATAATTTCTGTATGGTGTTATTTCTACATGGTGAAACCAAAATGTATAAAAATGGCCTTTATTAAAATCTGACAATGTGCACTTTAACCACATGTGATTTCTTTCTATTACATATCTCAAATTGTGGAGTACTGAGGCAAATAAATAAATGATTGGTCTTTGTCCAAAGCATTATGGAGGGCATTGTGCATCAGTGTTAGCCCAGTGCTCCCTTATTGATCTATTGCATATTCTCTCAGCTGCCATCATTTAATGTGGTAGATGTGATCCTTGCAGCTTGCTCTTAAAAGGGACATTTCACAATTCCCGCAACAACCTTGCAGGAACTCGGGCATGTTGTAGCTCAGTGAATGGATGTTGCAACAGCATTGGGGAGTGGGAGAATGTTCCCACAGAGACAGAGAAACCTGGACAGGTTGGTAAAGAGGTGTCCACCGAAGCAAGGCTTAGCCACAGCCAGTTGCCTCTGGTATGAGCCTGCAGTGGGGTCTTTGTGAAGGCTACTGTAGGGTTTGAATACCTGAATCTTTGGGAAACTTCTGTTGGAAGTTACTGCAGATGCAGTGGGCCAGACAGCATCTCTGGAGAAAGGGAATGGGTGACTTACAGTGGTAGCTAAACCCTGTGGTAGCTACTAAAATCAAACCATTCCTCCAATTTGACGACCTTGAAAAGATCAACCACGCAATTATCTCCTCCCGCCATGATTACTGCAACTCCCTTTACACTGGCAACAGCCAATCATCTCTGTCCTGCCTGCAATTGGTCCAAAACGCCGCAGTGAGACTTCTGACGGGCACCTGAAAAAGGGACCACATCACCCCGATTCTGGCCTCTCTCCACTGGCTCCCAGTTTGGTTCAGAATTAATTTCAAGCTCCTCCTTTATGTATACAAAGCCCTTAACGGGCTCGCCCCCACCTACATCCAAAATCTGCTACCACTGTATGTAGCACGTCAGTACCTGCACTGATGTAAAGCACTTTGGTCAACGAGAGTTGTTTTTAAATGTGCTATAGAAATAAAATTGACTTGACTTATGTCCACTCTGTTTCTGGGAACCGAAGGGGGAAAAAAGGAATGTCTCTTCTCCTTGCTCTCCTTTCCTAATGTAGCAACAAGCTGGCAGAAAGTTTCAGCATCAGCCTCTTAAATGCCCCAAGGCTGGATGGCCGTGAGTGACCATGGCTACAATCTATTTGGGCAAAGCCATCCAGTTAAAGGCAAGGTCACAGATATCAAATAGTCTAAGGCATTGAGGCTTGAGCACCGGTCATTTTAAAGAGCAAAGTCTCAGGACAAAGAAGTTAGTAAAAGTTAGCCATTTGGTGAGTAAATAAGAGCTGTCAGTTCTCGAACCTATATTGTTGACAATCTAACAGGAGACATAGTCTGGGTGTTGCACGACTTATGAAATCACTTTGGGAGAGTTTTATACTGGTGGAAGAAAAAGATGCTGGGGTAAAGAATTTGCCCCTCATCTCCTACCTAAAGGAATGCCCCTAATCTCCTACCTAAAGGAATGCCCCTAATCCAGAGGTCATAGCATCAGAATTAAAGGATGTTCCTTTCTGGAGGAAGATGAGGAATTTCTTTAGTCAGAGGTTGGTGAATCTGTGGAATTCATTGCCACAGAAAGCTGTGGCGGCCAAATCAATGGGTATTTTTAAGGCAGAGAGATAGATTCTTGATTAGTACGGGTGTCAGGGGTTATAAGGAGAAGGCAGGAGAATGGGGTTAGGTGGGAGTGATAGATCAGCCATGATTGAATGGGGGAGTAGACTTGAAGGGCCGAATGGCCTAATTCTGCTCCAATCACTTTTGACCTTATGAACAAAAACGCCACGAAAAAGTCAGTTGAGTTTCTGACAGGTACGAAGCAAAAGGTTCTGCTCTGCTCTGGGTCAAGCTGATTTTCAACAGCACTGCACTTTTGTGGAAGTTTATGTGAAGGCATTTCTTGCCATGGATTCTAAAGACTGATTAACTGATTCAGAGTCGGAAGCACTTGGAATCCAACATTCTGTTACTTCTTTTCACTGCGCTTGGTAGCTGCCACATTCACAGGCAATGGGAACAAGTAATGTTCCTGTAGGACTTTAAAACTGAGCATCTACAATGCTTTGTTTTCCTCTAACTAGTTAAGGCTTACATCAATTGAAGCTGAGGATCTTGCGACTGCATTTAAAATACCTGAAGCAAAAAAATAAATGAAACGCATACACATTTTCTACAAACTAAAACAGCAAGGTTGACAAGATTGATATAGATTGTCTTAAAAAAAAATAGCAAGGGATGTTGGTTGAAAAAGCTTTTTTTTAATATGGTTAAGTAGCCTAACTGAAGTGACAACTCCTGACATGAGTTAATACACTTTAATAGATGCAGAAGTGCTCCGTTCTTTCCTTAGGAATGTTTCACCATTACACCTTTGCCCAGTTGCTGCTGTCCAAGAGACAGGTCCATATATAGTGCATTTGTACCTCAATTACAGAAGAAAAATCCTTTGAACTCTTCCCTCTGTCTGCTGTCAGGACAGAGAGGTGCTGACATCCTGTTGCAGACGCACATTTGTAAAGCATTACGCTCTGATGTGCTGAGAGGTCCATTTAACATAAGGAAAGTATTACTGTCTGTGTACTTTCATCTGGAGATATAGGGAAAGACATAGTTTGTCAGGCCCATCAAGGTCTGCTCCACCAGCTTATAAAACTTGCACATTTTTTATCCCCGCCAATGCAATTTTTCAATCCTTTTATTATATCCATTCAAACTACGATTCTTGAAATATTTCTCAAACTTTGCATTTGATTCTAGGTTTCTGAAACAGTACCTCACCACTTTTTTTAGTTTAGAGTAAAGAAAATCTGTGGCACAGCGGTAGAGTTGCTGCCTTACAGCACTTTCAGCGCCAGAGACCCGGGTTCGATCCTGGCTACAGGTGCTTGTCTGCACGGAGTTTGCACGTTCTCACCGTGACCCGCGTGGCTTTTCTCCGATAACTTCAGTTTCCTCCGACACTCTGAAGATGTACAGGTTTGTAGGTTAATTGGCTTGGTATTAATGTCATTTTAAAAAATGGTCCCTAGTGTAGGATAGTGTTAATGTGTGGGGACCGCTGGTCGTCGCGGACTCGGTGGGCCGAAGGGCCTGTTTCCACACTGTATCTCTAAGCTAAAACAATATCTTCATTGTAAATCATCTTGTCTTAACCCCTCCCTGCTCATGTATGTTGCTCGTGACCCAGTGCCAGGCAGGTGATTTCCCTCTCTTGAGCACAGTACCTGAACGCTTACATCAGACCTCGACCCCCAAACCCACCCAACTCTCAGGCTCTCCTCTGTTTAAATCCCAGCTTTAAGGTATTCAATTCAATTCAATTCAATTTACATAGAAACATAGAAAATAGGTGCAGGAGTAGGCCATTCAGCCCTTCGAGCCTGCACCGCCATTCAATATGATCATGGCTGATCATCCAACTCAGTATCCTGTACCTGCCTTCTCTCCATACCCCCTGATCCCATTAGCCACAAGGGCCACATCTAACTCCCTCTTAAATATAGCCAACGAACTGACCTCAACTACCTTCCGTGGCAGAGAATTCCATAGATTCACCACTCGCTGTGTGAAAAATGATTTTCTCATCTCGGTGCTAAAAGACTTCCCCCTTATCCTTAAACAGCGACCCCTTGTCCTGGACTTCCCCAACATCGGGAACAATCTTCCTGCATCTAGCCTGTCCAACCCCTTAAGTATCTTGTATGTCTCTATAAGTTCCCCCCTCAATCTTCTAAATTCCAGCGAGTAGAAGCCGAGTCTATCCAGTCTTTCTTCATATGGAAGTCCTGCCATCCCAGGAATCAGTCTGGTGAACCTTCTCTGTACTCCCTCTATGGCAAGAATGTCTTTCTTGCCATAGAATGTCAAGAATGTCTCCCCCTACAGGGCCATTAAGCACAGTTAATGGCCCTATAACTCAATTATTGTGAAAGACCTATTGGAAAATGAACTTCAAGTCGTCAGTTTTAGAACAAGGTTTTTCGCACCTGACCTGACATTGTCAACCTGCCTCAGACGACACTCATTGGAAAGGACCTCAAGACATTTTGCTACCTTGAAAAATTATTGCTCCTTGTATTTTTTTTTTTTGCCAAGACCGTGCCAATTCATCTACAGACCATGGGCATTGTAAACATTCCCATTCCTTTAACAATCGATTTCAGGAAGCTCTTTAAAAAAAA
The DNA here is from genome assembly GCA_963514005.1 of Raja brachyura. The sequence continues at coordinate 59,755,955 of OY740791.1, read as the reverse complement.
ATCTTTTTTGACAGTCATTATGCTGCCTACCAAACGAGCTGTCTTCACATGTGCTCCATCAGAGGATACTCATCCACAAAGGAGGCATCAGGGCCCAACCTGCCTGGATTTAGGTGCAGGCATGACACAATGCCCTGCAGGTACTGGTGTTAGCTGCTGGTTTTACAACTGATAATGAAGTGAATGGTCACAGCACCTCTGGAGGTTGTTACTGACAAGAACTGCCTTCACTTACCTGGATGATACATGGGTAAACCTTAGCTGTGTGTCTCTTTTGGCAAAGCAATCACAACACACAGATTATAATGAGCACAAAATATAACCCACGTAAATATTGAAAGTGATACGAGTGGAATTAGGCCATTCGGCCATCAAATCTACTCCACCATTCAATCATGGATGATCTATCTCTGCCTCGAAACCCCATTCTCCTGCCTTCTCCCCATAACCTCTGACACCCATACTAATCAAGAATCTATCCATCACTGCCTTAAATATATCCACTGACTTTGCTTCCACAGCCTTCTGTGACAAAGAATTCCACAGATTCACCACCCTCTGACTAAATAAATTCCTCTTTATCTCCTTCCTAAAAGAATGTCCTTTAATTCAGAATTCTATAAAATTTGGGACAACACAATATGTTTCCTTAGATTTTGACCACTGTAACTCTATCTAACATCCAAGAAGGGGAACCTTTTCATGTTGGAATGCCACATTTACTTAGCTATAATCTAATAAGGCCGTATCCAAGAAAGTTCAAATAGATATACTTCACGACATTTATCTTGAAAGTTGTTGAAGAAATCTATTCCTTGTGTTCGACCCATAAGAATGCCCAAAGTGAGTAACTCTTCATAGCAACAAAATAGCCCTCATGACTTACTAATGTTTTAATTGTGGCCGTCATACGGGGCGAATCATTTTGTTGAATCTTCTTTTATGCTTTGGTATTTTAAATACGTTCATTTTAAGATTAAAATAAAAACAATCAAAGACGAACAAAAATATATTAATAAAAATAAAAGGATGTGTTCTACAAAATTTGGATTCATTCAAAAGGCCGCACTTAATGGCCTAGAAGGCCGCAGGTTCCCCGCCCCTGGTCTTGGTCATAGCCTCAGAATTAAAGGACGTTCTTTTAGAAAGGAGCTGAGGAGAAACGTCTTTAGTCAGAGGGTGGTGAATCTGTGGAATTCTTTGCCACAGAAGGCTGTGGAGGCAGTCAGTAGATATTTTTTAAGGCAGAGATAGATTCTTGATTAGTACAGGTGTCAGAGGTTATGGGGAGAAGGCAGGAGAATGGGATTAGGAGGTAGAGATCGATCAGCCATGTTTGAATGGCAGAGTAAACTTGATGGGCCAAATGGCCTAATTCTACTCCTGTCCCTTATGACCTTAATCTTGCACTAAATGTTGTACATTTATCATTAATCTGTACACTGGACGGCTTGATTGTAATCACGTATAATTTTTCTCTTTAACTGGATAGCACGCAAACAAAAGCTTTTCACTGTACCTCAGAACACGTGACAATGATAAACTAAACTACCTCATCTTGTCAGGTTAATGATGTAGGTTTGAGCCACTGCAGGGGGGCAGAGGTTTCAAAGTTTTGAGCCAAAGGAGCAAAAGGCCAGTGGTGTGTGCAGAAGGAGTAGTGTTTAACTCAGAGAAATGGGGAGCTGGAACTCACTGCCAGCTAGGATAGTGAAAAGAGAATTAGATTCTAAAGAGGCAGGGCCTGGAGAGAGTGAGAGAGTGAATAAATCATGAGGATAGAACAAAGGAACAGGACTGACAAAATCCCTCTATTACGAGCCAACAGTCAACGACTGTAACATTTCAGTAAAGGTGCTCCCGAGACTGAGACCGAGACTGCACTGTCCCTTGCCCAGACGAGGGGATCTTTGGATAACTGACCTTCACCCCAACTCAGGCTGAGATCCAAGACCACCATCGTGGTCTGTGTTCTGCCCAGAACAGTGCGTCTGCCAACTGCTGGGTCCTGGGACCTCCTTTGTTGTGAAGTGCTTGCTGAATGCATGCACCCATCCCACAGGGCAGAGGTGGGTGTCCCTCTTCCCTGAACTCCTGTGCACAACTCATCCGCTCTGCTCACAGTACAGTCTGCTTGAGACTGTCTGGGGCACTTGGGTCACAGTGCCCCAATGGCTGCGAACAATGTATAAATCCCATTAAGTGCTCACAAAAATAAAAATAATATTAAATCTCCGAGCTGGCTTTAAATGTGCTGTCACCTGATACATTGCAAGCACAGGGCAGAGAACTTTTCTCTTTGGCTTCACAGATATCAAGGCTCTCTGTTCCGACCCGCTAATGCTTTGCACAGGGGGCTATATAACTGCTTTGTTTGACAAGAATTACTGGGAAGAAAATCGAGAGGGGAGATTGGAAACTCCATGTTTTTCTTACAGTGAAATAAAAGGCAGTGGGTGAGGTGGCTGTTGGTTTTGTTCTCGTTGCACAAAGGCCAATGCACTCTCGTGTTCTGTCGCCTCCGAGTACCCAGCGCTGGGACGTAATGTGATATCCTGTTACATCCGGCCGCATTATACATATCACTGTTCTGCTCGCCGCGCGTTCCAAATTAAAACCTCACGACTGCAGACCTCAAATAAAAATTAATTAAAACCAACAGAGTACTCGCAAGCTGAAGTGGAAGTGTGCCACTCCAAACCTTCGCATAATAATCCATCCCAGGGGCCGTCAGCCAGAAGAACAAATGTGGAGGGGTGAACGGACTGTGTTGCATGTAAGTGCAGATTGTCTGTGGACCGGCCCACAGACTTGGGTGTGATCAGCATAACACTCTCCCCACCGAGCCGGCTGCCTGCCCCTTTTCTGGGGTTATAGCGCCCGGGTGGCACTAGACAATAGGTGCAGGAGTAGGCCATTTGGTCCTTCGAGCCAGCACCGCCATTCAATATGATCATGGCTGATCATCCCCAATAATAGAAAATAGATGCAGGAGCACTAGAGAGGGACTACGCGCTGTCCACGGGCACCCTGGGGGATTTCGGGGGCCGCTGGGTACCGTTTAGTTTAGTTTGTTGTGTATTGTCACGTGTACTGAGGTACAGTGAAAAGCTTTTGTTGCGTGCTAACCAGTCAGCGGAAAGATAATACATGATCACAATCGAGCCATTTACGGTGTGCAGATACGTGAAAAGGCAATAACGTTTGGTGCAAGGTAAAGCCAGTAAAGTCCGATCAAGGAAAGTCCGAGGGTCACAAATGAGGGGGATCGTAGACATGACAATACACCTCGGTACACGTGACAATACACAATAAACTAAACTGAATTGCGCTACAGGCTATTGAGCAATTGTGCCATACCGCGCCTGTATAGCTACTAAAAATATAGAGACACCTTAGAAGGAGACAAAAAGCTGGAGTAACTCAACGGGACAGGCAACATCTCTGGAGAGCAGGAATGGGTGACGTTTTGGGTCGAGACCCTTCTGTAGAGACACGTTGTTATTCTTGGAAGCTGCAAACACTGTAATGCAGCAGGATCTGCGGCTGAAGCAGAGAAATGATGGGTTTCCACGAGACTTGCCATCTACCGCAGTGGATGACGAACACGTAAATATTGAACGATTAGATCATAAGTGATAGGAGTAAAATTAGGCCATTTGGCCCATCAAGTCTACTCCACCATCCAATCGTGGCTGATCTATCTTTCCCTCTAAACCCCGTTCTCCTGCCTTCTCGCCATAACCTCTGACACCCATACTAATCAAGAATCTATCTATCTCTGCCTTAAATATATCCACTGATTTTGCTTCCACAGCTTTCGGTGCGAAGAATTCCACAGATTCACCACCCTCTGACGAAATAAATGTATCCTCATCTCCTTTCTAAAAGAATGTCCTTTAATTCTGAAACCTATTACTTTGGGATAATTTGTTTCCTTAGATTCTGACTACTGCAACTCTTATCTAACATCCACGAAGGTTACTCTTTTGTTAGGTTGTTTAGCATTGAACTTATTTTAAGGTGTTTCCCTGCAGATAGTCCCTATGCTATTTTTTTCAAAAAGTGTAATATCATCTCCCAATGTTCTGGTTTCAATATTTTATTTTTGGTTAGTCCGATTTGTGATTTAATCATTTCATCTTGATATTTCTTGTGATTCTGCACAAATAATTTACCACAGTGTCATAGAATGATACAGTGTGGAAACGGGCTCTTCAGCCCAACTTCAGGCTCTTCAGCACCATCCTTTGTGTGAAAAAGGTACCCCTCGGATTCCTATTTAATGAACCTATGTCCTCTGATCCTTGATTCTCCTACTCTATGCATCTACCCGATCTATTCCTCTAATGATTTTGTATACTTCTATAAGATCACCCCTCATCTTCCTGCGCTCCATGGAATAGAAACCCAGCCTACTCAACCTCTCCCTATAGTTCACACCCTCTAGTCCTCCAAAATCCTCGTAAATCTTTTCTTAACCCTTTCATGCTTGAAAATATCTTTCCTACAACATGATGCCCAGAACTGGACACAATATTCTAAATGCGGTCTCACCAACATCTTATACAACTGCAACATGACCTCCGAACTTCTATACTCAATGGATAAGAATACTGTGGGCGGGCAGCAGGGTTGGGTAGATTCTGGGGGTCGGGGGACACATTATTGGAATTAGGGGAACCGCCATGCAGGAGTACATGCTGGGGGGGGGAAGCATTCCATTGGGCTGGGGAACCAGGCAATCTGTGGGGGGCTGGGGAAGCAGCCGGAACCAGGATCAGCCAGGCCCTGACACATTAACAAATGGAGCCAGTACCTGTGGACGCCCACAAATAAATGACAAAATTACGTTTCGCTCCAACCTCGCTCGATGAAACTTGTCGATAGGATTTTTAAAAGCCTGCTCTTGACAGTGTTCTGCCAGTTTAGCCGGAGGTAAATGCCCCAGCATTTAGGAGGTTCAACCTGATCCTTGGAGTTAGGCTACAACTCACAAAAAGCCTTGGCAAGCTGCTGAAATGAAATGCTGAACGGGTGAACAGACACCCGCTGATCCCTTCCTGATTTAGCAATGGGCCTTTGAGCTGGTTACTCTTCTTGACAGTGTTTATCTTTCTTGAGCTCTTGCACAAATACGCAGGATCTTGAGATTGTGGAAAGTGACGTTGCAGGTTTTTGGGGGGGGGGGGGTTGAGAGAGAAAGCGAGAGAGCGAGGCACGCAAAGGCAGTCATTCTGCATACCTGCCACTGGCCACATCACGGCATTTAAAATGGGGGGAGGCGCGGGATGAGAACAATAAATCGGCTCTCAGGCCGAGTCGAGCACTGCCTGTCTGTCGCTCTCTGAATCCCTTCCTTGTCTCTGGGAAGGCAGATTTATCAAAGCAGGCCGTGACTGCAGGGCTGATCGGGTGGGAGAGACCACCGCAGTTGGGTGTGAAGGGTGGAGGGCCATGGATTGACCTTGGTTTGCCAGCACCAGATGCAGTGCTGGTTCACCTCAACACTCTCCTGCTCCCAGCATGCACCCCTCCCTGCACAATTCACAATAAAGATACAGCGTGGAAACAGGCCTTTGGCCCACCGAGTCCGTGCCAACCAACGTTCACCTGTACACTCGTTCCATCCCACACACTAGGGACAATCTACAGACGACAATTAACTTTCAAACCTGCACGTCTTTGGAATGTGGGAGGAAACCGCTGCACCCGGAGAAAATTTGCGTGGTGACAGGGTGAAAGTACCAACTCCATACAGACAGCACCCAAAGAGAGGACCGGACCCGGGTCTCTAGCGGTACAAGGCAGCAACTCTACCGTGTCGCCCTAAATCTCTTGTCTGCAATCACTGGCTAGTAACAATGGCAAACCTCTCACCGGCGATCGGCAAGTGGCACCCAGCCGCTGAAGCCACACGATGGATCGGTTGAACCGCCAATTCTGGTTGCTCCCTTTCAAGCACTCGAGTCATAGAGCTGCACGGCACAAAAGCCAGGCCCATCAGGCCCACCAAGCCCACGGAAAGCCTAACCCTCCTTCTCCAAGTGTACCTCTGCCGTAGAGGACTGAATGAGCACCACATTGTCACTGAACCAAGCCATCATTAAATGATCACTCGTGGAGGTTGAAGATCTGCTGCTGGCTTGATGCAAAACTATGGAACTTTATTTACCCCAGGAGGGAAATTGGTCTGCCAACAGTCATAAAACGCACCAAGATACATGTAAACATGAAATTAAAGTCCAGTATTGGGGGTGTGCAAAGATTGGGGAGGGGGGTGGGGGGGGGGGGGGGAGGGGAGTCAATCCATCCCATGACAGAAGGGGGGAGGAGTACAGTTTGATAGCCACAGGACAAAAGGATCTCCTGTGGTGTTCTGTGTTGCAATACCTCCTTCTGACACCAACCACTCTCCAGTTCAATGGGTTTCTAACCAACTGCAAAAGCCCGGCACACATATAGTAGTGGTGTTTAATTTGTTTTTAGATGAGCCGATGAATATGCAGGGGAATAGAGGGACATAGTTCAGGCGGAGTAGTTTAAGTCGGCAGCATGTTCGACATGGACATCGAGGGCTGAAGGGCCTTTAGATTAGTTTTAGTTTAGAGGTACAGAGTGGAAACAGGCCCTTCGGCCCACTGAGTTTGCGCCGACCATGGGAAAAAGGTTCTGAGTGTCTATCTAATGTTTCTCATCATTTTACAAAACTTCTAATAGATCTCCTGTCAGCCTCTGACGTTTCATCAATTGCTATTGTGGTGGGTCTCTGGAACTCTCTGCCACAGAGGGTAGTTGAGGCCAGTTCATTGGATATATTTAAGAGGGAGTTAGATGTGGCCCTTGTGGCTAAGGGGATCAGAGGGTATGGAGAGAAGGCAGGTACGGGATACTGAGTTGGATGATCAGCCATGATCATATTGAATGGCGGTGCAGGCTCGAAGGGCCGAATGGCCTACTCCTGCACCTAATTTCTATGTTTCTATTCCTACCAATAACCTAAATTTATATTGTGCTTTCAGTTAAAAAAAAAACATAAGACACTTCAAAGCAACTTGATCAGACACTCAACATACTGGGAATAGATCATGGGTTCCCAACGTTTTCATCCCGTTTACCCCTGGCAACTTTAATAGCACATAACAATGTTATTTCACTTATTTGTGAACAACTAGTGATGTAGAGATCGCAGGCATACCAGAACCAAACACAATCTGTCAATGAGAAAAAATATGCACAAATCCAGTAAATTTACCCCAGTTTGGGAACCCTTGGCATAGATGATCAAAAATAAGTTGAGCAATACGGCAGGTTGTAAAGAAGGACTTAGGACAGGAGTGGAGATTAATTCCAAAGAGCAGGATCTAGGCATCTGAAGGCATGAGTGTGTCAATATCACAGCCATGATAAAACGGGTGGTTATTTAAAGACTATTCCAGTGAACGGTGGGCTCTTTACCTGTTTCCGTGCCTTGATACGCTTGTGTACATAGTCTGAGAAGGGCTTGCAGGAGACAAAGCGCCCATTTCCTGGGGTGACGTGCAGATTTCCATCTTCCAGCACGATCTTCCCCATGCTAATGACAACAACAGGAGCCCCGCACAAATCTGTCCCTTCAAAGATATTGTACTCGGCAGCCTAAGTGGGGCAAGGAGAAAAAGAGCACAAAGAAACTATTAACAAAGACTTTTTAAATCAGCAGAAAAATTACAAAGTGCTAAATCTTAATTAATTTAGACGGGCATTAAAAATGGAGCCAAAATTGTTTCAACAATATTACATCAACAATAGAGCCCTTTCATTAACAGCGCAAAAGGAAGACAGGAAAATGGTGGGGGATGTCCAACATGTGGCTGACACAACTACCGTTTATTTTGTATTAAAGTCAAAGTGCTCCCATTACATTCCAGCAAGCAAACAGGTAGAATGTAAAACATTTAAAAACACATGTTTGAAACCTCTTATGAAAACATGCTGGAAACACTTATCATCAGGTTGAAGACCCTTGGCAGAGCTGCAAAAGTGAGTAGGAGACAAAAAGAACTGCAGATGCTGGAATCTTGGGCAAAACACAAAGTGCTGGAGGAACTCAGCGGGTCAGGCAACTTCTGTGGGAGGAAGGGGCAGGCAATATTTCGGGTCGGGACCCTTATTCTGAGCTTCTTCAGTGAGAAAACATGTTGCAGTTCCCAGATCCCAGCATCTGTGGTCTCTTGTTGCAACTTAACACTGACGTGCTTTCTCTTGTATCCCAGCTCGGAAGGATCTTTGACCTGGAGCGTTAACGCTATTTCTCTCTCCACGAGTGTTGTCTGGCTTGCTGCGCATTTCCAGCATCTTTTGCTCTTACTTTTAAAACATTCCCTCCAAATTTGTTGCCCAGCTCAGGGAACTTTGTCTCTGCACATCCCTTTGCAAATGGATCCTTGCCTTCCACATCAACAGACCGCAACCGGTAAGAAATGGCAACAAAACATTCTCCTCAATAACCATCAAGGTTGTGTGCTCTACTCACTCTATACCCATTACTGTGTAGCAGGACACAGTTTTAACTCCATCGTAAAATATGCCGACATCACCACTGTTGTTGGATGAATTACAGATAATGATGAGACCGAGTATAGGAGGGAGATCGATTGTCTGATTGTATGGTGCCAGAATAATAACCTTGCTTTCAACATCAGTAAAATTGAGTCAACTATTGACTTTAGAGGAGGAAAGGTGATGATCCGCAAACCTGTCGTCATGGACAGGTCGTTGGTGGAGAGAGGCAACAACGTCAAGCTCCTGGGCATGTATATCTCTGAAGATCTGTCCTGGACCCAGCACATTGATGCAATCAAAATGGATTGCCATGAATGCTTCTAATTTCTTAGCAGATTGAGGAGATTTGGGATGTTGAACGTCTACAGGTAAATGTCATTTTGACTGGTTGCATTAAGGACTGCTTCGGCAACACAAAGACTAAAAGACATAGAAGATTACAAAACAATGGTGGACACTGCCCAGTCCATCATGGGCACTGACCACCATCTTGATGAACAGCACCCCTCTTCTAATCAGAACTGCCCCCTCCATCGAATCCCTTAAGTCGAGACTTAAAACTAATCTTTACTCTCAAGCCTTTCTTGACGTCCTCTGAGTGAGGGCTATATGTATGAACCAATGTTGTTTAACGTTAGTACCTCCACCAATTTAAAGCGCTTTGGCCAACGAGAGTTATGCTATAGAAATAATAGTGCCTTGACTTGACCATCAAGGAAATCTAGGAGACGAGCTGCCTGAAAAGGGCAGTCAGTATTGTCAAGGACGCAGACCCCCACCCTAGCCACGCTCCCATTTCACTCCAGCCATCAGGATGAAGGTATAGGGGTTGAAAACAATGACCTCCAGGTTCCAGAACAGCTTCTTCCCAACAACTATCTGGCTATTGAACACTACAAACACCAACTAAACTTCAAACTGTGAAGAGTTTTGGTTGCACTAGGGAGGTTTTTGTTCACTCTTATGCTATAGTTTATTTATTTATTGACTTTTTGTGTGTTTATTATATCCATCTATCTATAAAATCATGAGAGGAATAGATCGGGCATTTGCACAGGGTCTCTTGCCCAGAGTAGGACCAGAGGACATAGGTTTAAGGTGTAGGGGAAAAGGTTCAATAGGAATCCGAGTGGTAACTTTTTCACCCAAAGGGTGGTGGGTGCATGGAACAAGCTGCCAGAGGAGGTAGTTGAGGCTGGGACTATTCCAACATTTAAGAAACAGTTAGACAGGTACATGGATAGGCCAGGTTTTGTGGGATATGTACCAAACACAGGCAGGTGGGACTAGTGTAGCTGGGACATGCTAGCCGGTGTGGGCAAGTTGTGCTGAAGGGCCTGTTTCCACGGTATATATCACTCTAGGACTCTACTATTTACAAATCTGCTGTGCTGCTGCTAGTAAGAATTTCATTTTTTCCTTTTGATAAAGATGAATATTAAACACTCTTGACCTGATGAAGTTGACATTTGATTCCATCTCCTGATAAAAATCGAGGTACCCTTTTGACTAAATATTTGGCTCAGTTTGATCTCTCAACAAAACTGCTTCCAAATAAGGCTGCCTTGGTTTGAGGCACAGTTGGTCTGATCACTGGCTATCAACCCTGAAAAGAGTTGGAGCCTGGGTCCAATTCAGGTGTGAACTTCCACAATAAGGATCAACCTGCTAGCACTTACCATCCAAACCTACACTCGCATACCATTCATTCTCACCTATTTCCTCAGGGTAGTAAATTTGCCTTTGCTCCCAAAATGGGAAGAGGTTCAGAACCAGCAAAGGCAACAGACTGTATTTGAAAGATGGGAAACTGGTTGAAATGCTGCAAAAGCAGCGATGGATTTGGGGGAACCATGACCTGAAGACATCTGGTCAGTAGCTTAACTGGGGCAACCCAGAATGGATCGACTGGGCTTATATTCACTGGAATTTAGAAGGATGAGAGGACCCCTTATAGAAACATATACAATTCTTAAGGGATTGGACAGGCTAGATGCAGGCCACATCCAGGTTGGGGGTGTTCAGAACCAAGGGTCACAGTTTAAGAATAAGGGGAAGGCCATTTAGGACTGAGATGAGGAAAAACTTTTTCACCCAGAGAGTTGTGAATTTGTGGAATTCTCTGCCACAGGAAGCAGTGGAGGCTGAACAATAAAACCAGATGAAGTAGCTTTATATTCAAAGGTGCTTCCATAAAACAGTCAGAGAGTCAAGTGTGAAGCCTTGCTTTCAGTGTATCATGAAAACTCTCAGCTATGAATTTTCACCTCAGCCACTCTGAAAGGGACAGCAGAACAAACTAGAATTCACAACATCCCCTTTGTTATTGTGTTCAAGAGAGTTAGATATAGCCCCTAGGGCTAACGGAATCAAAGGTTATAGGGAGAAAGCAGTAATAGGATACTGATTTTGAAAGATCAGCCATGATCATATTGAAGGGCTGAATGGCCTACTCCTGCACCTATTTTCTATTTCTATGTTATTCCTAACGAGGAGATGCTGGCTCCAAGGGCCACAATCTATGACAGGCCAAGCTATTGGCAGCTCACAGTAAAAAAAGGCACACAAAGTTATTTTCGGTCAGGATCCTTGGTCGCATGGTTTCAAGCTGTGAATTTGGGTTCTCGGTTCACCCACGCCGTTACTTTGAACTCCCTATGGGATTATGTACTTGAAGCTAGTCCAGGATAATGGACAACAAGGAAACATGAAGGGGGGGGGGGGGGGGAAAGAAAGAACAGCAGCCAAGATTCATGTGCCTCCTGGCAAGCTCGTTCTGCAGAGATCATTCACAGTACGATTCAGGGCTAGACATATTTGACTGTACCAGAGGATGGTAAACAACTCTTTATGGGGAGGGAATTGAAACAATATTAAAACAAAATGGATTTTAACTGTCAAGGTCCCTTCAGGAACTTGGAGCCACAGTAACTTTTATTCACATTGGGAACAAAAGTTGCCCAACCAATTATATTTCCAGCTGATAGACCACGTAGGTTTAAAACCAGCCCTCTGGTAGCAATGTTACAAAATTTTGAGATTTTAAAAATCAAGTCTGCAATTTATCCCATCAGATAAAGCATAAAAATAAGTTTAATTTGACACCTATTTTACTTTCATATCTTCAGTATTAAGAAAGTTATGGCCATTTTCATACTCGGAAATGAGCATCTTGCTTCCCATTGCCTTTCAATTGACTTAACTCAAAAGCTGTGATCTGGAAAAGTTAAAAGTCCATAACATTCTTAAAAATTAAGAGCTCAATGAAATTTTCAGTTATTATAGATTGAAGCATTCTGAAACAGATATTAAACAATCTTACTTGGATTACCTGAAATTAAAGCATATAATTAGTTAGTTATCTAATTGTAGCTAATTACAAAATTCAATGAGTAGATCTAAACATCTATCAATTTCTTAAGAAAAGATAAACTTTTTTAAAATTGCCTAAGTGTCCAAATAACATTCACACAATAATCCACAATATATAGCAATGTTACAAAATTTTGAGATTTTAAAAATCAAGTCTGCAATTTATCCCATCAGATAAAGCATAACAAGAAGTTTAATTTGACACCTAATTTACTTTCATATCTTCAGTATTAAGAAAGTTATGGCCATTTTCATGCTCGGAAATGAGTATCTTGCTTCCCATTGCCTTTCAATTGACTTAACTCAAAAGCTGTGATCTGGAAAAATTAAAAGCCCATAACTTTATTAAAAATTAAGAGAACTCAATGAAATTTTCAGTCATTATAGATTGAAGCATTCTGAAACAAATATTAAACAATCTTACTTGGATTACCTGAAATTAAAGTATATAATTAGTTAGTTATCTAATTGTAGCTAATTACAAAATTCAATGAGTAGATCTAAACATCTATCAATTTCTTAAGAAAAGATAAACTTTTTTTTAATTGCCTAAGTGTCCAAATAACATTCACACAATAATCCACAATATAACATAATTTTTAAATCTCATTTTCATGAATTTCTGGGCCAAATGGAAGGAATTTAGTGTTTAATGCCTGTAAATAAATGGCCATTTAAATCAACTAGCGAGTGGGTTTTAGCGGAATGCGGTGGATTGGAACGTTGCGGTTAGCGGTGAAGTCGGGGGGGAAAATACTGGGGGTTCATACATTTTTTGGGGACCCCATTTCGCAACATTAAAATAGTATTTATGCCTCCCAAAAAACCAACTTTTAATAAAAAAATAAAGTATTTACCTTTTTTTCTCCCCTACGGAAAATGCTTCCGGTGGTCTGCGGTCACGGCTTTTGAAGGTGATTTTTAAATTACTCTAGTTAACAAATAACTTAGAGTAATTTAAAAATACCTTAATGGATGAAATGTCGGAGCGATTTTTCTTCCGCAATTAAATCGCCCGACATTCATCGATTATCCTGGTCTGGTGAAAATCGGCACTTTAAGCCCGCCCCCCTCTGACAGGCGCTAAAGTCGCGCACACGGGGAGCGGCAGAAGTGCAGCGCCGCTAAAGGTAAGTTTTGTAACATACCTACAATATAACATAATTTTTAAATCTCATTTTCATGAATTTCTGGGCCAAATGGAAGGAATTTAGTGTTTTATGCCTGTAAATTAATGGCCATTTAAATCAACTAGCGAGTGGGTTTTAGCGGAATGCGGTGGATTAGAACGTTGCGGTTAGCGGTGAAGTCGGGGGGAAAAATACTGGGGGTTCATACATTTTTTTAGATCCCATTTCGCAACATAAAAATATTATTAATGCCTCCCGAAAAACCAACTTTTAATATAAAAATAAAGTATTTACCTTTTTTTCTCCCCTACGCAAAATGCTTCGGGTTGTCTGCGCTCACGGCTTTTGAAGGTGATTTTTAAATTACTCTAGTTAATAAATAATCTAGAGTAATTTAAAAATACCACCATTCATTAAATGTCGGAGCGATTTTTCTTCAGCAACCAAATCGCCCGACATTCATCGATTATCCAGGCCTGTGGAAAAACGGCACTTTAAGCCCGCCCCCCTCTGCAAGGCGCGAAAGTCGCGCACACGGGGAGCGGCAGAAGTGCAGCGCCGGTAAAGGTAAGTTTTGTAACATACCTACCTCTGGCAGAGGGGGAAATGGGGGCGAGATTCTAATCAGGCGGAGGGTTTCTAGGGAATCTCACAGTGTTTTATGATGGCGGTCTCCAAACTCTGGGTGATTGTGCAGGTGAAAAGGTGTTGGGAGGATCCCAAACAAGATGGCAGTCACCAAATGGGGATTGTGGACTGGGTGGGTGGGAGGCTGCTGGAGAACTCCAAAGAATTGGGTGATAGGCCGTGAAAATCTCCAACTGCGGCTGGGAGGACACCAAACAGATTCCAATGATTTACAGCATGGAAACAGGCCCTTCGGCCCATCAAGTCCGCGCCGCCCCGCACACTATCGCTATCCTACACATACTAGGGACACTTTACAATTTTGCCAAGCCAATTAAATGACAAACTTGTACGTCTTTAGAGTGTGGGAGGAAACCTGGAGAACCTGATGAAAACCCACGTAAGTCACGAGGAGAATGTTCAATCTCCATACAGACAGTACCCATGGTCAGGATCGAACCGGGGACTCTGTTGCTGTAAGGTAGCACCTCTACCGCTGTGCCAAAGGAAAAACGTTTCCAGGCTGCGTGATGACAAATACCACGATGTTGGCAGAGAACGAGGTTGAGGCGCACAAACTGGCCAACAACTACAAGTTTGGGTTTAGGAAATGGTCAAGCCATGTGGCTGAACGACCTCGGGAAGATGGTTCTGCATTAGTGAAAGAACTGTATTCGGACTTCTTACAATGGCAAGTGTATTTAGCAAGAGAAGGAATATGACATGGGAAGAGTCCAAGGAAGGAAAGCATACTGCAGTAACAATGAGAGGGAAAAGATGGCAGACATGAAATGATCTGGTGGTACGAGCTCACCTTGCAAGGTTGGGTAGATCTATCGGAAGGATACCATTGGTGCGGATTCATACCCAGGAATCTCTACTGTCAAGATCTAACAATCTGAATTTCAAATTTGGATTGAGTGTAAAACACCGAGTTACACTTACATCATGAAGTTTCTACATTGACCCAAATGGAACTGATGATAAGTTACGCAATTCCTCAGGAGACCAACATCTGATCTGCGCCTTTGCAGAAGTTGAGATTCGGTTGTAATAATCTCAAATGGCAAACCTTTTTCCAATTCCCAGAATAGAATCACTACACAGAAGAGCCATTGTAACTAAATAGAACTGTGTATCACAGCTGCTGTACCATCACATTTGAAGCAAAAACAGTTCCCTCCATAATGTTTGGGACAAAGCCCCATCATTTATCTATTTGCCTCTGTACTCCACAATGTGAGATTTGTAATAGATAAAAACACATGTGCTTAAAGTGCACATTGTCAGATTTAAAAAAAGGCCATTTTTATACATTTTGGTTTCACCATGTAGAAATTACAGCAGTTTATACACAGTTCCCCCATTGCAGGGCACCATAATGTTTGGGACACAGCAATGTCATGTAAATGAAAGTAGTCATGTTCAGTATTTTGTTGCATACCCTTTGCATGCAATGACAGCTTGAAGTCTGCGATTCATGGACATCACCAGTTGCTGGGAGTCTTCTCTGGTAATGCTCTGCCAGGCCTGTATTGCAACCATATTTAGCTTATGCTTGCTTTGGGAGCTAGACCCCTTCCGTTTTCTTTTCAGCATATAAAAGGCATGCTCAATTGGGTTCAGATCAGGTGATTGACTTGGCCACAAGAATTGACAATTTTTTAGCTTTGAAAAACTCCTTTGTTGCTTTAGCAGTATGTTTGGGATCATAGCAGAGGAACAGTTCCAGGACTGTTTGGAGTCTGTAGACTGGGCAATGTTCAAGGACTCGGCAATGGGCCTGAATGAATACGCCAGTCATTACAGACCTCATAAAGAAATGTGTGGAGGACTGCATCCCCACAAAAAACTTCCGAGTGTTTCTTAACCAGAAGCCTTGGATGAACCATGAGATCCTCACACTTCTGAAGTCCAGATCCCGGGCATTCAGGTCTGCAGATACAGAGGTCTATAAGAAGTCCAGATACGACCTTGGTAAGGCCATTAAATGCGAAACCAGGAGGCAGCTTGAATGTCAGCGAAGCATCACTCCCTGACGAGCTCAGAGCGTTTTACGCATGCTTTGATAGGGAGAACACTGATGTGCCTTCCCGAGCCCCCATTCGTTGTGATGGTATTTCAGTCTCAGACACAGAGGCCGATGTCAGAAGATCCTTCAGGGGGGTGAACCCTCGGAAAGTGCCTGGTCCTGATGGTATACCCGGTCGTGTTCTCAAAACCTGTGCGGACCAACTGGCTGGAGTTTTACGGACATTTTCAACCTCTCACTTCTGAGGTCTGAGGTTCCCACCTGCTTTAAAAGGGCATCAATAATACCGGTGCCCAAGAAGAGCAAGGTGACTAACATCTGTGGTGAAGAAGTGCTTTGAGAGGTTGATCATGGCGCATCCTACCTCGACAAAAACCTGGACCCACTGCAGTTCGCTTACCGCCACAACAAACCAATGGTGGATGCGATCTCACTGACTCTCTGCTCTGGACCACTTGGGACAACAAAAACTCATATGTCAGGCTGTTATTCATTGACTACAGCTCGGCGTTTAACACCATCATCCCCTCCAGGCTGGTTAACAATCTCTCAAGATCTGGGTCTCTGCAGATCCCTCTGCAATTGGATCCTCGACTTCCTCATCCACAGACCACAGTCTGTCCGTATTGGTGAAAAATGTGTCACCCTCGATAACAATCAGTGCGGGAGCACCTCAAGGCTGCGTGCTCACCCCCATTGTTGTACTCACTCTATACTCGTGACTGTGTAGCCGAACATAGTGCGAACCCCCTCATCAAGTTCGCCGACGACACCACTGCTGTGGGACAAATCATTGATGGTGATGAGTCAGAATATAGAAGTGAGATCGACCGATTGACCAAATGGTGCCAACACAATAACCTTGCTCTCAACACCAGCAAAACCAAGGAACTGATTGCGGACTTTGGAAGGTGTAGGATAGGGACCCACAATCCTGTTTATATCAATGGGACGATGGTGGAAAAGATCTTAACTTCAAATTCCTGGGTGTGCATATTTCCGAAGATCGTACCTGGTCCCAACCCATCCCAATTATAAAGAAAGCACATCAGCGCCTCTACTTCCTGAGAAGATTACGGAGAGTTGGTATGTCAAAGAGGACTCTCTCAAACTTCTACAGGTGCACAGTGGAGAGCATGCTGACCGGTTGCATCGTTGCTTGGTTCGGCAACTTGAGCATCCAGGAGCGGAAAAGAATGCAGAAAGTTGTGACCACCGCCCAGTCCATCATCGGCTTGACCTCCCCACCATCGAAGGCATCTATCGCAGTCGCTGCCTTCAAAAGGCTGCCAGCTTCATCAAGGACCCACACCATCCTGGCCACACACTCATCTCTCCGCTGCCATCAGGTAGAAGGTACAGGAGCCTGAAATCTGGTACATTCAGGTTCATGAACAGCTTCTTCCCCCCACAGCTATCAGGCTATTAAACTCGCCAACAAACAGACTCTGAACTACAACAGCCTATTGCACTTTATCTGTTCATTTATGTGTATATATATATATGGTATATGCTAGACACACTGAACTGTTCTGTATTTATGCTTACAATATTCAGTTGTGCTGCAAGCAAGAATTTCATTGTCCTATCTGGGACATATGACAATAAACTCTCTTGACTTGATCTTGGCAGTTCCTTCTCTCCTCCATACTTTGCTCTTGCCATCACTCTGATATGCTAATCATCATCTCATCTGTCCACAAAACCTTTTTCCAGAACTGTGGTTGCTCTTTTAAGTACTTCTTGGCAAACTGTAACCCGGCCATCCTATTTTTACGGCTAACCAGTGGTTTGCATCTTGCAGTGTAGCCTCTGTATTTCTGTTCATGAAGTCTTCTGCAGACAGTGGTCATTGACAAATCCACACCTGACTCCTGAAGAGTGTTTCTGATCTGTCGGACAGGTGTTTGGGTTTTTTTTCTTTATTATAGAGAGAATTCTTCTGTCATCAGCTGTAGAGGTCTTCCTTGGCCTGCCATTCCCTTTGTGATTAGTAAGTTGATTTTGGTAAGCCTAAGGTTTGGCTGATGTCTCTAACAGTTTTATTCTCATTTCTCAGTCTCATTAAGGCTTCTTTGACTTTCATTGGCACAACTTTGGTCCTCATGTTGACGAACAGCAATAAAAGTTTCCAAAGGTGATGGAAAGACGGGAGGAAAGACTAGGTGCTGAGAGCTCTCTTATACCTGCATGAAGGAGGCAATTAAACACACCTGAGCAATTACAAACACCTGTGAAGCCATGTGTCCCAAACGTTATGGTGCCCTGAACTGGGGGGGACTATGTATAAACACAGCTGTAATTTCTACATGGTGAAGCCAAAATGTATAAAAATACCCTTTAATAAAATCTGCCAATGTGCACTTTAACTACAAGTGATTTTTTTTTCTCTTACAAATCTCAAATTGTGGAGTACAGAGGCAAATAAATAAATGATGGGTGTTTGTCCCAAACATTATTGAGGGCACTGTAAGAATTGAAGACAAATGCAAAGAGTATTGATTAATGGCAAGCAAAGCACTCACTCACTCGGTGGTGACAGGTACCTCTTAAGGTTCTCTTCTGGGGCAGTATTTTGACAAACCTCTGCTTAATGTGTATTTCTGGATGGAGGAGGGCGTTGACAATTCCATTTTGTGATACAATAATGTTATGTTGCAATGATGCACTTGCAACTAATAGAAATCATCTTTAACAGATATCTACAACACGGCTCTTGTGCTTTTTCCTTTACCATTCAACCGAATACAAAAGGCTAATAAAAGCACTGCACTTGATGTTTCTAAGGCCAGAATTGGTGACGTAATGTGTCAACCAAACACGAAGGGCAAAGAATAACCCTGAATTAATGTTTCTAAGGCTAGAATGGGTCTCATTGCCTCATTAGGACAGTCTGGTAGGGAGTTGCGGCTACCATTTGCAATGCCGGAAACAGCATGTAAATCTGTGCCTAGTGTGGTGTTAAAGTGTGGGGATCACTGATCGGCTTGGACTCGATGGGCGATGGGCTTGTTTCCGCACTGTATCTCTAAACTAAATGTCTATCCTTACCCAAAGTTCATCTGCCTTGCCTACCAGGTACCTTGCATTAAGATAGATGTTATTTAATCCAACAGCCTTTCCTTTCTCCCTGCCATGCTCCTGCCTGACCCGTCTACTGCAGCTGCTGTCATTGACTTCTGTACTGACTTCCAGCCTCTCATTCCTGCTGTGAATCTAGTTTAAACCTTCTCTCTAGGCACTAGCAAACCTGCCTGTACGGTGGTAGTTCCCTTCAATTCAGGTGCAACCCGTCCCCCTTGCACAGGTCATATAACCATATAACAATTGCAGCACGGAAACAGGCCGTCTCGGCCCTTCCAGTCCGTGCCGACCATTTATTTTCCCCTAGTCCCATCTACCTGCACTCAGACCATACCCCTCCATTCCCTTTCCATCCATATACCTATCTACTTTACTTTTAAATGTTAAAATCGATCCTGCCTCCACCACTTCTGCAGGAAGATCATTCCACGCAGCCACCACTCTCCGAGTAAAGAAGTTCCCCCTCATGTTACCCCTAACCTTCTGTCCCTTAATTCTCATGTCATGCCCTCTTGTTTGAATCTTCCCTACCCTCAATGGGAAAAGCTTATCCACGTCAACTCTGTCTACCCCTTCATCATTTTAAAGACCTCAATCAAGTCCCCCCTTAACCTTCTGCGCTCCAAAGAATAAAGACCTACTAGGTCAACTGCCCAAGAAGAGATCTCAATGGCCTTAAAACATGATTCCTTAAACCCTGCACCAATGCTTCTATACTTATATTCCTACTCTCACGATCACACGGGAATAGTCCATAGATTACTACCTGCTTGGTCCAGATGTTTAATCTTTTGCTAAACTCTCTATATTCAGTCTGCAGTACCTCAACCCTTTTTCAACCTATATAATTTGTCCCAACATGTACACAACGTCTGGCTGCTCACCCACCCCAATGAGAACATCCTGCAGTCGCTCAGAGACATCCTGGACCCTGGCACCAAGGAGGTAACACACCAAACTGGAGTCCCTTCCTTGCCCACAGAATCTCCCCTCCGTCCCCTTAACATCTGAGCCTCCTGATACAATCACTCCGTCTGCATCACCACTGCCCATTGTGCCAAAGCCATTCTCACTGCCACAGACCTGGTTGCTGCTACTACTTTCCCCGTGAACAGTTACCTAGCTTCCTCCCACACTCCCATCAACAGTATCAAAAATGGTAAACGTCTTGTAGAGGGGAAAGGCCACAGGAATTTCCTGCTCTTGTTGTCTCCTTACCCTACCCTTTCTAGTGGTCACCCAGTTACTTTCTGCCTGCATTTAGCTGCCTCCACCTTTGCTACAATGCCTCTTTATGATGCTCCCAGCTCCTAAATGATGCAGAGTGCTTCCAGCTCCAGTTCCTTTGTGCAGACAGTCAAGACACACTTCCCCACAACAAGGGACGATTGTCTCATCTCCCACATCCTGCAGGAGGAGCATGCCACTGCTAACCTGACTGCACTAAGATCAAAGACAAAAGTTAAAAAAAGATTTTGTCTTGTCTACCCTTCATATTCTTTCTCCTCCCGCCTCCCCAAACTGCCAACCAATTCCACTCTGCCTGTGAAAGCCCATATGCTGGGCAAAAAACAATAAGACAAATCGCTGGGTACACAACAGTACTTGTCATTGATGTTCCCTCCAAGCTGATTGTGGGGCAGGGGTGGGGTGGTGGTGGAGAATAGAGACCGGTGACAGTGCACTTGTGTCCCCCAGTTACTATCCAGTAGGCTTTGCAAGGAGAAGAAAGAATGGAGAAATTCAGACACACGGTTGCAAAAGCCAACAGTTTGCAGCATTTACTTATGAGGCTCCCTCACTTAGTCACAACACCAGTGGAACCGTGGTACAACAAGAGTCTAGCTTTGAGAGATGGACATGGGCACAAAGTAATTGAGTCCGTCTCATTTTGGCTGCCCAGCTGTGATCTGGTTTCCATCCTCAGATAAAGGATCCCTTTCAATGAATGCCAGGGGCTTACTCCTGTCAAAGAGCAAGGAATCGCACAGTCTCGTGAGCATAGAAGCACGATCGGGTCAGACTCTGGACTGCTGACTCCTTGGGAGAAAACTAATAAAAAATTGCTCAGTTCTGCACCCTATGATTTATACGCCTAGTTCCAAGGAAAGAAAGAAAAAAAAGAATTGCGTGTCCCAGCACAGCTGGCGAGACAGATAACTGCCTTCCAACGTCGCAGTGGAAAAGGAAATAGCGGAAACAATAAGTTAAATACTCGAGAAATACAACTGGTTTTCTACTTGAAAATAAAACTGCCATCTGTGGCGAGCCAAGGAGAAACTCTGCTTGTTGTTGAGAAACTGGCTTCAAACACGTACGTCCCATCTCACAGCTACAGGATGTGTTGCCTGGTAACAGTTGCTTTCATCCTGGTGTTGCTGTGTGAGGAATCCAGACACAGCAATAATTTATAACATGCATTAGTTAAGGAAGAAGCCAAGATAGGGTGCTTAAACAAGATTGCTGCTCAGCTGTCATCACTCCTCCAAGAAAGAGATACAGGTATGAATAAATATTGCGTAGGGGGAGTGATTTCTTCAGCAAACAGAATGTGGCGATGTAGAGCCTTTTAAAAAAGGTTTATGGCTTTTCGGTATGCAGTGCAATGTAAACTGCTCTCCCATCCGTCCAGTCTAGGCCCAAATGAAGGTTTTCAGATAACAATTACACATCGCCAAATGCAGCTTGACGTGTATGAAGGTCCCAGTGTTGCTTGGGCCATGAAATAAATATGAAGAGTCTGGGCAGAGTTAAAAATAGTCGATAAATGGGTGAGGCTTAGTTTAGTTTAATTTATTGTCACATGTACTGACGTACAGTGAAAAGCTTTTGTTGTGTGCTATCCAGTCAGCTGAAAGACGAAAAATGATAACGATCGAGATGTCTACAGTGTACAAATATATATGCTATGGGTCGACACAAAATGCTGGAGTAACTCAGAGGGTCAGGCAGCATCTCTGGCGAGAAGGAACGGCTGATCTTTCTCGACTGAAGTCGAGACCCTTCTTCAGACTGATGTCAGGGGAAGGGGCGGGACAAAGATAAAATGGAGTTGGAGACAGCAAGACTAGTGGGAGAACTGGGAAGGGGGAGGGGATGGAGAGAGAAAGCAAGGGCTATCTGAAGTTAGAGAAGTCAATGTTCATACCGCTGGGGTGTAAGCTACCCAAGCAAAATATGAGGTGCTGTCCCTCCAATTTACGCTGGGCCTCACTCTGACAATGGAGGAGGCCCAGGACAGAAAGGTCAGATTGGGAATGGGAGGGTGAGTTAAAGTGCTGAGCCAGCGGGAGATCAGGTAGGTTAAGGCGGACTTAGCGGAGGTGTTCAGTGAAACAATCGCCGAGCCTGCACCTGGTCTCGCCGATGTACAGAAGTTGACGCCTGGAACAGCCGATGCAGTAGATGAGGTTGGAGGAGGTGCGAGTGAACCTCTGCCTCACCTGGGAAGACTGTTTGGGTCCTTGGATGGAGTCGAAGGGGGAAGGTAAAGGGACAGGTGTTGCATCTCCTGCGGTTGAAGGGGAAAGTACCTGGGGAGGGAGTGGTTTGGGCGGCAAGGGACAAGTTGACCAGGGAGATTTGGAGGGAACGGTCTCCGCAAAAAGCAGAAAGGGGTGGAAATTGGAAGATGTGGCCAGTAGTGGGGTCCCGTGGCTAAAATGTTGGAGGATTATATGCTGTATGCGATGGCTGATGAGGTGGAAGTTGAGGACAAGGAGGACTCAGTCCTTGTTACGAATGGGGTGAGGGGGAGCAAGAGTGGAGCTGTGGGATATCGAGGAGACCCTAGTGAGAGCCTCATCTTTAATGGAAGAGGAGAACGCCCATTTCCTAATGAATTAGGACATCTCCGATGCCTTACTATGAAACACCACTTCCTGGCACAGATGTGGTGTAAACGGAGGAATTGGGAGTAGGGGGATAGTCTTTACAGGAAGCTGGGTGGGAAGAAGTGTGGACAAGATAGCTATTGGAGTCAGTAGGTTTGTAGTAGATGAATAGTCTGTTTTCTGTGATGGAAGATCGAGATCGAGAAACGGTAGGGAGATGTCGGATGATTCAAGTGGATTTGAGTGCAGGATGGAAATTAGTGGTAAAGTTGATGAAGTCAGTGAGTTTTGCATAGGTAGCACCGATGCAGTCGTCAATGTGGCGGAGGTAGAATTCGGGGATTGGGCCAGTGTACGCCTGGAACAGGGATTGTTCAACGTACCCGGCAAAGAGGCAGGCATAGCTGGGGCCCATGCGAGTGCCCATAGCTACACTTTCGATTTGGAGGAAGTGGGAGGAGTCAAAGGAGAAGTTGTTAAGGTAATATGATATGATATGCTCTGATATGATATGGCTGGTCAGCACGCAACAAAAGCTTTACACTACCTCAGTACACGTAACAATAAACTAAACTGAATAAAGGGAATAACGTTTAGTGTCCAATAAAGTCCGATCAAAGAGCAGTTTCATTAAGGCTATTTTAAAGATTAAAAAATCTATACACAGTATCAGACAAGATGGGTTGCCCTCGGCTTGAACACCCAACTTATGAGTGTATGAGACCTGACAGGATAGATTTCTCAGCCACTGTAGGACTGCAGACATGTTCTGGTAGCCCCATAACAGGAAAGATGCGGAGGCTTTAGGAAGGGTACAGAGGTGGTCTGAAGAAGGATCTCGACCCGAAACATCACCCATTCCTTCTCTCCAAGAAGATGCTGCCTGTCCCGCTGAGTTACTCCAGCATTTTGTGTCTATCTTCGAGGTGGTTTTACAGATCGCTGTCTGGTTTAGGAAGAATTAGCTACAGGGAGAGGTTGGAGAAACTTAGATTGTTGACATGGTGTGCACTACTCTCCTTCCTCCTTTGACAAGTGAGAAAACAGGCTTGTATTCTTGGTCTTGAAACAATGAGAGTAATCTCAGCAAAATGTGCAACACTCTGAGAGCTTTAATGGGTAAATTTCTAGACTTTCTAGAAATTTCCCTAAGCTTCGGTATCTAGAACCAAAAGCCAGTCTCATGATAAGCGCATGCCATTGGAGCAGAAGTAGGCTATTCGGCCCATCAAAAGAAGTTGGTCATTCAGCAGAGAGGAGAAATGTCTTTGACTGAGGGTGTAAATCCTTCAAATTCTCAACCCAGCAGGTCACGACAACCATGAAAGAGTGCCAAAGATATTTTGATAAGTAATCAAGGGATTTGGAGTTAATACAGGATTGTGGTGCGGAGGTGCAAGATTAACTCCAGTGGCGCCTTGCAGTGCCAGAGACCTGGGTTCAATCCCGATACAGGTGTTGTCTGTATGGAGTTTATACGTTCTCCCTGTGACCACATGGGTTTTCTCCGGGTGCTCCGGTTCCCTCCTACCCTCCAAAGGTGTACAAGTTTCCAAGTTAATTGGCTTTGGTAAAGATTGTAAAAAAAATGCACCTAGTGTGTGGCATAGTGCTAGAATATTGGATCGCTAGTCGGCATGGTCTTGGGTCGGCAAGGGCCTGTTTCCACTGCTGAACTCTGAACAAGACCTCACTCCACACCCGTTTCATTATTTTGAAGAGAAGAAAAATTTCCCAAAACCTGTTATATTCCCACTCCTTTATTATACGGTGCAAGTCATCTCGCACTCCGTCATTCATCGCCCAGTTACATGGTGAGGAATGGATGCTTTAACACAGCCTACTTACTATTCTAGTCACTGTAGCTGCATAGAACATTAGAACAAAGGCACAATGCACCTCTCTTTATTTAAGAGGATTAAAACTCAATGACTCTGAAGCATTTATACCTTCCACCTAAATTCTCCTCTCAATATAACTCAGTCAATGCAAAACCCTGCTCCCACACCGTTCATCATGCAATCCTGCCCTGCGACTTGTTAACGCAGCAACAAGTTGACTTTTAAACTTAGTGCCACAACCCTGAGAACTCTGCATTCTTCCATTCACCTCTTGAACACCCTCCATCTCACCAATTCAGCTGCTTCGACCCCTAGATGTCCCAGTGAAATTTACTCCATCTCTCTTGCCGTTCCTCTTTCTCTCCAGTTTTGAAATCAACTTCCCCATAATCTACCATTCACCTATGCATTTGGGGCCGCAACAGATTTTGTCAGTGAAACCGCCCGTGGTATCGTATTGCCTTTCAAAGGGTTCAGGAATGGGCATGAATTCCTTGTTGAACAGGGGGCAGTGGCCTCCCGGAATAGCTCAAAGGAGTAGTTAATTGGGTCCAAGTTGAGGAAGATGATCACCTCAGGAGCCATTTTCTCCAAACAATGGTAAGATAGACAATGAATCAAAATGAGTTAGAGTGGTATTCATTAATGAATCATGCCCTACTTCTAATCCAATATTTATTGTAATCAGGCAGCAGATTGGTACTAGTACAACTTGTTGGCTCAAAGCAATGGTCAGTATGGACTCAGTAGCCTGTTTCCATGTCGTGTCTCTACACTAAACGTGTGGGTTGGTAGGTTAATTGGCCACTGTAAATTGCCCCAAATGCATAGCTGAATGGTAGACTATGGGGAAGTTTATGTGATGGGAGAGGGAATGAGTCGCAGGGAAATAAATACGGGTGGGGGAGGTCGTCTGGTAAAGCATATTCTTTAATTTGGTATGAAACTGTAAAAGTCACCTACTGAGTCACAGGTACTATCAGGAGGTAACGAACGTGGAGAAAGTCAAACTCCAATTTGCTGCTTTTATTCAGACAGAACCAGGTGCACCCCACCTCTTTCCCCTCCAATGAACTGGATCCAAATGTCAACAACACCAGAACAACGGGACATGTGGAAGGTGGAGATCCAGCGTAACTCAACTGGCACTTTGTGTCGCAGTGTTCCGTGACCAGCCTAACCGCCAGGGTTCTGGGTCACTGATCCAGAGACACAAGCGCAAATGCCAGCTGGGGGAGCTTAGATTCAACTAACTCATTAAAATGTGCAAAATTGCCAAAATAAACCTATTCTTTCTTTCTTTCTTTTAAAATCTTTTTATTAGCCTTTTTACCAAAAAAAACAAAAATAGTGATAAACACAACAATGATATTGATTCTTAAGGATCAGGATTACATTAATAACAAGTATAACCTAAATATGAGTCCAGTATCAAAATACACATTGAGTATAGACCTCCCAGCCTCTATGTAAATATAGTTAAATGTTTTAAAGAAAACTTATATGTGTAAAAAAAAGATAAAAAGAAAAAAGAGAAAAAAGAAACAAACCCCCCCTAAACTAGAGAAAAAAGAGAAACAGAATCTATTCTTAGCAACGGTTACGATGAACAAGTAGAGTGGTAAAGGCAGCATGTGGTATGTTTGATTTCAACAGTCGGAGTATTGCCAATAGGAGTCAGAAAGACGAGTTGCATCTTTATGAAACTTTGGTTAGAACGCTTTTGCGTATCGTGTGTAGTTCTGGTCACCCCATTACAGGAAGGGTGTGGAGGCCTTGGAGAGGGTGCTGAAGAGCTTTACCAGAATGCTCCCTGGATTAAAGGGAATTAGGAAGAGGGAGAGGTTGAACAAACTGGGATTGTTTTCTCTGGAGCGGAGGAAACTGAGGGAACATCTGGTAGAAGTATACGGAATTATGACCGGACAGAAAGGTTAGTTTGGGAATGGGAATTAAAATGTTTGGCAACCGGGAGATCCTTGACAGTCCTTTCAGGCGAGGCAGAGGTTCGCTTGCACCTCCTGCATCCTCATGTACTGTATCCGTTACTCTGTGTGTGCACTCCTATCACTCCCAATCAGCCAGTCTGAGAACAAGCACAGACTGGGTGATCGTTTTGCTGATCAGCTACACTCAGCCCGCCTTGGCCTACATGATCTACCGGTTGCAATACAATACAACGCCCCCTCCCTATTCCCATACTGACCTTTCTGTCCTGGGCCGCCTTCTGTCAGGGTGAGGCTAAACACAAATTGGTGGAACAGCACCTCATATTTCCTGTGGGCAGCTTACAACCCAAAGGTGATTGCTCCAATTTCAAGTAACCTCTGCATTCCCTCTCTCTCTGCTTCTCCCCCACCCTAGTCATTATGCCAGTTCCACTGTTCGCTTCAATATATCCTTTTGTTTTATATATATATATATATATATATATATATATCTTTTCCACAGCCAACAATGGACCATTGTGGGCTCCACCTTTCCTTGGCCATTCGTGCTGGCTCTGATTTTCTCTGAATCTTTCCATACCTCTAGTTTCTCTCTCCCGAGTCTGAATGTCACCTATTTCTTTTCGCCTGACCGTCTGAGTTACTCCAGCTTTTTGTGTCTATCCTCAGTAATAGCGATTGTCCGTTTCCCTTCACAGATCTGTCTGACCCATTGAGCTGGTCCTGAAAATTACTTGTTGCTCGAGATTCCCGCATCTGTAATCTCGTGGCTCCATTAGAAGATAGATGGTGCTGGTGGCCACATTGCAAGAGGGGAATGCAACTAATGTGCACAGTCCATAATGTTCTCAGATCATGACAGGTCAACGTAAAATTCCCGTTTATAGAGCATCCTTCGCTTCTCTTTCCACAATGATTTTCAGCGAACTGTTGAGAATATTACAACCTGCCCCTCAGGAAAGCCGGAGGGAGCTATAAAGATGGTTGAGATGAAGATGCTAGTTAGATATGTGAGTGTAAGGTACTCCTTCGAAGATTTGTTTGCAAAGAACATGCGTTGTGACTTTACACTTAAATTCAATGATTAAGTCTATCCAATGCCCAAGTTTCAGGTTGCACTGGGTGGGGATTGAACATGTCTTGAACCAGTCAATTCTCTTTGAAGAAGGATCTGGAGAAGGGTCTCCACCCAAAATGTCATCCATTCCTTCTCTCCAGATTAAATCTCGCTAAGTTACTCTAGCTTTTTGTGTCTCTCTTCGGTTTAAGCCAGCATCTTCAGTTCCTTCCTACACAATTTTCTTCCTATCGTAGTGTTCAATGCCACTAGTCAGAGGTTCCTACCCACCAAGCCTTCATTACCCATCAGCCATAAAGTCAGCATCCCATGAACCAGGAGAGCTATGGAGTCAGTGGTTTGATCCTCGCTCTACGCTGAGTTGGGCGAGACGGAGGATGACAATGACAGAAGAGCTATATTTCCACTCGCAAGGTCATAAGGAATAGGAGTAGAATTAGGCCATTCGGCCCATCAGGTCTACTCCACCATTCAATCGTGGCTGATCTATCTCTCCCTCCCAACCCCATTCTCCTGCCTACTCCCCATAACCTCCGACACCTGTACTAATCAAGAATCTATCTATGTCTGCCTTAAAAATATCCACTGCTGGCCTCCACAGCCTTCTGTGGCAAAGAATTCCAAAGATTCACCACACTCTGGCTCAAGAAATTTCTCATCATCTTCTTCTTAAAAGAACGTCCTTTAATTCTGAGGCTATGACCAGAATCCCAGACCCTCCCGCTAGTGGAAACATCCTCTCCACATCCACTCTATCCAAGGCTTTCACTATTCTGTAAGTTTCAATGAGGTGCCCTCCTCATTCTTCTAAACACCAGCGAGTACAGGCCCAGTGCCGGCAAACGCTCATCATAGGTAAACCTACTTATTCCTGGAATCATTCTTGAAAACCTCCTCTGGACCCTCACCAGAGTCAATACATCCTTCCTCAGATATGGTTCACAAATTTGCTCATTTAGCATCCTGGGGAAGGCAAGGAATGCAAGCCTGGGCTTCCATTTCCTATCACCAGGCAATGCCCCCAGCTCATCTTCACTCTCAGGCACAAAGTCACTTTGTCCCGACCACTAGAAACTCCATTGAACAAATTGTGAATCTTTATACCTCCCAAAAAACAAAGCAAAGATTTGAAAGGGAGAATAATAATGGCTGTTCCTGTAGTTACCAGCAGGAACTACAACACAGTAGTGTAGCTACTCAGATTCAATCCTGACACCAAATGCTCCCTGCGTGGAGTTTGCAAGTTCTGGCTGTGACCACGTGGGCTTCCTCCCACTTCCCAAAGGCATGCAGGATGACGGGTGAATTTGTCACTGCAAACTGCCTCTCATTTAGGCAGGAGGTGAATGTGCGGAGAGCAAGTTACAAGGAAAAGTAATGAAAGAAAGAGACTGCTACGGGGGAGGTGGCATGGACTCGGTCGACTGAATAGGCTCCTATGTTGTAACAAGAGCATGGAATATATGAAGCAATTATTTTCAATTCTCTAAACGGAATTGGAAAATCTGTACAAGGATGATGTTAATTTAATGAGTTGGCCAAGGGCATCTAATTAATTGGCTCCCAAGTTTAATACTAAAATTAAGGCCCAAAAATGTCTGTGCAAACCTCACATAGAAACATGCTCTGCCCCAGTTTATGATTACCATTTATATACAAACTGAAAACAAAACTGAGGCTTAAAAAATGGCTTAGTTCCAGAGATAACAAAGGGAGAAGTGTTCCTTGCTAAGTGTTGCTTGAAGGAGCTCAGAGTTATTTAATTACAGCAACTCAAAGTCCAACTACATCAGTTGTCAGCAGATCAGAGAGATACAGGCTTTTCATTTTATATAAACGCACTTTAGGGATGTCCTTCTTGCTGTTTCGTTTTTTGGGTTTCTTTTCACATAGATCTTTCTTTTTTAAAATCCTACAAGAATGTTAGACTATTCTCCTGGGCAGATGATACACATTCCATGGTATTATTTTAAAGAGGGTCTGGGGACTGCTTTCCTGTCTCTTCACCAGCATGGCTAAAACCGGTTATCTGATTATTCACACAAGGCTGCTGTGGGTCAAACTTGCTGCGATGTTCCCTGCCTTGCAACAGTAATAACGCTCCTCAGTATACCAGCTGCTGCAAGGCACATCTTCACCCCCAGAGACAGAGGGGAAGGACAGAGGCACTCTTCCTAGCCTGCAACAAGGCACATGTACAAGTGCATTCACACACCGAGGGATTATTTGCAGCAATCTTTAAACGTGGCAAGACTGGTTAACAAAGGCTAATAAACAGTGTGAGATCTTGGGTTTTATTAGGAGAAGCAGGGCACAAAAAAAAAGAACAGGAAACTATACTAGTGCTGTGTGAAAGGAGATCAGTCCCAGCTGTAGCACGCTGCCTAATTCTGGACACGACACGAAGATAAATGCTGAGGTTTTGGAGAGGATGCAGTGTAGATTTCTGCAAATGAAGCCAGAGATCTCGGATTAGGTTGATGAAGACGGAGCTGTTCTCTTTAAAGCAGAGGAAGGAACAGGGAAAAATGACAGGGCGGCTTAAAAATGGCAACATGGGCACAAACCAGAGGCACTGAGCGATATGTGGAGGAAATGTATCCAGTGAGGTGTCAGGATTGGGGGAGGTTCATCACAGCCTTTGGACATAATCAGATAAACAGTTCGGGGAAGACAAAGGGAAATGAGGTAGAATGATGGAGTAAGGCTAATGACTGCTCAATGAAAATACAGGAAAGATTTGATCCTCTCATGCACTAGACTATCCTATGCTTCAGCACAACCCAAATGTCAACTCTTGCTTCAACCCATTCTCGATGGACCAGACGGAGTGCCAAAGCATTGGTCAAGATTCTATACGTAGTCCTCCTAGTTCCACTGTTTGCTTCCTTGTATCCCTTCATTATTACCTCTTCCCCAGCCAACAATGGGCCATTATGGGCTTCACCCTTCCTTGGTCATCTGTTCTCCGCCCCGTTTTGTTCTGGCCTTTTCTTACCCCCAGTTCCCTCCCCTTATTTTCAGTCTGAAGAAGGGTCCCGACCCGCAGAGTTACCCCAACACTTTGTGCCTATCTTCCATACAGGACAGTGTTACCTTGTCATGAGCGGCTACAACAGAAAGATCATCAGCAGACCAGGAGATGCGAGGAGGGGATGCAAGAGCAAAGAGCACCAAACACAACCCGTTTTTACAGATGTGGTAGGAAGGCAAGCCTCAGCAGTGCCTGGTATCTTTGGCCTTGGGTACATGAACACCTAGAACCGGTCCCCTTGAGCATTACTGGGAACGATGGAATGACTTCCAACTATTAAACAAACCTCTCAAAGCAATATAATCAAATTACCTTGCATCCCAATTTTGTCGTTTGGTTTGGTTAAGACAGCATTTATTCTCGACTCGTTTCAAGTCAGCAACAAGAATCAAGCCTGTTTAATTGTCACAGTGAGAGAAGCTACTTAACCTGCTCAGATATTGAGAGATGACAGCAACCAGTTCCTTACACCATCACTTCCTTCTACACAGATTGATAGACAAAGAACATGCATATTCTTGGTCTGTTTGCAACAACGGTGGCACAGTGACGCAGTGGCAGAGTTGCTGCCTTAAAACGGCAGAGACCTTGGTTCGATCTAGACTACGGGCGCTGTCTGTACAGAGTTCTCCCCGCGTGTTTTTTTTCCAGAGATCTTCTACGTGATGTCCTCCCACACTCCAAAGACAATAGACAATAGGTGCAGGAGTAGGCCATTCTGCCCTTCGGGCCAGCACCGCCATTCAATGTGATCATGGCTGATCATCCCCAACCAGTACCCCGTTCCTGCCTTCTCCCCATATCCCCTGACTCCACTATTTTGTAAGAGCCCTATCCAGCTCTCCCTTGAAAGCATCCAGAGAACCTGCCTCCACTGCCCTCTGAGGCAGAGAATTCCACACACGTAGACGTACAGGTTTATGTGTTAATTGGCTTGGTATAAATGCAAATAGTCCCTGGTGTGTGTAGGGTGGTGCTAATGAGCAGGGGTCACTGGTTGGCACAGAATCGTTGGGCAGAAGAGCCTGTTTCACTGGATAAACTATTCAGAG
This sequence comes from Raja brachyura, assembly GCA_963514005.1. The sequence continues at coordinate 59,724,379 of OY740791.1, read as the reverse complement.
CACTTAACAACATTGCATAAGAACAGCCATTTTAAGTGCTCGGTGATCACCACCATATCCATGTTTAAGCTGCATCAAACCTGGTGCCAGCTCCTCCATTAAATGCAACCAGTAAAAATATTTACTGTTTATTTGACAAACACTTTAAATTTTGGTCACCTTGCCAGATTTCAGTATCCGTAGAAATGTTAAATGAGAAGTCTACAGGACAGGATACATTAAATTTGCACTGTCTTGAGGAGGAAAAAAAACTGCAAGACAGTTAAAATCTGACCTCATTTCAAAGAGAGCTTTTAACAGCAAACAAGAAAATTTATGGATTTTCAACCCCCCCCCCCCCCCCCCCTCCTTCCTAGAAAATGACAGATGGCAGCATTTCCTGTTGGGGTGGAGACTGGTTCAAGTGTATTAAAAGTGGACTTGATTTGATCAGATCGTATTTTGAAGAGGAGAACGGTTAGGCCAAATTCCGGTTCTTACATCGGCATGTTTAGACAGTGAAAATACTCCCTGAAGTCGTCTGTAATTGGAATTTCATGTTAGATCCACATCACTTGAATTATAGACACATGTGCATCTAAAGATGACGGCCAGACCCATGCACGTTTGTCTGAGTGCATACACGCGTACGCACTGGCCGAAGCGTGAACGCACGCACACACCCACACAAATGAAAGTGGAAGCACAGGAGGGCCCCATTGGGTACCGCTGAGAAATTTACATTTTTTAAGGCTGTAAAAGAATAGTTATCCTGGCCCACTGCAAAACGTCACCTTCCCATTCCCTCCCAAGGTGCTGCCTGACCTGCAGAGCTCCTGCACCACTTTGTGTGCTGCCCACAATCTCCAATATTGAGGTTCTGGGTTATTACTGCATTTACCACCCATCAATACCACCGTACGATGAGTCCTACAGATCCCTAAACCCTGCTCAAAAATCTTTATATGTCCGTTCTCTTCCCGACTTTAAGGATGCACCACAAGCTCAGCCTCTGTAAAGATTAAAGCAGAAGGTGTGAGACTGACTCATTGAAGAGCTTGATTTGATTGCAAATTATGAAGCCGGAGGAAGGAATGCAAGAGGAAGGGAGGGGGTGAAATTGGTGGGAGCTCAGGAGAAGGGGGTGAATAGGAAGAAGACATGCCAGGAAAACCAGAATGAAGTATAAAAACGCCTAGATCGAGCTGTGCTATGTTGACATGGGTCATTAGGTTTCTCAGATGTCGTGGTAGGGAGGGCCAGCTGTGCGGCACTGAAGGAGTTTGGGGGGGGGGGGGGGGGGGGGGGCTGTTCAGCACAACAGCACACATGAGTCAGCACACACACATCCAGATGGCCATGGGAAACCAGTGGACAGGACAAAATGCAACGATGCATCAGAAATCCCTCAGTTGCCGAGTGACTGGATCTGTCAGGATATGATTCAGTCGGGGAGGGTACAGAATAGAGTTGCAAAGTTTACTTGGTGTGGATGGCTTGAGTTATGAAGACGGACTGGATAGGCTGGGGGCATTTTCCCTAGAGTGTAGGAAACAGAGGGATGACCTTATAGTCATAACTAAGCTGGATGGGCACTGTCTTATTCCCGGGATAGAGAAGTCTAAAATTATAGGGCAAAGATTTAATGTGAAGCCAACAAGAATTAGAGGGCCTGAAGGAGAAGCTGTTCCACAGAGAGGAAGGTAAAGGGAGGTATCAATACAACATTAGTTCAGTTCAGTTTAGTTTATTGTCACATGTACCGAGGTACAGTGAAAAGCTTTTGTTGCGTGCGAACCAGTCAGCGGAAAGACAATACATGATTACGACCGATCCATTTACAGTGTATAGATACATGATAATGGAATAACGTTTAGTGCAATGTAAAGCCAGCAAAGTCCGATCAAGGATAGTCCAAAGGTCAGCAATGAGGTAGATCGTAGTTCAGGACTGCTCTCTAGTTGTGATAGGGTGGTTCAGTTGCTGTTTAGGCAAGCATTTGGTCAGGTTCATGGATAGGAAACATTTAAAGGGATACGGGCTAATTGCAGGCAACGCAGACTACGTCAGGTGGGCTGCTTGATCGGCGTGGACGAGTTAGTCCAGAATCTGTTTCCTGCAGTATAACTATCACACTAATAAAGATCTTGATGGAGTCGGCACAGAAATTGATTGTTAAATGAATGACGTCTTTGCCCTTTAATTCATACAATTGATAAAGTGAATTATAAGCTTAAATTCAGCAGATGGGTAACAGAGGCTTGAACCCCCCCCCCCCCCCCCCTCCCCCCCGGAACAGAAGATATAATGGATACTTTTAAACTAAGGAGGATTTAACTGGGGTGCAGCAATGATGTTTTCCTGGTTCCCTTCTTGCCCATTCACTGATCTCCCCCATCACTAACCACGAGCCCCTTCCTCATTCCCTCCCCCAGCTCCCATTTCCCAGGGGTAATCAGGGAAAGATGGCTTACTGGCACGTCAGCACCTTTACTGAGGTGGGAACAGAGGTAGATTTTTGCAGTGTAGAGGCAGCAAGGGAGGGGAACAACCACAAGCAGTGCGGGTTGAGGGGAAACAGAAGCACCGTTATACTTGGGGGCACTGCCAGCTTGAGGTTAGCTACAGCGAGGATACAGGTCCTTCAGCCCACCGAGTCCGCATTGACCGTCGATCTCTGCAATAACACTATCCTACACACACTAGGGACGATTTACATTTATACTAAGCCAATTAACCTACAAACCTGTACGTCTGAGGAACGTAGATGGAATCCGAATATCTCAGAAAAAACCCATGCGGTCATGGGGTGAGCGTACAAGGTCCCTACAGACAACGACCGTAGTCGGGATCGAACCCGGGTCTCCGGCACTGTAAGGCAGCAACTCCACCGTTGCGCCACCACGCCGCATTTAAGGATGGAATGCAAATCATCTAAACCAGGACAATTAATAATTGCAGTAGGGTGGTAAATTATGAAAGACAGTGGTTTGCTGACGCCGTAAAAATAAAATAAAAACTGATGAGACGGAGAAATAGACATGCTGACAGCATGCATCTCAGGCAGTAAAGGCTAAACACTTCAACATGATGCAGAGGAAGGATAAGTCTGCAACGAAGAATCTGAACGCAAAAAGAAAGGCATATTTTTTGCAGCCTTTGATGTGGGTTTATCGTCCATGTGTTGCAAAGCCTCCAGTCTAATCCTCTCTGGAGGCTTGGCTCTGATCTTGCCCTTCAGGCCAAGTTAAAAACACCCGTGGACCAATGCAATTGGAATTTATTGCTTCAAAGGAAGAAATGATTCAATTCTGTGAGGCGGGGACCCTCATCTCACCCACTGTCAGAGTCATCAACGCTCTGCCTCATTCCCTCCACTACTCTCCACCCAAGTCCCCTTCCTTCATCCCCTATACCACGATCCCCTCTCCATCCCAACCCCATCGAACACTGGGGCTTGGACTTCTCGAGTAGCTAGGCTTACGCGACAGGCAGGGTAATTCACGACGGAAGAATTAAAATCAATGCCCTAATCAATGCTTAGGAAGGAACTGCAGATGCTGGTTTATACAGATGAAACACAAAATGCTGGTGTAACTCAGCGGGTCAGGCAGCATCTCTGGAGAAAATAAATAAGTGACGTTTTGGGCCAGAACCCTTCTTCAGACTGAAAGATAGAGGGTGGGAGATAAAATCTGGAGGAGAGAAAAAGCCAGAACGGATCAGGGCTGGCAACAGATGACCTCGGGATGGATGGTGTTCAGTCTTCCCGGGAACTGTTGCCCTCCCAGATTTGTTCCGACCTTTTCTCACCTCCAGTTCCCCCATCTCCCTTCTTTACCTCTATCTTTCAGTCTGAAAAAGGGCTCCAACCCGAAACGTCACCTATTCCTTTTCTCCAGAGATGCTGCCTGACCCGCTGAGTTACCCCAGCATTCTGTGACTATGCCCAAAGTGTGCTCGGGGACAACATGCCTTTGTGAAGGTAAGAGTCATAGAGCGTGGAAACAGGCACTTCGGCCCAACTTGCCCACACCGGCCAAGATATTCCAGGCCCCAAAATCTTAAGTTGTTTTTCAAAGCTGCAGTGCAAAAAAAAGTTTTCCACACCATAACAGTTTTGAATTTCAGTATATACAGCATTCTTGTAAAATAAAGACACAACACTGCTACTGAGCCACATTCCCCAATGAGGTATTTATGGCGTTTAGCATTGCAACGTGGTGCAATGGGACAACAAGCAGTAAAATAAACAGAAAATCTTCCCAACGTCAAAACTAAACTATGTCAATATAAATATGTAAACTGAGCTGAGGCTTGTGACAAGATATACAGGCAGATCTGTAAACATCCTCATCCTGTTTACGGCTGCAACTGCTTGCAGGTAGGGACCAGAGCAATCCACTCACAGATACCAGCTTTAATCTGGTGCTAAACAGAACACACTGATTGATTCCTACTAGATGTGGCAACCGCAAATTCTCAATTACAAGTTGAATCTCCAGCTTTCAATGGTAGGTGGAGGAATTCCACCCGGCTGATAGCATGTTCTCTAATGTTCTACCTCCCTTCCTCTGCAAGGTTGTATCTCAGATATAACACCCCCAATGTTGTCATGCTCCTCAACACGGTGGCGCAGCGGTAGAGTTGCTGCCTCACAGCGCCAGAGACCCGGGTTTGATCTAGTTCCTAGTGTGTAGGATTGAACAAGTGTAAGGGTGATCACTGGTCAGCATGGACTTGGTGGGCTGAAGGGCCTGTTTCCACACTGTATCTCCAAACTAAACCAGAGATACAGCGTGCAAGAAGTACAGGCAGCTCATTCCTTCACCCGTTCTCAGGTGCAGTGAGGGCTTCCTTCATGGAGCAGACGAGGGCATTCGATCCAATTTGTGGTCCCAGCCTCAAAGAAAGATGTGTACAGCAATTCGTTCTTTCCACGCACTATTAAAGCATGGAATAATCTCCACCAAGCCACGGTTGCCCAGCCAGATGCAACTACATTTAAAGTGGCACTTTCTTCCCAATAACCCTCTCTGGCTAAACCCCTCCCTTCACCACCTCCAGTTTAAATTCCAGTTGGAATATTTTGGAGGTCCAAGTAACCAAGAACGGCCCCGAGATGTCCTGGCTTGGGAACTGCATGCACTGGCTACAGCACTTCAAGGCGTCTATTAAAAGACCGTCAAAAGGTAACCAGGTTATAGGCCAACATAGACTCGCTTCGAAAGGAATCCCGACAAACCGCGACCCATCCCAATGGCAGGCCCGGCTCACCGGCATGGAACCGGGAAAGGAGTTTGAGGGAGTGGGCAGCAGAGGCTGGACAAAGGGCTCGGGAAGGAGAACCGGGAGAGGTCTTGCCTTCCGCATCCTCATGGTCTGAAGAGGGCTGTGCAAGGAGAGGACATCGGACCGCTGGACGACCGGAAAGGAGGCGACGGCTGCATCGGGTCTTTGTGTCCCGCTGCAGGCTGTATAATTGCACCCCTTCCATATAGACTTAGTGGGCTGCTCTGTACATCTTGTACTAAACGGGGGGGAGGGGGGGTTGTGTATGGTGATAGTCTTGCTGAGCCATATGTGAAAAAAGTGTAATTGTAATATACTGTTCCAAGTATATTATACGTTATTTTCCAATTTCAGGTAACCCACTCTCTTGGTGTTCTTTGCTGATGCATTCTCATCTGTTCTCACGGCTTCCTCATCCTTTGTTCACCCCTCACCCATTTCCTCACCCTTTCCCACCTGACTCCATCTGCCCACAACCCAGCAGTATAACCATAGATTTCTCTAACTTCAAGTAACCCTTGAATCCCCTCTCTCTTTCCGTCCCTCCCTCACCCTAATCGTTTACTAGTTTCACTGTCGTCCTGGTGAGTTTCATTTTCACCTAGCCCCCAGCTAACAATGGACTGTTTATTTGATCATTGTTACTTTTTCGCATATCTCATTCATTTGTTCGATATCTCTCCATATCACCGTCTATATCTCTCGTTTCCCTTTTCCCCTGACTTTCAGTCTGAAGACGGGTCTCGATTCGAAACGTCACATATTCTTTTTCTCCAGAGATGCTGCCTGACCCGCTGAGTTACTCCGGCTTTTTGTGTCCCGCATCCTAGCCCTACCAGACCCCACCCATCACCCACCAGCCTCTGCCCTGCCCCCTCCCCCATACTCCTGTTTGCTGGCCACCTTTCCTCTTCCCTCTCCGTCCTGATGCAGGGTCTCGACCCAAAATGCAGGCATATACCTTTAGCCTCCAATGTTGCTACTTGACCCGCTGAGTTCTCCCAGCATTCTGTTTCTTATTCTGGATTCCAGCATCCGCAGTCTCCATTGTGTTCACACTCTACTGATATAGGATCAAGTCATTTCTTCTGCAGTTGTATAGGGCTCTGGTAAGACCACATCAGGAGAATTGCGTACACTTTTGGTCTCCTAATTTGAGGAAGGACATCCTTGGGATTGAGGCAGTGCAGTGTAGGTTCACGAAATTGATCCCTGGGATGACGGGACAGTGATATGAGGAAAGAATGAAAAGACTAGGCTTGTATTCACTGGAGTTTAGAAGGATGAGGGGGGGGATCTTATAGAGACATAAAATTATAAAAGGACTGGACAAGCTAGATGCAGGAAAAATGTTCCCAATGTTGGGCGAGTCCAGAACCAGGGGCCACAGTCTTAGAATAAAAGGGAGGCCATTTAAGACTGAGGCGAGATAAAACTTTTTCACCCAGAGAGTTGTGAATTTGTGGAATTCACTGCCACAGAGGGCATTGGAGGCCAAATCACTGGATGGATTTAAGAGAGAGTTAGATAGAGCTCTAGGGGCTAGTGGAATCAAGGGATATGGGGAGAAGGCAGGTACGGGTTATTGATTGGGGACGATCAGCCGTGAACACAATGAATGGCGGTGCTGGCTCGAAGGACCGAATGGCCTCCTCCTGCACCTAATAGTCACACTACTCCAGTTCCATGCAGCGGACACATCCAACTCTATTCCCATTGATATTCAAAGGCATGACCATCACCAAACCCCAGGAAGTGTTCCTGGTGGCGTGTTCAGCAAATGGGGAAGCTAGTGTAACTCAGCTGGTGTAACACCAATGATTAGAAAAAGTAATGACTCAGCCACTTAAATACCCTGCCGACAAGAGGAGGCCAAAGGCCGATGGACATCCTACAGCGAGTCCCTCATCTCTTCAACCCTTTCACCATCGGCAGGGCACAAGATGTGTTAGAATACTACTCATTTGCCTGGGTGTGCGTAGCTCCAACAATATTGAGGTGTGGCCTCACAGCTTCAGTGGCCCGGTTTCTGTCTGACCTCCAGAGCTATCTGTGTGGAGTTTGCATGTTTTTGCTTTGACTGTGGAATGTGCAAAGAATAAAATGATGAGTGTTGAGTGAGGGTTTCGGTGTCAGACTTGATGGACTAAGTGGCCCATTTCTGAGCTTTGTGACTACCAGCATTTGATTGGAACTGCATGGAGCACATTCGCTCCCACTAACAACCACACACCACGAATACCTTCAACACCAGTTTCACAATGTACCACAGCCACCTGCAGATTCAGTGGAAGTCCTAATTCTTGATTTCTCCTCTTAAAAGGCCAAGAGCATCGAACTCCATATAGGCTCCCTTGCAAGTCATGCACCATCCTGACTTGGAAAGTCTCCTTCACTGGTTCTGGGTCTAATTCCTGCAAGTCCCAACTATTGGAACACCTTCAGCAGAAAGACTGCAGCAGTTCAGTGTGGCATCCCTTCACCAAGTCCGCAAGGACAACAGGAGATGAGCCTCATCATTATCCGACAAATGGACAAGTTAAACAAATTGCAATTAGAGACCGGCACTTACCGACTGGTGGGTTTTGGCAGACACGGTCCTCATTGCATCCGGATCCCAAATTATGAGATCAGCATCAGACCCAACTGCGACTCTGCCTTTTCTTGGGTACACGTTGAAGATCTTGGCAGCATTGGTGCTTGTCACAGCCACAAACATGTTCTCGTCCATTTTACCAGTTGCCTGTTGGGAAAGAATCCAAAATCTCAGGTCAGCATCGGCGGCAGGGGAGGATAGTGCACTGAACAGCCTACGGTTTTTCCTGGGATAGACACACAGAGCTGGAGCAACAGGCAGCATCTCTGGAGAGAAGGAATGGGTGATGTTTTGGGTCGAGACTCTTCTCCAGTCTGAGGAAGGGTCTCGACCCGAAACATCACCCATTCCTTCTCTCCAGAGATGCTGCCTGTCCCGCTGAGTTACACCAGCTTTTTGTGTCTAACTTCAGTTTAAAACAGCATCTGCAGTTCCTACCTACGGGATTGCTTTATAAATGGTCATCAGCTGGCAAACAAGCAAGTCAAGAGTGTTTTATAGTCACAGTTACAATAATGAAATTCTCACTTACAGCAGAACAGAATATGTAAACATAGTACACTGTAAAGAATATAATAAACGAGAAAAAATTCAGTACACACATATGGGTGTGTGCGTGTAAAACAAACAATATTAGTCCACCAATACCAATAATAGTCTATGTAGTTCAGAGATTTGAGGTTGTCTGGTTTAATAGCCAAATGGTTATCAGGAAGAAGCTGTTCCAGAACCTTGACCTTATAGTTTTCAGGCTCCTGTATCTTCTGCCCATAGATATGCAATGCACTTAACCTGCTTCACTGCACTGTTGGCAGTGCATGGTCAATGAAATGTTAAGTTAGGAATACTGAGAAGAAATAATATGGACCAAACTGGTTTAAACGTGAAAGCTGCAGATAAGTTTTAAATTTACCCGCAGGGGCAGGATTGATACAAGGCATCTTTGGATGCTTCATGGCAGTGTCAGTTTACATCAGGGTAGCAATGGCAGTCTAATCCATTTTCCCCAAATATTCACATTAGTTTCGTTACAACTACAAATATTCGAATTTCAAAATTATTCTGCACACTTCTCGGCTTTTATTTTTGTCATCCAGTGTTTAAATGCAACCAATTATTTTCATTACATACATGAGATTGGCAGAGGTGGCTTTTTACATTATTTTTACATGCAGCAAGTTTTTTCTGATTCAGAATAAAATGCTTGAAGGGACAGTGTTAATGGATTCAGCAGTAATGTTCAAAGTGGAATTGGGGAAACAAGTAGCTTTGAATATAGGACAAGCAGGACTAATCCATTACTTTTTTCAAGTCACAGCCCCAGCATCAAGAGGCCAGCGCTTGACTTCCGAGCTGTAGGCTCCATGTTCATAGCACCATTGAAGGAAAGGCGAAGCGTAATAATACGTGGTGACAGCATGACACGTCACTGAATCCTAGCAATTGATGGTAAACAAACACTTCTTTTGTCTGAAGATAGACACAAAGTGCTGGAGTAACTCAGTGGGACAGATGGCATCTCTGGAGAGAAGGAATGGGTGACATTTCAGGTTAAGACCCTTCTTCAGACTGTGAGTCAGGGGAGAGGGAAACTGGAGATATGGAAGGGTGTGTGGCGCAAAAACGACAGATCAAAGCAGGCCATGATCAAGGAAATGTAGAATGGTTCATTGTTGGCTGAGGGGAAGGTGACAACAAGGGTTACAAACAATAACATTAATCAGGAGAACCGTGAAACTAGTCAGAGAACTGGGGTGGAGGAGGAACAGAGGGAGAGAGGGAAAGCAGGGGTTACTTGAAGTTAGAGAAAGCAATATTCATATCGTTGTTGTAAGCTTCTTTTGCCTGGACTGACGGGCGTTGCTTGCCAATAGGAATCGCGATAGATCCCGCCATGGGCTGCTACAAACCAGAGGGCAAAACCATCCACCTACCACTGCCTTGTCCCAGATAATGGACATGCGTTCCTCGACTCCGTTGGTACCCTCGGGAATCTGGGTGAAGTCATCCTTTCCGATCGCCTTCTGTGCCGTGCTGAACGTGCAATGGGCACTTCCCACTGTTTGCAAGTCACCGCTGGATAAAGGCGGGATAGCATCAATTCTCGGGCAGAGATGGTAACATCCACATTTCACCACAACACAGCTCTAAGACAACTTACAGGCTTCTCCATAGATGTACACAGTGGGAAAATGTCAGACATACACAGTGGGAAAATGTCCATCTATATTTGTGTGGCCAAACCAATGCATTGTGAAACTAAGCTGAGTGTTCAGTTGATATCAAAAATTCTGTAAAGGATGCAAATTTGAAAGTATGAAACATGCTGGCTTTATCTCAATGAAGTCTTAGCCCCTCAGTGGAGGGAAAGACTAATTAAGCAAATTCTCCACTCATTGCGAAAATGTGATTACGTCAGGATTACGCAGCTTTCGAGATTGGTTTCAGATAACAAAATGATTCAGAGAACCCACAGGGTGGATTCAAAGAGGCCACAGGCTGCCAGATGTGGGAGACTTTAATAAAACACTCCAGGGTGTTTGGAGTACTCTTGTGCGACAGAGGCAATGAGAGGACTTGCGACTATCACCGAGGTCCATTAATCAGCGAAGGTACTTCTCATGGTTCAAAACTAATTAAAGAATAAAAGCACAATAATCCTCCACAGTATCTCAAATTACAATTACAACACAAAATATTTGTGCTACAAATCCAGGATGAATGCTCAACTAATAAAACCAAGCCCAAAGCCAAAGTATTATCTAGCTATCTAACTGAAGACACCAACTTATGCTAAGGACAATAACTCTTTACTGCGATGATGGTGATGTCTGAAGTGTTACGTCTAGTGCGGTTCTCAACGTCCCATGAAAGAAGGGAGGATAGATAACTAAAGACAGCCACGGCTTCTCTATGTCAAACCTCGCCAGTGTCTGCATGCCATCAAACTGATACATGCCTCATTAACACAACTCAATCTCTTTCCAAGACTGCGGTCCAGTTAATACTCAGTAATTCAGTTGCAGCAAATTGGCCGACAAAGATTAAAAGTCTGAAATATGACAAACCAACCAACTTGTTCTCAGTTCAGTTTGGGTAGGGCTTTGCACAAGATGCGAACTGCAAAAATAATCTTACAGTGGTCATCCACAAAGCTCCTTGTACTGTGTGAGTTTCTCCATGCAAAACATTCAGGGAAAATTATAAATACAAGGTTTTTTTCGGTGTCCTATTTCAATATTTTTAAAAAATTGCAAGCAGACAAAAGGTAATGTGGCCAACTAAGCTACAGTGCCCTCCACAATGTTTGGGGCAAACACCCATCATTTATTTATTTGCCTCTGTACTCCACGATTTGAGATTTGTAATTAAAACAAAAATCACATGTGGTTAAAGTGCGCATGTGGTTACATTTATAGAAACAGAAATTAGGTGCAGGATTAAGTCATTTGGCCCTTCGAGCCAGTGCCGCCATTCAATAAGATCATGGCTGATCATCCTAAATCAGTACCACGTTCCTGCTTTCCCTCCACATCCCTTGATTCCGTTAGCCCTAAGAGCTATATAACCATATAACCATATAACAATTACAGCACGGAAACAGGCCCTCTCGGCCCTTCCAGTCCGTGCCGACCATTTATTTTCCCCTAGTCCCATCTACCTGCACTCAGACCATACCCCTCCATTCCCTTCCCGTCCATATACCTATCCACTTTACTTTTAAATGTTAAAATCGATCCTGCCTCCACCACTTCTGCTGGAAGATCATTTCACATACCCGCCACTCGAGTAAAGAAGTTCCCCCTCATGTTACCCCTAAACTTCTGTTCCTTAATTCTCATGTCATGCCCTCTTGTTTGAATCTTCCCTACCATCAATGGGAAAAGCTTATCAACGTCAACTCTGTCTATCCCTTTCATCATTTTAAAGACCTCAATCAAGTCCCCCCTTAAACTTCTGCGCTCCAAAGAATAAAGACCTAACTTGTTCAACCTTTCTCTGTAACTTAGTTGCTGGAACCCAGGCAACATTCTAGTAAATCTCCTCTGTACTCTCTCTATTTTGTTGACATCTTTCCTATAATTAGGCGACCAAAATTGCACACCATACTCCAGAATTGGTCTTACCAATGCCTTGTACAATTTTAACATTAATTCCCTACTCCTATATTCAATGCTCTGATTTATAAAGGCCAGCACACCAAAAGCTTTCTTTACCACCCTATCTACATGCGATTCCACCTTCAGGGAACTATGCACAGTTATTCCTAGATCCCTCTGCTCCACAGCATTCCTCAATTCCCTACCATTTACCATGTACGTCCTATTTTGATTTGTCCTGCCAATATGTAGCACTTCACACTTATCAGCATTAAACTCCATCTGCCATCTTTCAGCCCACTCTTCCAAATGGCCCAAATCTCTCTGTAGACTTTGAAAATCTACCTCATTATCCACAACACCACCTATCTTAGTATCATCTGCATACTTACTTATCCAATTTTCCACCCCATCATCCAGATCATTGATGTACATGACAAACAACAGTGGACCCAACACAGATCCCTGAGGCACCCCACTGGTCACCAGCTTCCAACCTGACAAACAGCCATCCACCATTACTCTCTGACATCTTCCATTTAGCCACTGTTGAATCCATCTTGCTACTCCGCCATTAACACCCAAAGATTGAACTTTCTTAACCAACCTTGCATGGGGAACCTTGTCAAAGGCCTTACTGAAATCCATATAGACAACATCCACTGCTTTACCCTCATCAATTTCCCTAGTAACCTCTTCCAAAAAATTCAAGGTTTGTCAAACATGACCTTCCAGGCACAAATCCATGTTGACTGTTCCTGATCAGAACCTGTTTATCCAGATGCTTATATATATTATCTCTAAGTATCCTTTCCATTAATTTGCCCACCACTGACGTCAAACTAACAGGTCTATAATTGTTAGGTTTATTCTTTGAACCTTTTTTAAACAATGGAACAACATGCGCAGGATGCCAATCCTCCGGCACGATTCCCGTTTCTAATGACATTTGAAATATTTCTGCCATAGCTCCTGCTATTTCTACACTAACTTCCCTCAATGTTCTAGGGAATATCCTGTCAGGACCTGGAGACTTATCCACTTTTATATTTTTCAAAAGTGTCAGTACTTCCTCCTCTTTGAATCTCATAGTTTCCATAGCTACTCTACTTTTTTCCCTTACCCTACAGAGTTACCTGTGTATATATAAGTAAAATGTCCCTTACCTCACAGAGTATATCGAACTCTGTTTCTATCAAAATGACGCTTCCTTCCATTCAATCTCCATTCCAGACTTACCTTGATAAGAGAGAGATCAGGTAATCAGGGGTGGTGGGATCTGGACTGAGAGGTGGTGACGTGACGAAAGCCGCAGCCTTGGCCCAGTTTTTGCTCCAGTAGTGTGTGCCATCTGTGCCAAGGCTGGCGCTGATAGGCTCTCCAAACACAACATTTCCTGGCAACCAGAAAAATAAATAAGCGTGGCGTTAGAACTCTGCACTTCCCGGAGTGAGTGGAAACACACATCTGGCCAACAGGCAGGAAAATAACACTGGGCCCCACCTTTTTTCTTGGCTTGGGCGATGATGTCTGCCGCAGTCTTGCTCATTACTTTTGTGACATAAAGGGGACAGTTGGTCTGGCCAGCGATGGTGATTGCACGAAACACAGCTTCTGCTTCCAGCTAAGTAACAAGAAACATCTGTTACAGGCCAGGTCTGTGCATTAAATAAAAACTTCTTTATGAAAGTCTGTCATCTCCCATTTAAAAAAAACCACAGCGCATTTCTGAACACAAGCAACTCAACCAGTCCTTTCGTAACCAGTAGAAGTTTGTACAACCACATTAACTTGTAATTATTAATCACCTTTAATACGGTACAAATAGAACATAGAATACAGCACAGAATCAGGTCCTTTGGATCACAATATCAATATCTATGTGGAATTCTTTGCCATTGAAGGCTGTGGAGGCCAAGTCAATGGATATTTTTTAAGGCAGAGATAGACAGATTATTGATTAGTACAGGTGTCAGGGGATATGGGGAGAAGGCAGGAAAATGGGATTAGGAGGGAGTGATAGATCAGCCAGGATTGAATGGCGGAGTAGACATGATGGGCCGAATGGCCTAATTCTGTTCCTATCACATGACATAACAATATCCACATTAATCTCCTCTGCCTTCATGTAATCCACATCTCTCCATTCCCTGCATAACCATCTGCCTATCTAAAAAAAACTCAAGTACAACTATCGTATTTGCCTCCACCGTCACTTCTGGCAACGAGTTCAAGGCGCCCACCGTCTGTGCAAAAAAACAACTTCTGCTGCACATCTCCTTCAATCATTCCCCCTCTGACCTTAAAGCTAAGCCCCCTAGTCTTTGGCATTTAAACCCTGGGGAAAGAAGGCTTTGAATGCCTCAAAGCCTTTCACGTCTGACAAACCTTGACACCAACTAGAGCGCCATACTCTTGATCATAGAGGCTGCCTTTCGGGAACATTTTAGAGGCCAATGGGAGAGGGGTTGGGGAAGAAATCAGCAAAGAAATTCGGAAGTTTGAAGCTCAACAACATGGCCACCAATCGACTGTGGAGTGATGGAAAACCAGGATCGTTGAGGCAGGAGAGATGCAGTTGAAAATAAAAGGAAACAATTTTTTATAAAGTTTTTAGAGATATAGCACGGAAGCAGGCACTTCGGCCCACCGAGTCCGCACTGACCAGTGATCCCCGCACACTAACACACTAGGGACAATTTACACAACCACCTTTCACAACTCGTGGAGGGACAGCACGTCATATTTTGCTTGGGTAGCTTACACACCAGCAGTATGAACATTGACTTCGCTAACTTCAAATAGCCCTTGCTTTCCTTCTCTCTCCATCCCCTCCCCTTCAGTTCTCCCACCAGTCTTACTGTCTTCGACTACATTGTATCTCTGTCCCGCTCATTCCCGACATCAGTCTGAAGCGTCTCGACACGTCACCCATTCCATCTCTACAGATATGCTGCCCGGCCCGCCGAGTTAATCCAGCATTTTGTGTTTACCTTTCACAACTCCCTCAGTAGAAGAGAAGATTTAAATAACAAAGTATCAGAAGACCTGATTTTATTTCTGACTATACTGTATCTGTTCAAGGAGATTTTGAATGGTCACTAACATTACCATCTCCAACCTGACCTTCACTGATAGATGAATTTGCACAGATGACAACGTGTATACAAACATGGGCCTACATTTGGACGACGTTACCTCTCAAAGAGTTCAGCAGAACTGCGTTACAATGCATTCCCAACTCTTAAATTAGCTGGGGGTTATACAAAAAGCTGGTGAAACTCAGTGGGTGCAGCAGCATCTAAGGAGCGAAAGAGATAGGCGACTTTTTGGGTCGAGACCCTTCTTAAACTTCCCTCTTAAATTAACTGTTTGATTTTGACAAAGAAAAATATCCTACAGCATTTAGGATGTCACAGATTAGACAATAAACTGGTTGAAAGATGACTTCTGGCAAGCGATGACTTGCGCTTAAAGAAAGATATGTATAGTGAGGCCCAGGAGGGAGGGGGGGAGAGGGGAAGAGATCAAGCAAGTTGACAGCACAAATGTCAATGGGGAAATTGATGAACACCACAGCAGGTATCTGCAGACAGAATAGAGAGAGGCAGAGACAGAGTCAGTGTTATACAGCAGAGAAACTGGCCCTTCAACCCACCACATCCATGTGTCATTTTTACACATCCACACTAATTCCATTTGCCTGCATTGGGATCATAAGCCCCTATGTCTTGTCATTGAAGTGCTTGTCCAAATACTACTTAAATGTAGTGATAAAAGACTAAGACAAGGGAACTTTATAATGATAGGGGTGGGCCAAGGGCACCAAGACAGTTAAACATAAAAGAGAGTACTTTGAAATGGAGACAGTAGCAGAGTTGGAGAAAGTGGACATTGGCCAAGAGACAGTGGGTGGCAACGAGAACGCGTGTGATGGGAGATGCGTGGTATAGATTAAGTACTTGATTTATGTTAATGACTTAGTTTAGGTGGGATGGGCCAAATGGCCTCCTAACAATCAGAGAATGACGTGGCGCGCACAGAAGATGGTGGAAGAGAGCACTGAAATACAAATGCAAGACAATACGGAAGATCGAAATCTATGAAAAATATCGAAGTCGCCAGCAGAACAATGAACCGCCCATGTAAGGAAGTTGCAGCAAAAGTATGAATGCAGCAAGATGCTTCATAGGCAAAAATCAAACTGTTTGATATCAGCCTGAAGACATCTTACAAGAGCAGCGACAGGCATGGGGAGACAAACACTGATGTTAAACCCCCTGGCTTCCATCCTTGCCTGGTGCCAAGGATGGAAGCCACATTGCAGTGATGAAGATCAGCATGGTTGAGTGGAGTGCACTGACAAAGACACATGTGTTATGGTGGTGGGATTGGGCCGGTCTTTCCAAAGGATACTACACAGAAGTTTGGCATGGGGTTAAATACAATCCCAATAGAATTGCAAACAACATAGTACAAGGTGCCAAAGTGACCAGAATATCTTCCTTAGTTATACAGTATGGAAACTTGCCCTTCAGCCCAACTTGCCCACACCGACCAAGACGTGCCATCTACATCAGTCCCACCTGCCCGTGTTTGGCCCATGTCCTTCTAAACCTTCCCTATCCATGTACCTGTCCAAATGTCTTTTAAATGTTGTGATAGTACCTGCCTCAGCGACCTCCTCTAGCAGCTCATTCCATATACCTCCACCCTTTGTGTGACAAAATTGTCCCTCGGGTTCCTATTAAATCCTTCCCCTTAAACCCATGTCCTCTGGTCCTGGATTCCTAATCTGGGTAATAGACTCGATGCATCTACCCTATTAAACCCCTTTGTGATCTTATATACCTCCGCATCCTCCTGCACTCCAAGGAATAAAGTCCAATCCTGCTCTACCTGTCCCTATAGCTCAGACCCGCGAGTCATTTTCCTCATTCCTATTAAAACATGTATTATTCTTCTTATGCAGCAAGGTCCTTAAATACTTTAAGTGATTCCCGAAGTGATAACAAAAAAGAATTTAGCAAACCACAAAACCTATTCTGGCCCCTTTATGGTTTGACGCAGATCTCCACTAGACTTTCTAGCAATTTCACAGTCTGCTGTTGGGTACCCAGGCAACATTTACCATTTTTATTTCTAAATGTTTAAAGCTTCTACAAGGTCTATAGAAAGTTAAATGAACACAAGCCCGGAAAAGGTTTAAACACAAACCCCGAGCTTAATTGAGAAAAGTGAGGATGGGGTGCAACCCGGGACTATGAACCCAGAAGTGCACATTTCAAGGCTGGAGCCAAATCATCTCCATCCTGGGGCAGCAGAGTGACGCAGCAGAAGAGTTGGTGCCTCACCGAGCAAGGGACCCGGGTTCGATCCTGCCGTCTGTGCAGAGTTTGTACTTTCTCCCTGTGACCGCTGGGTTTTCTTCAGGTACTCGGGTTTCCTCCCACACTCCAAAGATGTACAGGTTTGAAGAATAATTGGCTTCGGTAAAATTGTAAATTGTCCCTAGGGTGTAGGATAGCGTTAGGGTATGTTGATCACTAGCTGGCATGGACTTGGTGTGCCGAAGGGTCTACAGTACCCTCCATAATGTTTGGTATAAGGACCCATCATTTATTTATTTGCCTCTGTACTCCACAATTTGAAATTTGTAATAGAAAAAAAAATCACATGTGGTTAAAGTGCACATTGTCAGATTTTATTAGAGGGGATTTTTATTCATTTTGGTCTCACCATGTAGAAATTGCAGCTGTGTTTATACATAGTCCCCCCCATCTCAGGGCACCATAATGTTTAGGACACGTGGCTTCACAGGTGTTTGTAATTGCTAAGGTGTGTTTAATTGCCTCCTTCATGCAGAGAGCTCTCAGCATCTAGTCTTTCCTCCAGGCTTTCCATCACCTTTGGAAACTTTTATTGCTGTCTATCAACATGAGGACCAAAGGTGTGCTGATGAAAGTCAAAGAAGCCATATGAGACTGAGGAACAAGAATAAAAGAATAGGCCAAGGAAGACCTCCACAGCTGATGACAGAAGAATTCTCTCTATATTAAAGAAAAATCCCCGAACACCCGTCCGACAGATCAGAAACACTTTTCAGGAGTGTTTCTGTGGATTTGTCAATGACCACTGTCCGCAGAAGACTGCATGAACAGAAATACAGAGGCTACACTGCAAGATGCAAACCACTGGTTAGCCACAAAAATAGGATGGCCGGGTTACAGTTTGCCACAAAGCACTTAAAAGAGCAACCACAGTTCTGGAAAAAGGTTTTGTGGACAGATGAGACGAAGATTAACATATCAGAGTGATGGCAAGAGCAAAGAATGGAGGAGGAACTGCCCAAGATCCAAAACATACCACCTCATCTGTGAAATACGGTGGTGGGGGTGTTATGGCCTGGGCAAGTATGGCTGCTGAAGGTACTGGCTCACTTATCTTCATTGTTGATACAACTGCTGATGAATTCTGAAGTGTATAGACACATCCTATCTGCTCAAGTTCAAACAAATGCCTCTAAACTCATTGGCCAGCGGTACATTCTACAGCAAGACAATGAGCCCAAACATACTGCTAAAGCACCAAAGGAGTTTTTCAAAGCTAAAAAATTTTCAATTCTTGAGTGGCCAAGTCAATCACCCGATCTGAACCCAATTGAGCATGCCTTTTATATGCTGAAGAGAAAACTGAAGGGGACTAGCCCCAAAACAAGCATAAGATAAAGATGGCTGCAATACAGGCCTGGCAGAGCATCACCAGAGAAGACACCCAGCAACTGGTGATGTCCATGAATTGCAGACTTTATGCAGTCATTGCATGCAAAGGATATGCAACAAAATACAAAACATGACTACGTTCATTTACATGACATTGCTGTGTCCCAAACATTACGGTGCCCTGAAACTGGGGGGAGACTATATATAAACACTGCTGTAATTTCTACAAGGTGAAACCAAAATGTATAAAAATGGCCTTTATTAAAATCTGACAATGTGCATTTTAACCAAATATTTTTTTTTCTATTACAAATCTCAAATTGTGGAGCACTGAGGCAAATAAATAAATGATGGGTCTTTGTCGCAAACATTATGGAGGGCCCTGTGTTTCCACACTATCTCTGGAGTCTAAAGTAGTCCAAGGTGATGTCTACTTAACGGGCCACGGGAGATGGTTGATTCCAGCTGATTTGTCAGGTCTGTGTTCAATGAAGGGTGAATAAACGCTTTCATTTCAGTTCCCAGGTGTAACACATTGCAGAGATCATTAGGTTTTAATCTGACAGTCTCTTCTATCACCTCCAAACCATGGAGTTGTGCTTTTGATGCGTCAAGTGCACAATCTCTGCTTCCACCCAGACTCTGTGGTTGTTCTGGTGATCCTCTTATGCATCAAGGCAAAATACAGTCATCCAACCAGACAATAGAGACATTGAATATTTCTCCTCCCACACATTTTAATGTGTTCCAAATTTCCATGGCAACGGCAAGCAAGCCCGACTAAGTGTGGGATCATTAGCTTAATCCCAGCAGTGGATTGGGTATGGCAGCCAGCTGTGGGGGACCTCAGCCAACATCTGCATCATTGAGCCTGCTTCCCAATGGGACTCAATGAATCTTACGGGGCTTCAGACTGTTGATGCAGGGCCAATCCACTCTCCACTGTGTAGTGGAGACCTAGTGTAGCTCCACTCAGTCCGCCTAAACCTACCTGATCTCCCAGTTGCTAAACACTTTAACTCCCCATCCCATTCCCACACCGACCTCTCTGTCCAGGGCCTCCTCCATTGTCAGAGTGAGGCCCAGTGCAAATTGGAGGAACAGCACCTCATATTTCGCTTGGGCAGCTTACACCCCAGCGGTATGAACATTGACTTCTCAAACTTCAAGTAACCCTTGCCTTCCCTCTCTCTCAATTCCTCCTCCCTCCCCAGTCTTCCGACTAGTCTGACTGTCCTTGTTTATATTTATCTCTGTTTGCTTTGTTGTTACCTTCTCCTAGCTAACAATTACCTATTCTACATTTTCCTTGATCTCCACCCCCTTTGGCTCATTTTCACATCTTATACTTCCTGATCTCTGTATCTCCCTCTCCCCTGACTCAATCTGAAGAAGGGGCACGACACGAAACTTTACCCTTTCTTTCCATCCAGAGATGCTGAGTACTCCAACATCTATCTTTAGCGTACACGGTCACAGAATGAAAAGTCAGTCGTGATTTCTTCACTCAGCGAGAAATGACCTCTTGGGATTCTGTCCCCGAGAGATATGCAAGGCAGGTTAACAGACATCTGTATATTTGGGCAATCTCAAGACGCACGATTAATCTAGGAAGAAGCTGTTGGAGAATTTTTTTTATTAAGTGAAGAGCAGCCACAAGGGCCAAGAAACCAATTTCCACTTCCATTTACTATGTCCATGAGTGGGGGAGGCTTAAGGGCCTGCCCCATCTACGCGCCTTTTCAGCAACTGTCTGCGACATTCAAGCTCGGGGGCACTCGCCTGAAAAACTTTCGAGCTGGATCCACCGTCAGCGATGAAACCGCGAGCTGGATCGACCGCCAGCACACACACACCGCAAAGACGGGGGCCAGGGAAAGTGGGGGAGCACTGTCTGAAATTCACACCACGATGAACAGGAAGGTACAGGACGGCTGGCACAGTAAGTCCTTTAGAGTGCAGAGGGGGGAGAGAAGGAGTGGAGACACTTTTAAGAAGCCAGACAACTTTTAATAAAATTTAGCGGGCATTTAACATTACCGGTCGGTTTTCCTTGATTCTGAAAACTCTAATGAGCCAATTAAAATGCCCGGTCAGCAAAGGAGATTGCCTACGGCTGCCCTCGACCGCCTATAACTACATGGCGACCCCACTACCACTGCACGACGAGTTCAAAAGAACCATATCCACCAATTTTCAGCATGTAGAAAAATGTTCCTCGACCAAATTGAGGCCGCGAGTATGCGGGAACTTCTCTCGAGCATGAAGGAGAGTAACAGTGACCCCCTAGGATCACGTGTCGACCATGCTGCGAGTTTGTGGCGAGTGCAAACTCTTCTAAACTCGCAAATTAGGTCGCCATAGTGGGACAGGCCCTTGACTTCATTTCTGAGCCGAACAAACACTTCAACCATTTGTTCGCTGCCTACAACTGATGTGCAGCTGCTCGGCAGCTCTATGTTCGGTTAAATTGCTAATAACAGTGTCTACATAAATATTCACTGAGGAATAAAGGCTGCCATCGTTTTTTTTTAAAATTCTTGTACATCATATGATGCATGATTTAATCCGTGGCACAGAGAGAGCATTCCTTACCGATGAGTCAGTCGTGAACTCTGGTCTTTATCAGAGATGGATTCATACTTTAAACATGGGATCCTGCCACGCTCATATCAGAGTTTTCAACAAAAGGTTAGTCACTTTTCATCACCACCGAATCTCCAAGGCAAACGTACAGACAGAGAGAGCTGAACAGCATGGAAACAGGCCCTTAGGTCCATCTTGTTCATGCCAAACCAGCTGGTAGGCCAGTCCCATTTGCCTGCATTTCCATATTATTATCCATAATAATACCTTTACCTTTTTTTAAAAACTTTCCTTTAAGAAAATAAGAGTTTCATCTCATTGTTCTTCATTAATTTCCTTCCGTGGCCTGCATGACTATAGCTCCACTGTGTTAGTCTACTTCATTGGTGACCCTCGGACTATCTGTGATCGGACTTTGCTGGATTTATCTTGCACTAAACGTTATTTCGTTATCATAGAAACATAGACATAGAAACATAGAAATTAATTGCAGGAGTAGGCCATTCGGCCCTTCGAGCCTGCACCGCCATTCAATATGATCATGGCTGATCATCCAACTCAGTATCCCGTACCTGCCTTCTCTCCATACCCTCTGATCCCCTTAGCCACAACTAACTCCCTCTTAAATATAGCCAATGAACTGGCCCCAACTACCCTCTGTGGCAGAGAGTTCCAGAGACCCACCACTCTCTGTGTGAAAAAAGTCCTTCTCATCTCGGTCCTAAAGGATTTCCCCCTTATCCTTAAGCTGTGACCCCTTGTCCTGGACCTCCCCAACATCGGGAACAATCTTCCTGCATCTAGCCTGTCCAACCCCTTAAGAATTTTGTAAGTTTCTATAAGATCCCCTCTCAGTCTCCTAAATTCTAGAGAGTATAAACCAAGTCCATACAGTCTTCGTTCATAAGACAGTCCTGACATCCCAGGAATCAGTCTGGTGAACCTTCTCTGCACTCCCTCTATGGCAATAATGTCCTTCCTCAGATTTGGAGACCAGAACTGTACGCAATACTCCAGGTGTGGTCTCACCAAGACCGTATACAACTGAAGTAGAACCTCCCTGCTCCTATACTCAAATCCTTTTGCTAGGAATCATATATCTATACACTGTAAACGGCTCAATTGTAATCATGTATTGTCTTTCCACTGACTGGTTGGCATGCAACAAAAGCTTTTCACTGTATCTCGGTACACGTGACAATAAACTAAACTGAAACTGAACTGTCAGCGTCTCGCATTATGCTCAACTGATGATCGTCTTGGTGCGAGCTTGGATGGAAAGACACTCCAAGCACCATCCCCACCCACTGTTCAACTCAGAGTCCTTGCTGACTCCACCCCACCCTCCTAACCTACAAGGCACTCCTGGGATTCTAAGCACCTCCCATGAATGCAGCAATTAATACAACAAAAGTCCAAATTAACTAACTGAAGGAACAGACATTTCTCCTTCAAAAAATTATCTATGCCATTCACCTGTGAACGCAATGAAAATCAAGTCCAGTGAGAGCACACCCAGAGGGAAATCTTGCACTAATAGCCTATTGTGCAGCTGCGGCAAGAGGAATTTCAATGTTCCGTTTCGGGACTGTTATCCCTCATGCTTCCTTGGCAAAGCCAGCAGCATAATCAAGGACGAGTCGCACCCAGGCTCTCCCTCGCCTCTCCCATCAGGCAAAAGGCATAGAAGTGTGAAAATGCACACCTCCAGATTCAGGCAGTTTCTTTCCAGTTGTTGTCAGGGAACTCAACTATCCTACCACATCTGGATAGCAGTCCTGAACTATGATCCATCACTTTGGAGACCCTCGGACTATCTTTGATCAGACTTTACTGGCTTTAGCTTACACTAATCGTTATTCACGTTATTCCCTTAATCACGTATATCTGTGCACTGTGAATGTCTAGACTGTAATCATGTGTTGTCTTCCCGCTGACTGGTTAGCATGCAACAAAATACCTTTCACTGTACCTCAGTACACATGACAATAAACTAAACAAATATTCCTGAAATAATGAAGAGAATTCTGCCTGCACAATCTGATCTGATCTCAAAGGTGCTGTGACATGAGTTAATTGATTAAAGAAAAAAGCTGCTTCCTTACATTGCTTGGAAAATTACCCTTTGGTTTTAATGGATCCTAGGTCCATTAAAACCACCAGTGTCTGAGTGAACTAAATCCTTTTCTGCTTAAAGAGACAAAAATGTTATACAAACAGTGATGCTAATATATAAAAATACAAAATTAACAATTAATTTTAAATAACATTAAATATCTTACTCCATTTCCTTGTGTAGATATCCTTCTTAGCTTCTTTTTCTTTAAATTTCTCAAATTCTACTTTGTAAACAAAAAAAATTGCTGTTTTCCCCCTGCTTTTCTCCACCATTTACCTTATTGATGTTTTGCAATTCTTTATTCCTCTTTCCCATTATACTATTTTGTTTAGTACAATTAACCCAAAATTGCCCAAACCTATTCTGGCCAATTTCATGTAAATACAGTGTCTTTTATCCATACAAAATGCATTCAGCTCAAATTGAAGCCCTGCAATCTTTGTACTAGTTTAAGGAACATGGTTCCAGCATCCGCTTTCAACTTTGGCTTGTCCCATACTGAATCAATCAATTTTGTATGTTTTGTCTAATTATTCTTGCTTGCAGGCCTTTGAGGAGGCCTTTATTAAGTTAAATCTTCATGCCGAAGAACTGTTTGTCCCATTCAACAAAAAAACAGAATATGATTTTTTTTTCCCAATTCCTAAAGAAACTGTTTGTACTCTATTCCAATTAAAACTTAATTGGCACACTTTCCCTATGGACCATCAGAGACGCGAGGGGCCTCTTCCCTAGTCATATAAAAACACGGCTGTGTAGAGTTTTTCCAATGTTGATTTTGGTATATTAGAATGTTATTATTCACAAGTTATTTACAACATACTCTGTTTAAATATATCTTTTTTGGTAAATCGATTGCTAAAACCTCACCAGGCTTTCACTCTTAAATATATCACTGGGATTTTTTTAAATAAAAGCGATGTTATTTAAAAAAGTACCTTGGCTGAACCCCTTCTTTCCCCTTCCCAGCTCTCCCTCGGTCCACTGGCTCCACCTCTTCCTTTCTTCTTCCCGCCTCCCCTCCCCCACCCTCACGTCTGAAGAAGGGTTTGGACCCGAAGCGTTGCCTATTTCCTTTGCTCCACAGATGCTGCCTCACCCGCTGAGTTTCTCCAGCATTTTTGGTCGACCTTGGCTGAGTTACCAAAGATAGACAAAATACTGGAGTAACTCAGCGGGCCAGGCCGCATCTCTGGTGAGAAGGAATGGGCGACGTTTCAGGTCGAGACCCTTCTTCAGACTACGGAAGGGTCTCAACCCGAAACGTCACCCATTACTACTCTCCACAGATGCTGCCTGCCCTGCCGAGTTACTCCAGCATTTTGTGTCTATCTTCAATTTAAACCAGCATCTGCAGTTCTTTCGTACATAATGAGTTACCGTAGTTGTTACAGAAATGTATCTGGAAAGACAAATCAAAGCAATGGGATACTGTTTTTTTTTTAAATGCTTGTATGGTAAGATATGTAAAAAAAGGATTCCATGAGTTGAAAACTAGCCTTAGAAGATTGTGTTAAACTGTTATGTCAATATATAACAAAACACAAAGTAACACAGTTAAGGGTCTGTCCACTGTACGAGCTAATTCAAGAGTTCTCCCGAGTTTCCCCCGATTCGAACTCGGAGAATTACGGTAATAGCCACTCGTAGGTACTCGGGGCTCTTGTGGACATTTTTCAACATGTTGAAAAATCTTGAGTCTTCGCGAGTTTACTGCATTTCCCGAGTACCTGCCATTAGCGTTACGAGCCGCTAAGAGACTTCCTGAGCTCCGACGTACCTGCTACGTACATTCTACGTGCTTACCACGAGTTTGTTTTTATTTTTAACTCGGGAGAGCTCTTGAATTACCTCGTACAGTGGGACAGCCCCTTTACTGGAGTAACTCAGTGAGTCAGGCAGCATATATGAAGGAATGGATAGATATTTCAGGTTGGGATTCTTCATCAGACCCGAAGTGTCCATTCCCACCACAAATGCCGCCTAACCCACTGAGTTCCTCCAGCAGTGTTTTGTTGCAGATTCCAGCATCTGCAGTCTTTATGGAGTTTTGCAGAGTTTTGCAGAGCTTCCAGTACAGTGATTAGATTGTACAAGACAAAAGCAAGCCCACGCCTAGAAGACTGGCACAGTCCCCAATACTTCAACCTGTTGTGTTTGCATTCAAACAATAAGCAATGGTTGCTAAGCAACTGAGGTGATTGGCAAGCTGCAGAGCCTGATAACACCAGAGAAACTGCACCCGTCCTCATCTCTGAAACCCCAGGGGCACACTGCTCAGTCATATATTGTGTAGGGGGGGCGGGGCAGGGGGAAGAGAGACATTGGCACCTCACCCATTTTGGTAGAAAAGTAGCACAAGGCAACTTGACTAAACAATGAAAACTAATTCACTACTCTTAAAAAGACCAGCAGTTAGATTCATAGATTCAGACAGCACAGAATCAGGACCTACGGCCTAACTCATCCATGCCAACCAAGACACTGCATCTATGCTGGTCCCACCAGCCCTCGTCTGGCCCATATATCCCTCTAAACCTTTCCTATCCATATATTAACAGCACGGTAGCACAGTAGTAGAGTTACTGCCTTACAGGGACCCGGGTTTAATCCTGACTACAGGTGCCGTCTGCAGGGAGTTTGTAGGTTCTCCCCGTGACCGCGTGTGTTTTCTCCATGTACTTTGTTTTCCTCTCACAGTCCTAAGGCGTACCTGACTGTCGGTGATACACTCCTGACCGACATCCACTACAAACCCACTGACTCCCACGGCTACCTGGACTACTCTTCCTCCCACCCTGCTTCCTGTATGGACTCCATCCCCTATTCCCAATTCCTCCGTCTACGCCGCATCTGTTCCCAGGATGAGGTGTTCCGCACCAGGTCATCACAAATGTCCTCATTCTTCAGAGAACGGGGATTCCCCTCCCCCACTATAGATGAGGCTTGCATCAGGGTCTCCTCCATACCCCGCAACACTGCCCTCTCTCCCCCCATTCCCCCACTCGCAACAAGGGCAGAGTCCCCCTGGTCCTCACCTTTCACCCTACCATACCATAGCACATACAACACATAGTCCTCCGCCAGTTTCGCCACCTCCAACGTGACCCCACCACTCGCCACATCTTCCTATCTCCCCCCATCTGCCTTCCGCAAAGACCGCTCCCTCCAATACTCCCTTGTCAATTCTTCCCATCCCTCCCGCTCCACCCCTTCCCCGGGCACTTTCCCTTGCAACCGCAAGAGATGCTACACTTGTCCCTTTACCTCCCCCCTCCATTCCTTTCAGGGACTCAAGCAGTCCTTCCAGGTCCGACAGAGGTTCACCTGCACCTCCTCCAACCTCATCTACTGCATCCGCTGCTCTAGATGCCAGCTGATCTACATCGGTGAGACCAAGCGGAGGCTTGGCGATCGTTTCGCTGAACACCTCCGCTCGGTCCGCAATAACCAACCTGACCTCCCAGTGGCTCAGCACTTCAACTCCCCCTCCTATTCCGTATCCGACCTCTCTGTCCTGGGCCTCCTCCATGGCCAGAGTGAGCAACACCGCAAGTTGGAGGAACAGCACCTCATATTCCGCTTGGGAAGTCTGCATCCTCTGGGCTTGAACATTGAATTTTCTCAATTCTGTTAACCCTTGCTGTCTCCCCTTCCCACCTCTCCCTCAGCCCTCAGGCTCCTCCTCCTCCATTTTCCTTTCTTCTCCCAGCCTCCCCCACCTCCCATCAGTCTGAAGAAGGGTTCCAGCCCAAAACGTTGCCTATCTCCTTCGCTCCTTAGATGCTGCTGCACCCGCTGAGTTACTCCAGCTTTTTGTGTATCCTTGATTTTCCAGCATCTGCAGTTCCTTCTTTAACAATTGATTGTAGGTTCATTGGCTTCGGTGAAGGGTCCCTAGTGTGTAGGGTAGAACTAGTGTACTGGATGATCGTTGGTTGGTGCGGACTTTGTGGGCCGAAGGGCCCGTTTCCACGCTGTATCTCTAAACTAAACTACCTGTCCAAATGTCTTTTGAATTATTGCAATGTACAGAATTCCTGTCATAGTGCGGTTCCTTGTAATTGGTGTCCTTTAAACATAGAAACATAGAAAATAGGTGCAGGAGTAGGCCATTCGGCCCTTCGAGCCTGCACCGCCATTCAATGTGATCATGGCTGATCATCCAACTCAGTATCCCGTACCTGCCTTCTCTCCATACCCCCTGATCCCTTTAGCCACAAGTGCCACATCTAACGCCCTCTTAAATATAGCCAATGAACTGGCCTCAACTACCTTCTGTGGCAGAGAATTCCAGAGACTCACCACTCTCTGTGTAAAGAATGTTTTCCTCATTTCGGTCCTAAAGGAATTCCCCCTTATCCTTAGACTGTGACCCCTTGTTCTGGACTCCCCCAACATCGGGAACAATCTCCCAGCATCTAGCTTGTCCAACCCCTTAAGAATTTTGTAGGTTTCTATAAGATCCCCCCTCAATCTTCTAAATTCCATCGAGTACAAACCGAGTCTATCCAATCTTTCCTCATATGAAAGTCCTGACATCCCAGGAATTAGTAAACCACAGACTTTACACATTAACCATTAAAATTGACTGAAATAAAATAGACTGATTGAACGTTATAAATAAGCCAAGAGTTGCAGGCAAACTGATGGATGAAGTAACAGAAACTTATTCTCCTCTGACCCATTTCCTTCCCATGCTGGTTATGACACTTCTGTGGTGTAATCGTTTGGTTCAGTATTTTCAGATTGCAGGCAACAATTTAGCTGATGTGAATAACCCCAAAGCCAATTACGCAACTGTTGGAATATTGGAAAATTAGAAGTTGCTCAACCCATTACCTCCTCTGGTCGACTGAGCACATGCCCCTCTGGGCCAGTGATCCCCATTTCCAGCACGTGCTTTTGCTCCTGTAAGACAAACAGCCACAAGCAGCTTTAGAACTGATGAACGAGCTTGAATGGTCAGAAGAATTTTTCCTAGAAACTGGAACGCTGGATTTACTCGAAGCCCCTGATCAAAAACGTCCCTTCTACTTTTCTCAAACCATGTATGATAATCGATTGCCCAATCAGTGTACAGTGGACAAATGATTGCCCAATGTGGAGGGGTCACAAAGGTACCATTTCACTCCAAAAATGCTGCACTTCACACAACAATAGGAACCAAAAAAATGGGATCAAATCTAACATAAGAGCAGAATTGGATGAAACAAAGTCCTAAATGGGAATCCACTGACCTGGGCAATGATGTCTCCATTCTCTGCGTGGACCTGTATGATCGCTCCAAGGTCACCCACGTACTTGCAGATGTCATAGAGCTACAAAGCAAAGGGAGTAAAAAGTTTCTACCACACTCAGCAAATAATGCAATGTTTATAAAGGCAAAGGTCGTCCACACTGACCCTCCAACTACTGCCACAAGGGCAGGTCATGGCATTCTCGCGGCCACAGGGAATCAACGGATCAACTTTAGCTCTGCATCTACACTTCCCGCTCTCCCCTCCCCAAATTTATAATAGAGCCCGGGCCAAACATCAAGAGCAACAAAATAAAAGCCATCTGGTAAGCCTCGGGGCCACTACTCCTCTTTAACATTGACCAAACCCTGCATCATTTAAAGGAACGGATTCACCTTTGCAACTGGTCAGCTGTAAAACAGGCTGTTCACTTGGTTTCCTACACAACCACAGCACTCTCACAACCACCCCTCCAATTTATTGCATTGCCTCTACGGTAGAGGTACAACTGAATGTAACAAAGAGGTGTGGGTCACTATTTATGCGTGTCCACTAGCACACCCAGCCAGTGGAAGCTCAGTCATTGAATACACTCCAGACATTGTGTTGAATATTGAAACTATTTTTAGATATCAAAAGGAGTAAGGATCGTGGGGTTGGTGAAGGAGAGAGAATGGCACAGACGTAAAATACTAGTTGCAAACATCTTGAACAGTGCAGGAACGAGAGGTTAGATGCTCTTAACTCTTGCATCTACACCGCTAGACCCACTCAATGGAATCTCCAATGCTGTCAAAACTTGTAAATGTGAGGGCTTGCACTTTATATCTCCATGCCTGCAGTTACCACCACCAGAGACTGGACTGGAAGAAATAAGCCAATTAAAATAACAAATAAAATTCGATTCAGTTCAAACCAAGTGTGTAAACACTTCCGCGTGCTTTAAAATCCATTTGCCAAGAAAGTTTTTTTTTAAGATCAGTCGATACAATGTAATGGGTGATTATAGGGTGATGGGTTGTATATATGACTAAGATAGTATATGAGGGTTTTTTATTTTCCTTTTCTTTTTTTCTCTCTTTTTTTGTATGGCTTTGTAAATATTTGATTAGTGTATAAATGTAAATAATTTGGTGTACATATAGCAGCTGGTGTACATATGGTGTACATATAGCTGCTAAATTTGTATAAAATAATTATAATCAGTTGAATAAGGTGTGGGAATTAATAAGCTTTGCCTTCTTCCTGCTCCTTTTCCGGACACAAACAATTTCATTTATTTATAGATACAGTTTATAACACTTTATAAATATTCTTGTTTTGTTTTTTGTATGCTGTTTCACACTTTCTTTTTATTCTTTTATTCTGCTCGAAATAAAGAATTAAATAAATAAATAAACAGACAATCAAGTGCCAGAGCTCATTGTGCATTGCTGAGTTCTCCATTTTGAACCCATATTTGCACCCCGAGGCATCCATATTTGGCAATGCCATTAGGCTGTAGCCAACTCTGAGTTAATAACCACTGAGGGTGAGAATCATGGATGAGGCCTTTTCGCAATTTCAGATAAAAGATGAGAGCGAGGAACCACGTGGATAGTTACTGAATATTGATGATAGTCTGGGGGAACGTCTCCAAGGCAAGGATAGAGGGAAGATAAGTTAAAATAGTGCCTGGGCAATACTTCCGAATTGAATCTACACACCTTCCTTAAGGCTCAGGCCCCTTTTTGAGTTTGAGTATCCGCAACTTCCCCAAACTATCAAGAACTCCTCAAAGACACAACCTTGGAATGCTCTGGAGTCCACAGAAGGCAAACTACCTTTGATAACCACAAGTACATGTTCTTAAATAAAGCAGCTCTGTGAACTTGTCTGCTGGACGAATCAATGCACATTGAATTGAAAGCAGAATACAACAGTGCAGAATTCACTCTAATTTTTACCTCAGCATTTGACATTTGATATAAATCTTTGTAAGCCATGTAGACAAGGAAGGAATTCACACCTGTCAGAAATTAAAAAAAAAATACAATTTTAAAATACAATGAAAAGGGAGGACAAGCAAATATATTACATGGGTGGTGGTGGGCATCAAAAGCAATTTCTGATTCAATCACATATTGGGACACAAATAATAAATTTGCAACTGACTTCATACAGAACACCTCTGTTGACTCGACGATTGTTTTAATCCATCAGTTTGGAACCACAAGGAGGAGTTTCAGTGTCCCTGTTACATGGACTTTGGTACCCACACAAAAGCTGACACGAAATCCACTGAAGGTGCTACTCGAGCTCCAAGATGCTACTGGATGACAGGCAACCGGAGTGTCCGCCACTTCTCTCAGCAGTAAAAGCGCACATGCTGAACCTGTAATCTAGCACGGTGGTGCAGCAGTAGAGCTGCCGAATACACGACAAGTCATGCAGCATCCGTGGAAAGAGTCAAAGTTAATATTTCAGGTCAATCACATTTCACCAGATGGATGGAGGACTGCATTGTCTTTCAGATATTATATTTAGTCTAGGCCTTCATAGTCTTGGGGGTTCAGTATTGATGTGGATAGAGAACTGGCTAGCAGACAGGAGGCAAAGGGTAGGAGTAAACGGGTCCTTTTCAGAATGGCAGGCAGTGACTAGTGGGGTGCCGCAAGGCTCAGTGCTGGGACCCCAGCTATTTACAATATATATTAATGATTTGGACGAGGGAATTCAATGCAACATCTCCAAATTTGCAGATGATACCAAGCTGGGGGTATAGTTAGGTGTGAGGAGGATGCTTGGAGGCTGCAGGGTGATTTGGATAGGCTGAGTGAATGGGCAGATGCATGGCAGATGCAGTACAATGTGGATAAATGTGAGGTTATCCACTTTGGTGGCAAAAACATGAGGGTAGACTATTATCTGAATGGTGGCAGATTAGGTAAGGGGGAGATGCAACGAGACCTGGGTGTCATGGTACACCAGTCATTGAAAGTAGGCATGCAGGTGCAGCAGGCAGTGAAGAAAGCAAATGGTATGTTAGCATTCATAGCGAAAGGATTTGAGTATAGGAGCAGGGAGGTTCTACTGCAGTTGTACAGGGTTTTGGTGAGGCCACACCTGGAGTACTGCGTACAGTTTTGGTCTCCAAATCTGAGGAAAGACATCCTTGCCATAGAGGGGGTACAGAGAAGATTCACCAGACTGATTCCTGGGATGTCAGGACTTTCATATGAGGAAAGATTGGATAGACTCGGTTTGTACTCGATGGAATTTAGAAGATTGAGGGGGGATCTTATAGAAACCTACAAAATTCTTAAGGGGTTGGACAAGCTAGATGCTGGAAGATTGTTCCCGATGTTGGGGGAGTCCAGAACAAGGGGTCACAGTCTAAGGATAAGGGGGAATTCCTTTAGGACCGAAATGAGGAAAACATTTTTCACACAGAGAGTCGTGAGTCTCTGGAATTCTCTGCCACAGAAGGTAGTTGAGGCCAGTTCATTGGCTATATTTAAGAGGGCGTTAGATGTGGCACTTGTGGCTAAAGGGATCAGGGGGTATGGAGAGAAGGCAGGTACGGGATACTGAGTTGGATGATCAGCCATGATCACATTGAATGGCGGTGCAGGCTCGAAGGGCCGAATGGCCTACTCCTGCACCTATTTTCTATGTTTCTATGTCTTTCAGATATTATATTTAGTCTAGGCCTTCATAGTCAGCATTCAGAAATCTTAGTCACTCCATTTAAGGGCTGTTTGTCAATTGGGCAGGGACATGAGCAAACTTCTCAGTATGATATGGATAGTCACACAATGAGCCATTGTGGGCCGACGGGCCTATTCTTGTGCTGTACTCCTATAGGTTCTATCACAATAGTTGTATTCCATTTTGGATAGGCGATTAAACAGATACATCATCTAATCAGTCTGAAGGCTCTGAACCAGAAACGTCACCCATTCCTTCTCTCCAGAGATGTTGCCTGTCCCGTTGAGTTACTCCAGCATTTTGTGTCTATCTTCCATTTAAACCCGCATCTGCAGTTCTTTCCTACACACCATCAAACCTCACAGGTGACAAAATAGATCCTTACAGAGCTTCAAAGAACAAAAGAAAAATGGGAGAAACAAAGAAACGCAGATGCTGGTTTATACCAAAGATTGACACAATGTGCTGGGGTCACGTCAGCACTGTGTGTCTATATATAAAAGAAAATTGGTGTTCACGGAAGTCAGAGACACATAGCAAAGAAACTGGTCCTTCAGCCCATCAAGAATACAGTGACATCAGTCGTTTAAACTAATCCAATTTTATTCTCCCTACATTTGGTTTATAGAGAATAACACACTATTCTCCATTCAATAACATTGATCTCACAAGTCCTATTTTCAAAAGGAATGATGCAATTAGTACAAAAGATTGCTCGACTTTATTTTAAGCAGAAATCATGATGCTCCCATAATGCATCGATTTAAATGTTAAAAACATTGCTCGAAAAGATACCTTCAAAAATTGGTCACACTGCCAGGTCAGATTAATCCTAGCCAGTGCCTTCTCCTAATTGCACTTAAAATAGCTCCAAGGACAGCAATGTGCACTAAGATTTCAAATAAGGATTTTGTTTAAAAATAGTTTAAATATCAATGCAACTGAAGAAACATTTGGGAAGCGATTTAAGATACATTACTATAAGTTTAATATCCAAGGAAGGTGGATTGGCATTGAACTGAAGGGCAGTGCAATACATTTGCAGCAGTTTGAGCAAACGTAATCAAGGAATAACTTAAGCCAATTTTCTTTATTCACAAACAAATAGTACATTTTAGAATACTGCAAAAATGACAGCATGGTTTGCGGGAGATTGTATTGGCTAATGTGTTTGGAATAAAACCAGGCTCTATATAAAGAGGGTAAGATTAGACCTCCTAAAAATTGGCAGAGATCAGGATTAATGTTTGCCAGAAATGAACAATGTTCTCAGTAAAAACACAAATTAAGTATTCTATTAGTTTTACAACACTGTGTAATTCTAGACTGATACCTGTATATCATCTAACATTTAATAGAACCCATGCGTGTAAATTAAAGCATTATATTTAAAAAATAAAATTCCCTCACTTGTAGGAAGACAATGCCAGAAGACTCGGATATATTTTATTGAAGTGCTGCAGAGCAAAATTCTTTCCAAATCCATTACATAAATAAGTAATATTTTCCATTTCCATTTGAACGAGACACATTCTGCACCGCCCTCAAATCACGTTGAATAATTCATGGTGGGGGTAATTATTCTGTAAGTGCTACCATCTGTGGTCAGCCTTGAGAAAATTAGTATCATCCAAATCTGATTGCAAAACTCACAGGACCTTCAATAGAAGGCGAGGGGAGAGCGTAGAGATACCTGCTGACACACCAGATCAAAACAGGCATTAATACAAGGTTAATGCTTATATGTCCACCAGGGGTGCCGCACGATTGGCTGCCCCGCCAACAGTCTGTTCTTTTTTTGTCTTTATTTTTTAATTTTTAGTGTGTTTTAAGTTAGTGTAAATGTTCTTCGGTTTGTTTTAAGTTGGGGGAGGGGGAGGGGGAAACCTTGTCCGTTTCTTACCTTGCCGGAGATGCGATTCACTTTTGGATTGCATTCTCCGGTCGCTCTGCGGCCTACCATCGATGGGGCTGGAGGCCTCCTCGGACTGACCTTGGGTCCCACTGCGGAGGTGTGGACTTACATCGTAGTCGATCCCTTGCCTGGGAACACACCGACCGCGGCCTGCGGACTTTACATCGGGAGCTCGCAGTCTCAGGAAATGCCGTGGATGGCGGGAGCTCCAATGTCGCGGAAGGTTCGACCAGCCCCTACGCAGGGTTCGATCGTCCGGCGCGGGGGAGTTGACATCCCCTCTGATGCAGGATCAGATCACCTCGATGTGGAGGGTCAAAACGCCGCCAGTTACAGATCATCCCGTCAACGGAGGGCTCGAGGTCCCCGACCGCAGGAGAGCAAAGGGGAGATTTGAACGTTTTTTCGCCTTCCATCACAGTGAGGAATGTGGAGGAGTCACTGTGGTGGATGTTTATGTTAAAATGTGTTTTGTGTTCTGTTGCTTTTTATTTGTATGGCTGATTTGGCAAATGAAATTCTTCGTATGTTGCAAAACATACTTGGCTAATAAAGTATTATCGTGATTGTGATGCTCGGTCTAGAGTACTTACTCTAAAGGGCAAAGCAGGAATACCTGATACACTGGCGAGTCTGTCTCTCCCCAGCCCTCCCGCACCCTTGTTGTCCTGCCAGTTCCACTTTGCATCCGTACATTCCTTCATTATCACAGTTGTACAGTTTGATAGCCACATCGAAAAAGGTGGTATTCTGTACTGCATCTTGGTGGAACCAGTCTATAATATTGTTCACATCTGCCCACGTTTGTTTGCCTTAAGGCATTGAAACCAAACTTTCAATGAAGGTTCAAGGCATAATAGGTGCTACTCCATGCATCAGCTGTTTGAAACAAGAGGAATGAGAAAATGCACTGGCTGTGGAATGTAGCATTTCACATCGAAGAGCCCTCATCAGAAGCCTTGCAGACTTGAAATTGCTCACAACTCTGGCCTTTTTTAAATAAATACAGAAAATGCAGAAGCACTCAGCAGGTCTGGTAGCATTATCTAAAGAGGAACGAACAGTCAATGTTTCAGGTTGTGATACTTTGTCAGAACCTGTTTTTAAATTTTATTTCCAGCATGTGTTTTTGGTTTATTTTTACCCACAGTTTAAATGCAGCAGGCCTCAAATTATCCAGCTCATTTTTTTCAGTGTATCTGATTTATAATAAATGCAATGAAATATCAGGTGAGATTTCCTAATTGAGCTCAAACAACAATGTTGGTACCAAACCAGTACAGGCACTTCTGTTCCAACGCAAAGACTCCATTCGCAAGATACTGTGTTACAGAAATTTGTGTTACAAAAACAATTGCGTCTCAGGGTGGAAAAGGAGGTTTGGGTCTAGAAAGTTTCGGACTCACAATAACAATTTATTTTTATCCACCACAGGATTTTCAAACAAAGATCCTTTTAATAGCTATGAAGTTTATTTCTGTTATTGCAAGCTAGAAATTCTAAAGGCCAAATGTTGTGTTGTTTAAGAGTACAGTTGCACAAATGTCAATGAAGCGATTGTTTGTCCATTTCAATGGCCACCGGCAGTGAAACTGACACTGTTCTGAAGGGTCGATTGTGTGCTCTTACTGAGGGGGTGGGTGGGTTTTTTTTTCTTCCCCTGGACTGTTTTATTCGTAGACAGCTTTTTTTCTGCTTGTCAACTTCCAATGTAATTTTTAAAGGGATATTTAGTTCCAAACAACAATTGCATACTAAGCATTCAGCCCACATAGTTAGTGTTCCCCAATCCATCCAATCCATTATATTCAATTTGCATTATAGAAATATGTGTTATAGCAGATAGCAGAACTACTTGTACCCAACATTATACCCGCTTCAAAACCTGTTTGCCTCCCTTGTTCCTTTTCGCACCGACCTCACACCAAGTTGCTATGGAAGGCAGTTGCCAGGAACCAGCTATTGTGCGGCATTTTACAATAAAATTGCTAGTGTTAGTTTTAACATTCCGAGACATATTTAAGAAATGTTACAATTTCAGTTGTACAGTATCAGAAAGGATGAAAGTGATTCAGCTGCCGGAAAATAAAATTAGGCAGGGTATAAAACAGTTCCAATTCAAAACTGGCTGGTTTGTGTTTCTGCCAAGGGCCAATTTCACTCCAAGGAATTCAAACGGCAGCGGGCAATTTATCTAATAAAATGGAATATGACAGGCGCTCTCTGGTTGAACCCTGTGTTCATTGCACTAATGGAGTGACCTGCAACTCAAGCTCAAGGCAAGAAAAAAAATCTACAATAAAAGTCCAACATTTAAAAATGGCCATTCAGTGGGCTTATAGCTACCCACAGAGTCCACAGCACACGTTCATTTGAACACACACAGGAGAGAGGTGAGCAACACAAAGTGAACGCAGGTTTTTCAGGATTTTTCAGACTCCGAGACATTACTGCAAAAGAGGAGAACAATCCGGTCTGTGACACAAACCTTAATGGTAGGTGGTGGCTTTACATTACAATGCCACATCAAGTTAATATATTTACAACTTTCCCATATTTCTGTATCCACTGCGCTCTTGGCATAGCACAGGTGTTAACTGCTGTTAAAATTATAAACTAGCCAGGTTTCAGATCTGACTTTAATGCAACTTCACCCTGACTCGCATTTGAACATTACATGTTGACTCTGGAGTGGCAGCAGAAGCACGTTTGATTTTACACACTTTAATATTTTCCTGAATATTGCCAGTTAAGATTTAGTTTAGTTTTGAGATAGTGTGGAAACAGGCCCTTTGGTCCATCGAGTCTGCACCGACCAGCGACCCCTGCGCACCAACACTATCCTACACACACACACACACACACACACACACACGGGACAATTTACAGCTTTACCAAAGCCAATTAATCTACAAACCTGTATGTCTTTGGAGTGTGGGAGGAGACCGGAACAAACGGAATAAACCCACATGGTCCGGGGAGATCATACAAACTCTGTACAGACAGCACCAGTAGTCAGGATCGAACCCAGGTCTCTGGCGCTGTCAGGCAGCTCCACCACTGCCTAACAGCAGTGGATACAGAAATATTTTTCTCTCTAATTTTCACAATTATCATTTCTAGACTCGTATACCACCACTACTTCACCAATGCTTTGTGTCCTCTTCCCTGACCTTCTGAGTGGAGTCCGTACAGTAGCTGTCGTGTGCGTTGAACTTCTCCTTTGCTTCTCCACCTTTGGGCCTGATCTTTGTCCTATTCTCCTCTTTCCCGTCAACATTTTTGCTAGTCAAAACTCAACTGTGTTCCAAGTCTTCTATACTATAAATTTTAAACAAGAGTAAATCCCATTATGAGCTTGAATGAGCATGGTGTCGTAAGGGGAAATATATGAGGAGTGCTGGACCATCCTAGCCCACTCTGCCTACATTACGCCACCCAAATAGTCCCAATCCTCTTGAGGCCCTGTATTTGAGTTCTCTTTTCCCAGGTACAGATAGTTCCGCCATAACATTTATATGAAATTATGAGAGGTGTAGATAGGGTAGACAGTCTGAATCTTTTTCACAGGATGGGAAAAAAAAATACCAGAGGGCATAGGTTTAAGGTGAAGGGGCAAAGTTTAAAGGAGATGTGCAGGGCAAGTTTTTTTTTTATACACAGATTGTGGCAAATGCCTGGAATGTGTTGCAGAAGATGGTGTTTGAAGGTCGATATGTCGGTGGAATTTAAAAGGCTTTTGAATAAGCATACGGATATGCAGACAATCAAGGGATATGGCTTCTGTGCAGGTAGATGAGTGATGGTCTTGGCATCATGTTTAGCACAGACACTGTGGGCTGAAGGGCCTGTTCTTGTGCTGTACTCTTACATATTCTATCACATTAGTTTTATTCCTAAGAATATCATGTTAGAAAAACAATATGGGTGTGGATTAGAGGCTTGAATGTTTCAGACACAATAACAGTTCAATTTCCCTGCAGGATTTTTAAAGGATCTTTGTCAAAGCTTTTAAGTATATTTTTGTCACTGCATGTTAAAAATACCAAAGGTTGTATGGTACATTGTACACAAGTGAATCTTTACACAAGGGTCATTAAAACAAATTGCTTGTCAATTTTAATGGCTAGTGAAACTAGCAGTGAAACTGATGGGCTGTGTTCTTAAGAGACAATGATACCTGATTACTGCAGGAGACCGAATGGGAATATTTTTTCCCCAGACTATTTAATTTGAAAGACTGTTTTTCTGCTCGTTAATATCCCAAGTAACTTTTCAATAATTCTCCAGTTTCCAATCAAAATTGTGTCATAACCAATTGAGTCCGCATAACACAAATTATGTTTCATAATACAGTATAAGGGAACACACATTAATGCAGAACTACCTGGTGCCAGTCACTCTTTTGAAAGTTACAATTACAATTGAAACTGCTTTTCTGCCCTTTCATAGTGTTCTACAGAAATACAGCACAGAAACACAGGCCCTTCAGTCCACTGACTCCATACAAGCCATTAAACTGGGTATGTTACAATACCTACCTTTAACAGCGCTGCAGTTCTGCCGCTCCCCGTGTGGGCGACTTTGGCGCCTTTCAGAGGGGGGCGGGTTTAAAATGCTGATTTTTTTCTAGGCTGTCCAAGTCGATCCAGGTCGCGCGATTTCGTCGTTAAAGAGAAATCGCTCCGACATTTCATTCATAAACGTATTTTTAAGCTACGCTAGATTATTTATTAACTAGAGTAGTTTAAAAATCATCTTCTAAAGCTCTGAATGGTGACAGCGGAACGGACTTAAGGTAGGCGATAAAAGAAGCTACACAGTTTATTTTTACATAAAAACTTGGTTTTTAGGAAGGCTTTAATCACATTTTCATGTTGCGAAAAGGGGACAAAAAAAAATGTATGAAACGGCTGTATTTTTCATACTGACTTCGCCGCAATCCGCAACGTTCTAATCCACCGCATTCCACTAAAACCCATTCGCTAGTTGATTTAAATGCCCATTTTTTTTACAGGCATTAAACACTAAATTCCTTCCATTTGGCCTATAAATTCATGAAAATGAGTTTTTAAAATTATGTTATATTGTGGATTATTGTGTGAATGTTATTTGGACACTTAGGCAATTTAAAAAAAGTTTATCTTTTCTTAAGAAATGGATACATGTTTAGATCTACTCATTGAATTTTGTAATTAGCTACAATTAGATAACTAACTAATTATATGCTTTAATTTCACGTCATCCAAGTAAGATTGTTTCATATTTGTTTCAGAATACTTCAATCTATAATAACTGAAAATGTCATTGAGTTCCCTTAATTTTTAAGAAAGTTATGGGCTTTTAACTGTTCTAGATCACAGCTTTTGAGTTAAGTCATTTGAAAGGCAATGGGAAACAAGATGCTAATTTCCGAGTATGAAAATGGTCATAGCTTTCTTAATACTGAAGATATGAAAGTGAATTAGGTGTCAAATTAAACTTCTTTTTATGTTTTATCTGATGGAATAAATTGCAGACTTGATTTTTAAAATCTCAAAATTTTGTAACATTGCTAATTAAACACATTTACACTAATTCTAAGTTAACTCCTTTTTATTTTCCTCCAAATTCTCACCAATTCACTCCAGATTCTCCCCCTCACCACTTGGGGCAATTGACAACAGCCAATTCACCTGCGCTGGCCAAAGCTTATCAGTAGTGCGGGGTTGATTTTAACAGCAATGGCACACACTGATTAACTGGCACAGTGGCACGATTAGCAGAGCTGCTACATCCCAGTCCCAATGACCCAGGATCAATCCCAACCTCTACTCCCATCAGTGCGCAGTTTCCACCTTCTCCGTGATTGTGCGAGCATGCAGATCGCTAGGTTAATTACTGAATCCAGTGTACTGTCAGCATGGACTGGATGGGCCAAAGGGTTTGTTTCCCAGCTGCATGACTAGGAACTACTCACCTCCTCAGTAATTGTGTTGCTCATTATCTTGCATGTTTGCAATAATTGCCGTCTACCTTCTCAGTCTGAACAACTTCCCCCCATCATAACCTTCATTAGTGGAGGACAGAAGATTTGACAAAGAGTCCACAGCAACTATTTTTTTAATCCAACTTTTGCTACTGGAGGAATTACTGACAACATCCCCTCATAATTCTCAGTCCCCTGCTCAAAGGACCTGGGTACAGTTGGGTCATCCAACTGTATGCAGCGCAGTGCATTGCATTAAAATAGAAAGTCAAACATCATCTGCTGCTTAACTCCAAAGAAAAAAGCTCAGACTGTCACTAATATCAACACCTCCCAGTGCAGTTAGAGGGTGAATTATTACCCAATATAATAGTGACGTATTATTGCCAGAAGGAAGTTCAGGTTTCAATCCCCAATCTTAGCTCAGTTGAGGTGTCAGTTCAGGATGGGACGAACCCTTCTCATGTAGACCATCAGAGGGGGAATAAAAGAGTGAAACAAAGCAGAAAAGTAGTGATAAAAGTGTGAGAGTGCATTATGTAGAAAATAGACCAACTAAATAGAAGCGTATGGACACAAACGAAAATTAGGGGAAGATATAGAAAAATAGTGAAAGGTTTGTGTTCGCAGTTAACCAATGTGAAATGATTTTATTTTTTATTTGTTTATTTATTTATTTTTTATTTAATAGAGGTAAATACATCAGTGTACATCACATATATATTGTTACAATCATTGTACCCCATAATTTTATGGCTTTTACGAAAAAATAGAATAGAAACCAAGAGAGTAAAGTAGGTGAAAAAGTTGTGAAGGTGAAAGAGCGTGCCAAAGGGGGGAAAAAAAAAAAGAACCCTTGGTCAAAGAATTAGAGAAAGGGGATTAAGAGATAGACCCTAGAAACAAAAACGAAAAGAGAGACGAGAGGGAAAAAAAAGAAAAAGCCAGTTACTATATTATATATATCACGCAAAAGGAATCTACCAACTCGATAGTTTTTCACCCCCCCCCACCAAGACCCGAGGTATTCTTTCACCCTATCTTTGTAGCAAATCTATGAATGCAGACCACGTCTGATAGAAACTATCTGATTTTCCTGCCAAGCAGAGTCTCATATCTTCCAGATGTAATGTTTCAAACATGGTTGAAATCCACATATTTAATGTTGGAATGGGAGCATTTTTACAGAATTTTAAGATTAGCTTTTTCCCTATGATTAAGCCGTAATCAAATAGATTCTTTTGATACACATTTAATTCCGAACTACCTTCTGTCATTCCAAAAATAATCCATTCTGGGTTTGGTCTCATTTTTACAATGTGAAATGGTAAGATTAAATAGAGCAAGATTAGAATGCACAATACATGGGAGAATGGATGGCAATTCTCTCCTCAAGATGGGGATAGGCTCAAAGCTGATTGCAAAATGGGATAATTTTACAGAGAGTAAATGCTGAATCTCCCAGCAGATTGTGAGAGGACAATTATGTTGTGTGCCACCCATGAACTTCAAACTGCGTTAACAAGAGACAGTGATCAGTAAAGCATCAAACAAACCTTTGTCTTTGATCAGGGTCTGGATTTCTTCTTTCACCCCTTCGTTCCAGTCAGTGATGTCCACATGAAGGGCATAGTCGCAGCAGGACTTGCTGTCCGCCCACTCCCGCCACTTCTCATACGCAGCTATGACGCTGCTCTCTGGTTCCGGGATCACATGGTCAACTGCGGGGAGAAAGGGAATCGGAAGGTTAACTCACTTCAACCAAAGCTTCAAATCTTTTAGACACCATGCACGCTCTTTGGCCAGTTTCCATCCAGCATTGAGATACAAATGATGCAACGCTTCTGACATGTTCACAAGGTGCATAGACATTTAACAAGATAAATATACCTTTGGACTTGCTGTCCTACAGGGCTTTAGGGATGTGAAACTATATCCTTAAGTTCTAGTGCAGGAAGGAACTGCAGATGCTGGTTTACACTGAAGATAAACACAAAATGCTGGAGTAACTCAGTGAGTCAGGCAACATTTCTGGAGAAAAGGAATCGTTGACATTTCGGGTAGACACCCATCTTCAGACGGATCTTTCAGGACCTGCATTTGCAGATGACTAACAGAGCCTACCAATAAATGAAAATAAAGAATTGCAAATGCTGGAAATCTGAAATACAAGAAGAAAAAGTGCAGCTTGTAGAGTTTAGACCGAGGTATGCACGCTTATTAGTGGCTTGGCGCAGGTGTCTACAACTGGAAGGGATAGGCTTGTAGCAAGAGCTGGAGAAATTGGAGGAAGATTTTTTTTCCCCATCCGGGTAAATGTTGTGTGCCACCCATGAACTTCAAACTGCGTTAACAAGAGACAGTGATCTGTAAAGCATCAAACAAACCTTTGTCTTTGATCAGGGTCTGGATTTGAATCTGAAACACAACGGCAGAGGAGATGGAGGCAAAGAGATCACAACATTTAAGTGTGCGTATGAGCACTTAAAATCCTTTGGCATTGAAGGCTATAGGCTGGAAAGAGTGATTGAAAGATGCTTGATGGCCAGCACATTCACTGCGGACCAAAAGAACTGTGTCCACACTGTAAGGACTACAAGTCTCGATCTGGGAGATCAACTTCACCTCCACACATGCTTGAACATTTTAATCAGATTGAATGCATACTCTGCAGTGTTACAACTGGAACATGCCTAACCTTTCACCCAGCGTCTCTGCCCTTTCTAAATGCTGCTTCAGAAAAGTAGTTTGGTTCAATCGTTCACATTTTTAATGGAATTAGAAATACTGAAGATAATTTCCCTTTTGCTGTACAACATCCCTAGCAGATGCACAGTAGTGGAGTGGTGGTTATGCAGTCTAACATTTAATGTAATCCAATGTTCACTCTGGGAGAATCTAAAAAATACAGAACAAACACTAAACACTTTGAAAGGAAAATCTTCATCATCATGGAAGCTCACTCTAAGCGTGCCTGGAGAGAACTCAATGCAAGGTGTAAGAAGTGAAAAGATCATCATTGAAACTCTCGATGCAAAGCAAGGCCCCGAGGCTGGAGCGACTACCAATCTCATAAAGAAACAAAACGGAACAAAAGAAAACCACCTTTGGAACATGCAATTGCTGTTGAACTAGATTTGCAAAGTTCTTTAAAGTTTAAGTCGAGG
The DNA here is from genome assembly GCA_963514005.1 of Raja brachyura. Next base: position 59,681,005 of record OY740791.1, on the reverse strand, counting down.
TTGATCGGCAGAAATCATCCAAGCAGATTAACAACACCTCAATAAGCCTCGGAGGTTTTAATTGTATTAAAAGTTAATGCAGGACAAAAAGGTACTCTAATGGTCTGCTCTCAATGTGAAGAGCATTTAAAAAAAAAATTCTGTTGAGTTACAGCCGTTCATACAAAGATATTCAAAACAGCGTTTTATCAAAGGTCTCGATCCGAAACGTCACCCATTCCTTCCCTCCAGAGATGCTGGCTGTCCCGCAGAGTCACTCCAGCTTTGTGTCTATTTTTGTTTTAAACCAGCATCTGCAGTTCCTTTCTACACAAAGGAGCAAACTACCTACCTTTGCTACAACCTTTGACAGCAGGTTCCCCTCGTTTATACTTGTACAGTATTCACCATCTCCACTGGCATACAAGGAACAAGGATTCATTATATTCAGCCAGGCTGCTCTTCAGAAACTTGGAGGCGAAGGAGGAGAGGAAAGAACAACACCAGACACTCTGACCCATAGATTCTTAAAATCCCCAAAGTGTCTTTACCAATCTGTTTAAAGACTTACGACAGCAAAAATAATATTTCTGCAGTGAGCCTCATGGTTCTGATGTCAGTCAGAAGGTGAACAAACAAAGTTACGAGCTCTAAATCTGCCATGCACCAGAAATATGGAAGAATTATTACTCTGGAGCCAGGATGGCCCATTTATTATCACTACAGGGTCCTACTAAAATCTCAGCGTGCTATACGGGGTTGTGTACTGTGGGCTACTCATTTTGGAGTTCCCTGTTGCTAGGAAAAGTGTGCTTTTTGATTAAAAATGTGTTGCCATGGCAATTTATCTTTTGTTGTCCTCCAACAGAACTAATCAGACCCAGAGTTCAGGAGGCTACAATTTCCCTGGAGTAAAATTACAATGTTGGGAATTATGAATGGAAAACTCTCCAGAAACAAGCTGGAGAATACGACAGAATCTAACGGCTGGATTCTTGGGAATGAACCGCACCTGGATCCAAAAGAGCATCGCCAAAGCTTAGGTTCCATATGTACTCTGACAAAATGGTACCAAGTTCGACAAGTGTTCCTCTGTTTGTACCATCATGTATATTTTCTGCTCAATGGACACAATGGCCTCAAATCACCTGTTCACTTAATAGCTGGAACAACAGTGGCACAGTGGACCAGTGATAAGAGTTGCTGCTTTATGGGCCTGTCCCACATAGGCGATTGCCGACGACTGTCAAGTTGCCGGAAGTAGCCTAAAAAAACGGCAATTGGAACGGCGACTGTCAGAGTGGAACAAGCACACACACGGCATGGGACAGGGCAAGCAGGGGAGCGCTGTCTGAAATTCACACGGTGCAAACCCAAGGTGATACAGACACACCGCGCGATGAACAGGAAAGTTGGCGCAGTAATTAAGACAGCTAAAGCAGTGTGCAGTAAGTCCTTTAACGGGGGGGGGGGGGGGGGAGGGAAGAGGGGGGGAAGAAGAAGGAATGGAGACAACTTTTAAGAAGCCAGAGATACATGGCTGTGAAGCTCGGCGGACATTTAACATTACCGGTCGGTTATCCTTGGTTCTGAAAACTACTGCTTACGTCTTCTTCCCCCCAGTGAGCCAATGAAATTCACCGGTCAGCACCAGCTACAAGCTACAAGAACTTGCAACCTGCTGGCAACCCACTAGGACCTCCTGGTGACCGACTTACAGCACAAGAATTCTCGTTACTCTCCATGGCAACTTCAATCTAGCGACTATAATGAGACTGCAACTAGTTCCCAGAATGCGGGAACTCCTCACGACCATGAAGGCGACCCCCGGCAACCACCCGCGAACATGTGGCGACTGCATAGTCTCCTGCAGTCACCTAAAAAGTCGCTCAAGTGGGTCAGGCCCATTACAGCGCCAGCGATCCGGGTTCGATCCCGCCTACGGGTGCTGTCCGTACAGAGTTTGCACATTCTCTGTGACCACGTGGGTTTTCATCGAGATCTTCGGTTTCCTCCCCCACTCCAAAGACGTACAGGTTTGTAGGTTAATTGGCATGATATGTGTAAATTGTCCCTAGTATGTGTAGGCTTGTACACTTGTGTTAATGTGTGGGGATCGATGATTGGTGCGGACTTGGTGAGCCAAAGACAGAGCTGCCAAGTTTTGTCAGAGCATTTCAGTATTCCAGTACCTGAAAATCTGTATTTTGCTGAGGAAATCAGTATTTTTACGCGGTCTCTCTCTCCACCCCTCCCTCTATCCTCTCCCTCTCACCACTCCTCCCTCTCCACCCTCCTTGAGCCCACCCACCGTTCTGTAAAATCAAGGCCAATCCCAATGTAACTGCATTCCCACTGGTAACCTTTCACCACTAGGATTATCCAGCATTCTACCACAGCCTGAAAAATAATCAAAGACTCAACTACCACTGAGAAAGAGAATTCCAAAGACTCATCGTTATATGAGAATTTTCTTGGATTTTGAAAGTTTAAAGCCCATAGCTCTCGAGCTGGTAGCACTATTTTTAGAACCCATAGCACTGTAGCCGACAGCTCTTCATTTAAATTCCCACGTGTTAAACTGACAGCGCTCTGTTTAAACCTGGAGCAGGACAGGCAGTGACTCTGGGGAGAAGGAATGGGTGACGTTTCTGGTCGAGATCCTTCTTCAGACTGAACTGAACATATTTAAAATCCATATTTAACACAAAATCGTACATCCGTATTCTAATCGCATTTCCGTACAAAATATGGAAAATCTGTACTACTTGGCAGCTCTGCAAAGAGCCCATTTCTGCATTGTATCTCTAAACTAAACAGTATAGTATTCGTTGAGAAGCAGAAAAAGCGGGAGAAAACCTGAAGTGGAGCAGCCCGTTTCCATGACCCAAGTTTCCCCCGCATCGTCACCAAGACTCTCAAGACTTGCTTTCACCCACAAACATCCATCGAGCAGACTAGATTCATCATGGTGTTCAACCTATGAATGGGTACATGGCTCGAGACGACAGCCTAGAGCATCATTATAGCTATACAACAAATTCAAACTTGGAAGAACCGCTAAAGATTTATTGACATAAAGTTCATAAACAAATTGTTTCCACGCCATGTCCTTTCTCACGTCTCAATAATGTAATCAGCTCAACAAAAGACCCTAATCCAATATATTGTGGTCCATTCATTGCTCCAGGTCTTGCCTGACTAGTTGGATTCCTCCAGCACTTTGTGTCTTGCTCAAGATTCCAGCATCTGCATTTCCTCGAGTCTCCCTCGATTTCTTGCCCAGTTTGTGTTGGAAGTTGTTTTCTAAAAAACTGCAAATGTGCAAAGTACAATATGTTCCAAGCTTCAGGTCATGCTTTACACAACCGCCACAAGTCTCAACCATGGAGTTGGCAAGAGAGCAAAAAGGCTACTAAAGGATAGATATAAATGCAGTATTGGGGCCAGTCAGGTATGATTTCATTAAACGAAGAAACAGCTTGAGTGGCCTATTCCTGGCCCTACATTTGTATCAATGCCAATCCTGGCCAACATAAATCAATCTTGGTTTTTCAACAGCTATATATCCACTTCAGGCTGCATTGATGTGCTTCCAAATACATTATGACTTTAACGTCTATTAGGAAGATGGGTGCACACAACCAGCATGCGTTATGTGCAGACTTTCATTGCAAAGTTGTATTTTGACTCTTAATACAAAGACCTGCTTGCACCTGATACCAACAGTGGAACATTCCTGTGGGAACTCCACCCCAGGGACCCTCGTTTAGAAGCCATGACGTGGCTCCAATCTAAGTTCTTTGGGGAGACGCAACAACATCGCCCATGGCAATTCAATTAAGTGACATGAATCATCGACTGAGGCCAATCACTGAAACTGCTGGAGAACAAAGCAACCAAGTCTGAATGAGTCAATTGCATTGTTTTTCAAACCCAAATCCCAGCGCTCAAAAATTTCATCTCGAGGACAAATGCAAAAAGCCAAAAATTGGGATGCGCTGAGTGTGCACCTTTCCCCTGGGATCTTATTTCTGCAAGAATTAATTAATTGGACACAGTAAACGTAGGGAATGCGGTTCAGCGAGACAAATGGCCACAGCAGGCTAACCTATTGCTTAACTTGAGCATCCATCCAAAGGATTTGTAGACATAACATCAACACCTATCTCTAGTTCTTAGTTTCCCCCACACCCCCACCCTCCACAAATTGTACCGATTAAGGCGTTTGAAATCTGCACTGCAAAAGGCAGCCATTTTAACCATTTAGGCCTAGTCTGTGCAATACTCTCCAATGAGAATGGCTTACTTGGTTAAATGAAGAGATTATATAATAAGTGAACATAATCCAATAAAAGCCATCTGAAAAGAATTACAATGGTTACTGAAAAGAACTGCTTAAAATGCCTGGAGAAACCATTCCAATGGTACCAACGCTACTCTATTTGGAAATAATAACATTTTTCAAATGACCTTAAAACATTGTGTGACTTCCTGTTAAGAACAAGTATACTCTCCAAATGACAGCCCTTCCTAGTGCCAAGCCTACTTGGGTCAGATCTCCATTTCCTGTCACTCATTCAGTTAAATCAGTTTAAAACATACTTGATGTTATTCAACAGCAAAGACTCGTCATAAAAGATATTCAAGAGGAAAAAGCGAGTGGTTCCACCGAGTGTGCAACATTAACTTTGACCCAACTCCTATCCTGAATTTAATCCAATAACATACTTCATGATTTTGCAAGCCTTGGATAAAATACCTTTTTAAAAAAAATTCTATTTCAACTTGCCATTTGGTGTATGGAACACCCTGCCTTGGTCATAAATTTGTTCAGATCATCCTTGGCATATCCAGTTATAATCTGGGTCTATTGAGGTGACAGGACATTCCCCTCACTTTGGTGGTTAAAAAATATACATAACTGTTCCTGTGAGACATTTAAGTTTTCTTTATCCCGAATCAGACACACAAACTCCATTATCAGATCCGAACAGACCACAGTGCAAACACAATTGGAGAAATACTAAATTAAGAAAATGCTGGAAAATCTCAGCAGGTCAGCTAGGTCTCTGGAGAGAGTCAGAACCAAAGCCACGTGAAGTCTGAAAAGGACACACCCAAAAGCAGTGTCCAATTTAAAATGCGATCCAAATCCAACTCATCACATGCACATTTATTGGCATGGAAACATGAGCAATCGGCAGAATAAGCTTGACAAGAGGAAGACCTCAAAAGGAGGGGATGTCGCACAAAAAAATAAAATTGTGATTTATGTGGAAATCCTGATACTGCAAAGCATCAAAGACCATATCAGGCAAAAGCTGAGAGCGTACAGGCATTCAACACGAGAACAGGAAAACCAAAGTCAGGGAGATAAACATTTGGCAACATTGTAGAGATGGATGGCAGAGTAGTCGTTTTGAAATTCTGGAATTCTCTGCCAGTCTGTGGAGTTCGCTGCCTCAGAGGGCGGTGGAGGCAGGTTCTCTGGATGCTTTCAAGAGAGAGCGATAGGGCTCTTAAAAATAGCGAGGGGATATGGGGAGAAAGCAGGAACGGGGTACTGATTGGGGATGATCAGCCATGATCACATTGAATGGCGGTGCTGGCTCAAAGGGCCAAATGGCTTCCTCCTGCACCTATTGTCTATTGAAATTGCGACAGCAGAGCTTGTATGCTTTGCTGTCACCTTCTCCTAGCTAACAACGATCTATTCTACATTCTCTAATCTTTATCCCCTTTCATGCCTCGTTTTCACACCTTACACGTCTTTATCTCTGTCTCCCTCTCCCCGACTCAGTGTGAAGAAGGGTCTCGACCCGAAACATCACCCATTCCTCTCCAGAGATGCTGCCTGTCCGGCTGAGTTACTCCAGTATACTGTGTCTATTTTGTGGTGTAAACCAGCATCTGCAGTTCCTTCCTACACTTAAATGCTGAAGGTACAGCTGCCAGTGGGTGGAAGAGAGGAGACGATGCAAGGAGGCAAAGCAATGAGGGAACAGAGGCCTTCGTGCGAGGCAGCTGATGTTTTGCAAATCTAGTGACAAAGTTTCCCCAACTGTGTGATTGAAACTTGCACATTCTCCTAGCAACCACATCAGTCCGGGGTGCTCTGGCTTCCTACCACATCCCGAACACAAGCAGGCTGTAGGTTAAACAGCTGCTGTAAATTGCCCCAAGGTAAGAGGTAGAGTCCAAGAGGAGTTGATAGGAATGTTGGGGAGAAAAAACAGTAATTGGTATAAATGGGTGGGTAATAGTTACCAGGGACTTGGAGGCCTGAAGGGCCCGATTCTGCGCTTTATAAATCTGTGATTATTTCCTGAAACATCTATGGACTGAGGCCAAATTGTGCAATATGGAAACATAGAAAAAAAAATAGGTGCAGGAGTAGGCCATTCGGCCCTTCGAGCCTGCACCGCCATTCAATGTGATCATGGCTGATCATCCAACTCAGTATCCCGTACCTGCCTTCTCTCCATACCCCCTGATCCCTTTAGCCACAAGTGCCACATCTAACGCCCTCTTAAATATAGCCAATGAACTGGCCTCAACTACCTTCTGTGGCAGAACATATTACTGAAACTAACAACCATCTTGAGCAGTGTTAGATAACCTTCAAAATTAGCAAAGGTAACAGGCAGTCCACGGAACCAGCTGCGCCTTCCAGCACTGGTTTGTGGTCCTTTTTTTTCTCCCCCTTTTTAATCCTTTTCTGTTGCATCAGGCAAGGCAGTGTTAACATAATGAGTGCAGCTGACATCTTAGCAACAAAGTATAGGTCACAAGAATAGTGATGAGGAACTTTATGCTTCAATCCTACTTCTAAGGGAACCACTAACAAACCACAAGCACAAATATGGCGAAAAGGCATCTACAGGGCCCTCCATAATGTTTGGGACAAAGACCCATCATTATTTATTGCCTCTACAATTGAGATTTGTAATAAGAAAAACAAAACCACTTGTGGTTAAAGTGCACATTGTCAGATTTTATTAAAGGCCTTTTTATGCATTTTGGTTTCACCATGTGGAAATTACAGCTGTGTTTATACATAGTCCCCCCCATTTCAGAACACTAGAATGTTTGGGACACATGGCTTTTGTAATTGCTCAGGTGTTCATTGCCTTCTTCATGCAGGTATAAGAGAGCTCTCAGCAACTAGTCTTTCCTCCAGTCTTTCCATCACATTTGGAAACTTTTATTACTGTTTATCAACACGAGGATCAAAGTTGTGCCAATGAAAGTCAAAGAAGCCATTATGAGTGAGAAACAAGAATAAAGATGTCAGAGACGTCTTCCAAACCTCAGGCTTACAAAAATCAACTGTTTGGAACATCATTAAGAAGAAAGAGAGCACTGGTGAGTTTACTAATCACAAAGGGATTGTTGGCAGGCCAAGGAAGACCTCCACAGCTGATAACAGAAGAATTCTCTCTATAATAAAGAAAAATCCCCAAACACCTGTCCGACAGATCAGAACCACTTTTTGGAAGTCAAGTGTGGATTTATCAATGACCACTGTCCGCAGAAGACTTAATGAACAGAAATATAGAGGCTACACTGCAAGATGCAAACCACTGGTGAGCTACAAAAATGAAACCAAAATGTATAAAAATGGCCTTAATTAAAATCTGACAATATGCACTTTAACCACTTGTAATTTTTTTTCTATTACAAATCACAAATTGTGGAGTACAGAGGCAAATAAATAAATGATGGGTCTTTGTCCAAAACGTGGAGGGCATTGCAGCTCCACAAATGAAAAGCTGTTGATGATTGCTACTAAAAAATCATTTTTCCTTAAATAATTATCGATGCAGTTACCAATTCATTCTTGAAAGTCAGAAGCCACTTCAAGGGAGTTTCTGCTTACAATTCATATGCCACAAATACAAATCAATCTTTAAGATCCGTCACATGCTAGCCTCGTGCAAAACCAAGTTCTGCCCATATAACAGATTCTCTGTTGCTTTCAAACTGCAGGAGGGGGAGAGAAAGTGAAGTAATATAACCATATAACAATTACAGCACGGAAACAGGCCTTCTCGGCCCTTCCAGTCCGTGCCAAACATTTATTTTCCCCTAGTCCCATCTACCTGCACTCAGACCATACCCCTCAATTCCCTTCCCGTCCATATACCTATCCACTTTACTTTTAAATGTTACAATCGATCCTGCCTCCACCACTTCTGCTGGAAGATCATTCCACACAGCCACCACTCTCTGAGTAAAGAAGTGCCCCCTCATGTTACCCCTAAACTTCTGTCCCTTAATTCTCATGTCATGCCCTCTTGTTTGAATCTTCTCTACCCTCAATGGGAAAAGCTTATCCACGTCAACTCTGTCTATCCCTTTCATCATTTTAAAGATCTCAATCAAGTCCCCCCTTAACCTTCTGCGCTCCAAAGAATAAAGACCCAACTTGTTCAACCTTTCTCTGTAACTTAGTTGCTGGAACCCAGGCAACATTCTAGTAAACCTCCTCTGTACTCTCTCTATGCTTTGATCTAGAATGGAAATTATTAGCACTCCCATGGAAGTGGGGAGGGAATTAACAGTCTGTGCCCCTCCCACTCTCTCACCATCTTGCTTCTCCTTGCATTTAAAAAATAAAATTTCCAGAAACCTTGGCCCACACCACCTGCCAGTTAATGTCCACATAAACCTGCCAATATAAGATCAAGATCCAGCACATTCTCTCAGGTGGGAGTGAACGACAGCAAACCACCATCACAAATCATGGCACAGTGAAATGATATCTCATCAAGTAGTGCTGCCACCTCAAACTGCCCCAGAAAAACAAGTTTGATCCTAACCTTGGGTGCGGTCTTGTGTGGAGACTGCAAGTTCTCCCTGTAACCAAAGGGCTTTCCTCCCTTATCCCAAAATAGTTCCAGTTGGGTAATTAGGGGTTGCAATTTACCCCTTAATGTAGGTAACTGGCAGAAGAATTATAGTTTCTTGTTACGCGTACCAAGGTGCAGTGAAAAGCTTTCGTTGCGTTCTATCCAGTCAGCAGAAAGGCAATACATGCTTACAATCGAGGAGTGGATTGGCATGTGAAAGAATTGGTTGCGTGGATACAGGGGAGAAGCAAAAGCTCTACTGGGACCATGCATGGGCCAAAAGGGCATTTGGATGAAGAAGTGACTGCAGCCAATACTCCCCACCACAGCCAATAATACAGCTTCGTCACCACCTTACAGGATCTGGAAAACTATTTACTCATCCAAAATTAACATCAATGACCTAAAAGTTCTTAGTTGCAAGTGAAGCATCCCCTCCAGAGGTTGAGATGATGCAATAAAATGAAAGTTCCTTTTCCTCTGCACAATGAAGTCTTATTCATTGCTCTGAAAAGTCGCCAAGGATGGTTGGAGAAGCCAGACATCGGGAGTTTATCAATAAACTGGTGACGGTACCTTGAAAGTTATATTGCTCCCCGGATACCTTTGTCAAGCCTCGTGCACTCTTGTACACCAGGCCTTCAACGTCTGCTTTGCTTTGGCTGCCAAATGCAGTAAAATTCAGCCTTTGGCTTCCTGAACTGAAGCTCCCGAGAACACCTTCTCAACTGCTCATTACACAAGGCCCACATTATAGGATCGGCTCAGAGTCAAAACATGTTGCAGCCAAACACCAACTGGATCACACTGCTGTTGCGTGCAGTTCACTCTCCACAAGGGAAGAGTTCTAAGGTATGCGTCGATTAACTGCATCATTGGGATTGGCAGCGAGTATGGAGCAATGCGCTTAAACTTAATTTAGCCAGGAATGACAGGAGTATGCATCTTTAAAATGTGCACTCTAAAGGGCCTGACCCACTGTACGAGGCAATTCAAAAGCTCGCCCGAGTTTTAAAAAAATCAAACTCGTGCTAAGCACATAGAGTATACGTAGCGGGTACGTCGGAGCTCGGGACGTTTCTTAGCGCTAATGGCAGGTACTTGGGAAACGCGGTCAGCTCGTGAAGACTTTTCAACGTTGAAAAATGTCCACCAGAACTCCGAGTACTTACGAGCGGCTATTACTGTAATTCTCCAAGTTCGAATCAGGGGAAACTCGGGAGAACTCTTGAATTAGCTCGTACAGTGGGACAGCCCCTTTACCCTTAGTCAAGCCAGGATGGGGAGCGGGAAGATTCGACCAACTAATTGCAATCTACCGCTGGGTCAATTCCAATTTTCAGATCTCCTCAGAGTTAAACATACAAGTGACTTGGACATAAATGTAGATGGGTTGGTGGATACCTTCAATGATGCCAGAAGTGGCGGTGGAGGCAAATATGATAGCAGCAGCATTTAAGAGGCTTTTAGATAGGCACATGGATAGGCAGAGAATGGATTACGTGCAGGCAAAGGAAATTAGTTTAACCTGCCATCATGGACATTAGACCAAAAGGACCCATTCCTGTGCTATACTGTTCAATGTGTAAAGTTAGTGATAAAAGCCACACAAAAACAGGTCGTTCAGCACAATGCCTCAGCTCAGGCCAACCATCAACCACCTATTTACAATAATCCTACATTCCTATCAACTTCCCCAGATTCTGTTTCTCACCTACAACATCTTATAGCAGCCAATTAACCTGCCCACCTGCACGTCTTCATGATACGGGTGGAAACCTAAGCACCAGGAAGAAACAAGTCAAAGGAAAAGTGTGCAAACTTTGCATCAACAGCTCCAGACTTCAGAATTGAACCCTGGTCTTGGTCACAGGGAGGCAGTTCTTCTACACCACTGTGGTATCCATAATGCCCATCTTGCTTAATCACACGTGCAAGCATGCTCTGGGACATTGTCAAAAATTAGGGATCACAGTGCGGAAAAGTAAAATTTTCAGAAACAGTGGATGAAAAGCAAAGGCTTCACCCGGTGAGGAGTTCATAAGTGATAGGAGCAGAAATAGGCCATTCAGCCCATCAAGTCTACTCCGTTATTCAATCATGGCTGATCTATCATTCCTTCCTCACCCCATTCTCCTGCCTTCTCCTTATCATTATCGTAATTATAATAAAGTTCAGGACCAATCAAGCCAGGAGAGTGAGCAGAGCAAGTCAGAGACCGAATGGAAGGCCAATAATGAGAAGTTGCATTCATAGAGGGAATTCTACAATCTCAGTTTATCCAATGCTCTTCAGAGTCAATTATATTGGCTTGAAGTGCAGTCAATACTGTTTTGCAGACAAATACAGTGGCCAATTTTCTGATCAGGGCATAGAACATCAATACAATACACAGCCATCTTTGTGGTAAATACATATGATAATAGCAGAACAGTCCACTAGGGGCGCCGCATTGAAGGCGCCTCTGCCTACAGTCAGACCGTTTTTTCCCATCTTTTTTTTAAATTTTAGTTTGTCTAAACAGTTTGTTTTGGGGATTCTTTAGTTTCACTATGAGGGGGAGGGGGGTTTAGGCAAGGGGGGAAACGTTTCCCAGTCACATCCTGGCGAGGATGCGACTATTTCTCCGTGTTGCGTCCTTGCCCCCCTCCTCACGGCCTACCAGCTGGATCAGAGCGGCCTTCGCTACCGGAGAGCGGACCAGAGTTTCATCAGCGGCGGTGCTGCTGACCTGGATCGCCGTTTGATGCTCCGGAGCGTTGGGCCTGCAGCATCGACATCGCGGGGTTGCGGTTCGCGGATCTCCCAGCGCGGACGGCACTGACTGACATCGCGGAGTCCTGGGGCCCTTTTTCCCGCCAGTGTTGAATTTCCGCCCATTGCGGCCTGGGGACCGGGAGCCGCGGACTCCGGTGGGAAGCGGCCAATTTGGAAGTCCAAGCTGCTGAGGTTGGCCTCCTGTTCCGACGTTGGAGTTCCAACATCCCGGCGAGCGGGCCTGAGTGGCGGGCTGCCCGTAGCGGCAACTGCGGAGGGCTTCGGAGGCCCCGACCGTGGGTGAACATCAGGAACATTAGAGGAAGATGACTGACTTTGGTTCCTTCCTTCATAGTGGGAAACTTTTGATTCTGCTGTGTGGGGATGTTTTATGTTGAACTCTATCATGTGTTGTGTTCTTTATTCTATTGTATGGCTGTATGGTGATCACACAATTAACTGTGCCAACTGGCACTTGACAAATAAATGTATCTTGTCTAGATCACTTCAAGTAATATCAAGGGATGTTTTACCAGCTGAGAAAGATGAACTCTGTTTATTTACTCTTTTACAGTGCCATTCATATGCCCTTTGACCAGTGGGTATTTAAGACAGGATTTTCACCCAGGACTAGGTTAGGCAAAGGGAGAGTGATAATTAATAACTCTCCTGAAAATGTTTTTGTGATTATTAGAAGTTAAAAATCTCAACAGAAGTGACAGCTTTAAATACATTCCCATCACTTCCACCCCTTGCCCCCGTAAAATACATAATCGTCAGAAAATGCTGCGTACCGATTTCCTTGGTTGGACCAACAATGTGAATGATAATTAGTTCCTCCCTGTGCATCACTTCAATCCATGGAGGTCAATAAATATACCCTCAAGTTGTGGGCCAAATTATAAATCAACTGAAACATATGCACAAAGGAATTGACACAATGCATATTGACTAGGATTTGGACATTTTGTCCCCTCACATTGAAGAAGGGTCCCAACTCAAAACGTCACCTACCCATGTTTTCCCGAGATGCTGCTTGACTTGCCGAGCTACTCCAGCACTCTGTGTCCACCTTGTATTAAGTTCACAGTTGATCTCATTGTAAGCTGCTCTTCTCGTTTCATCTGGCCACAGTAACCTTTTACTCTTGCTTAATAGGAACCCATTTACCTCTGGCATAAAAACAATTCTGAGACCCTGCTTTCGCCACAAAGGTTAATGATCTGGGACCTGCAAATTATTTATCCAATTGCTTCACCTCAGAGCACCACAATTTGCACCTACAGTCTTCGTCAGGTGATGGAAGTTAAACAACCATGGTTAAAAGGTGACAATATAAAAAGCTAATTGGGTCAGTGACCCATTTCAGATGGAGATTGATTGCTTGTGGAACAACCACTGACTATCAGCTCCATGTGGCATTTACTTATCCAAGGGCCAGGACGCTATGACACTATGCACAAGTTTCCAAATGTCCTCACTGGATATGGTTAACCACTCTCCACCACTGGGCTTCTCATGGAGTCCACTTAGTGAGCATCAACCTCCTACATCTATGCTGCAGAAACGGTTCACCAATTCTGGCACCAATTTCAATTCAATGAAGGTGGCACATCCTCATTCATTTCAATGAAAAAGAGAGAGGCAAGCTGTAGGTAAGTTTATTTTTATGTAAGGAAATTTTTAAAAATGACAAAATTTAGATTTAAAAAAGAACTGCAGATGCTGAAAAATTTAAAGGTAGACAAAAAAAGCTGGAGAAACTCAGAGGGTGAGGCAGCATCTCTGGAGCAAAGGATTAGGCGACTTTTTGGATCTCACCCCGAAATGTCACCTATTCCTTCGCTCCATAGATGTGAACTCCATATATATATACATACACACACATATATATATATATATATATATATATATATATATATATATATATATAATATATATATATATATATATATATAATATATATATATATACACACACACATACATATACACACACATACATATACACACACATACATATACACACACACATATATACACACACATATATACACACACACATAAATAGTTTGAAAATGTTGACAGCTTGCCAAGTCAGAGTACAGCTTAGTCAGCTGTCAACAGAATATTGGTTTTGTAGATGAGATTTGCATTGACCCCGTGCCTCAAGGCAATATATATATTTTTGAAATGTATTATGAAGATCATCATCTACCAGATTTGATTCAATGCAACAGAGCAGGTGTTCAAAGATCTGCCCTGGGAATGCATGAACTTGTTGCTCAGCATCAAGCCAGGCTTCAGTGTGCCAGGAAATTCTGGGTCACCACTTCAATCACCAGATGCAATTCAAATAGAGGACCAGCCATGTATTTTGCACAAGCATATGCAATTTCCCTCTTTGTACACTAAATACTACACAAGCTAAATATTTCAGTTTTGCCAAAGAATTCCATAAAAGTTGCACCGCCAGAGACCCCGGTTCGATCCCGACTATGGATGCTGTCTGTACGGAGTTTGTACGTGCTCCCCATGACCCAAGTGGGTTTTCTCACAAATTGTCCCTAGTGCGTGTAGGATAGTGTAAGTATACGGGGCAGACGCGGGTCGACACAGACTCGGTAGACCGAAGGGCCTGTTTCCGCGCTGTATCTCTAAACTCAACCAAAATCAAAATGCGTTAGTTGGTGCATGAAATGCAACATAACTATGCACTTAATTACTTTTCATAAGGTTGAGATCATCTCAAAGTGCTTCCCAGCCAATGGCTTACTTCATCAATGAGTTATCACTGCGTAGTGTAGAATGCGTAGACACAAAATGCTCGAGTAACTCAGCGGGACAGGCAGAATCTCTGGATAGAAGGAATGGGTGATGTTTCGGGTCGAGACCCTTCTTCAAAATAAGTTGTTTGCTGGATTGATGCGGTGGTCTGAGAAGCCTGTTCCAATCTGTGAAACTAGGAACCCTAGGACAATTTGGTTATTGTGTTATCTTACGTACCCGTGTTACTGCCTGGCTCATCTCTCTCAACGACACCCGATAGAAATAATGCCTCAATGTCAGGTTAAATCCCAGATTACCTCTAACATCCTCACTGGATTCATTAGAATTGGAATAGGAGAGTGTGGATAGAAAACAGAAACTTCCTCCTAATGAACAATTTGGACATATTTTACCAAAATACCTTCCCTCCACACAAGGATGGAAGAAAACTCAATTCACAACTCGTGATCAGGACATTACCTTGTTCTTGACTAAGTGGCTTGTTTGTACTGCCATTACTTTGTATCTTGCTTGGCAATTGAAGAATCTTAAATTATACATCCTCCTCCTCTGTTCTCTGGATTAAATTCAACTGTTAGAAACTTGTTTGAATATCAAAAGGCTGTATTTAAATGTGGACCCTTTTGACAAAGGCACCAGTCTCGCCCGTTGTAAAAGCATGTTCAAAACCTCTGTGCAAGGAACCAGCCTCCCTGATCCCTCAAAACTCCTGTTGAGCAATTCATTGGGGAAATCCTCCAAAACATGTTTACAATGGAAGGGAGTCTCTTTTTCAACATATAGCTAAATGTGCACACATTGTAATGCACTGCCACAGTGGGGTTCATATTTCACAGCATTTACAAATGAGCTGTTAACAAGCAAAGGCTCCGCTCATATTGCAAATCCACTTCTGCAGCTGCTGCTGATTTGGAGATGTGCTCACATCATTGCAAGCACTGAATCGGTGGAGAATCACAAACACCAAAACCAGGTCATTCTTAAAATCAGCTTCTAAAGTACCAAGAGTGCTTTGTATCTGAAACCATGAAACAAAACCACCTTACAGAGTGCAGTCTGATGCCCGTGGCTGGAATTTCATTCCTGGTCTGTAGCACATTGGTGTCCTTTGCCTTGGTCTCCATCTCATTATTTCCAATTGAACGATTGCAATGCACTGAGACAGCTACCAAGTACCTTGCGTTCTCACAGGTGATGAGCGTTTGGAGGCACTGGGCATGTACTCGCTGGAGTACAGAAGAATGAGGGGGGACCTCATTGAAACGTACCAAATAGCAAAAGGGGGAAAGTCTAGGTCATAGCCTCAGAAATAAAGGACACTCCTTTGGGAAGGAAATGAGGAGGTTCGACCCAAAACGTCTCCCATTCCTTCTCTCGAGCTCTCAAGAGATGTGTCCTGTCCCGCTGAGTTACTCCAGCACTTTGTGTCTATCTTCAGTTTAAACCAGCATCTGCAGTTTCTTCCTACACAATAATTTATTTAGCTTTTACATTTGTGTCGTTCAAATCTATGCTCCAGCAATGCTGCTGCAACATATTCATCATACCTATACGTCACCATCCGTGTTCACACAGCATAACTCCAACTTGACTCGACTACTCTCTTCACCCTTTACTCTAATATTGTTCGTACTTCAAATACTTGGAATAAGTAAAGGGATATGGGGAAAAATCAGGAACAGGATGCTGATTCTGGAAGATCAGACATGATCATATTGAATGGAGGTGCAGACTCGAAGGGCCAAAGGGCCTACTCCTGCACCTATTTTCGATGTTTCTAATTTAGGTTAATTTATTTCCTCCGTTGTAAAGCCACCTAGACAGATGCCCCTGACTGGAGTAGCTACTATACTGCACAACAGACGGCAGTGGATCGAGGCAGACATGAGCCTTGCACACTGAGATTCCCAGTCATCACAGTTAATGCTTGAGCTGTAATCATTTAGGCAAGAGTGCAAAGAGGAGGAATGCAATGGCAATCAATTCCAAACTTTGAGCCCACCTATTAACATGAAACATCAGGAAAGGTTGGCGTCGAATATTTAATTTGACAGATCCATTGTGAAGAGACAGGAATCTAAAATGGTGGCGGCATGGTGCTGATTTTAAACGTGACAGAAGCAGGCACACATGAAAACACGTCCTCCATACATTATGTGTTTTGTTGAAGTATGTTTTTTCAAGTTCCTTTTGTTGCATCGAATAGGCAGCACTGGAAAAATAAATTGCTTTAAGCAAAAGGCAGCTTAAATGGATGTTGTTTTAAATATGAATGAGGCGGCTGCTCGACTTACTGATCATCGTGGTTCCACCAGCCAGGGCGGCCTTTGTTCCCTGAACAAAATCATCCACAGTGGTGGTCCCCTTGTACGGCATCTGGAAGTGTGTGTGTACGTCAATCCCTCCAGGGATTAGCATCATGCCATTTGCCTCGATGATCTTCACACCTCCAGGGACAATCAGATTGTCACCTATTTGCCTGAAGTGTAAGAGACAAAGATACAAGCTCAGTTTTATTTTTCTTTCAAATATATATATTTTTTTAAACACAGAAATGGAACCAGAAAAACAAACACTCCTGCATTAAACACGCATGCTATCGACATTAACTGTGGTAAATCTCAGAAGCACCATACAGCATCATAATAAGTCACAAGAAACATTTATATCCTTACATTTCTCTAACACAAACAGCATAATTACAAAGCTTTTTAAAAAAAAGTTGAATTGAAATGATAGATACAGGTTGGCAACAGGCCCTTCAACCCACTGAGTCCAAGCCGGCCATTGACCACACTAGCTCGATGGTATCTCACTTTCTCATGCACTCCCTACACATTGGAAGGGAATAACAGAGGACAATTAACCTACAAAACCACGCATCTTCAGGATGCCGGAAGAAACCGGAGCCCGCGGATTAAATTCGTGCAGTTGCAGGAAGAACATGCAAACTCCACACAGTCAGCTGGACCAGCTGCTCAACTGAGCAACCATTAGGATAACTACCAAGTTAAGTTCCTCCATTAGCTAAAGATCTCTGATTGCTCATTTCCACGTTGATTCGCAGCATAAACAAGTTAGCACAAAACAATGTGTAGGAAGGAACTGCAGATGCTGGTTTAAATCGGGGACACAAAATGCTGGAGTAACTCAGCGGGACAGGCAGCATCTCTGGAGAAAAGAAATGGGTGAAGTTTTGGGTCGAGACCCTTCTTCAAACTGATGTCCTGCTAAGTTACTCCAGGCTTTTGTGTTGTGAATCAAGATGGCACTGCCAATGAGAGGTAATTGATCTGAACATTATTATTCCTTGTGCTGTAGCCACCTCCTGACACATTGCGTACCCTAGAATATACTGCTTTTATGTCGCTTCTCCAGTACCCTTCCCGCCCAACGATATCCGTTCAGCCCTGTTTACCTGCCAAGTTTTTACCCTTTCTGAAGGCAAAAGTCACATCAGTCACCTTCCAGCACCTTTACTAATTTAGCTAACAGTGTGGGTGGAACTGCAAGTGTTACACATCCATTCAGCGATGGATCACCGTGATCATCTACAACTCCGTTGCCTCGGTGATGCAGCCACCAGCCATTCTCTAGGGTAGTGATCGGAAACAAGAACTCTGGCCAATTGCACTTTCCCCAATGAGATACCCAAGTCAGTTATCAACTCTTTACCCCAAGTCAGGTTAACATTGTCTAAGTGGTTCACAATTGCATTATAGGCTGTTGTATTTCCTCTAAGCTTTTTCAGCCCTTTCCCACCACTAAGATTCACCAGAGTGCAGTCTGCCTCATTGTTAATGTTGTCAACAAGCTACCCGAATCAGTGGCTATGAACTACTTGCCTGATGAGAAAGAGCGAGGTGGTGCAAAAGTAGAAAATGCTGGGGAAAAAAATACCAGTCAAGAAACAAAAGCAAAGAAAAAGGTTTACAACCCTTCTTCAGAATGCAGAGCTAAAAAGCTGAATCACCTGCTAAGTGTTTCCAGTATTTTTTCCTTCTATTTCAGATTTCCAATATCTGCAGTTTTGGTCTTGACCCAAAACGTCACCCATTTCTTCTCTGTCTGTCCCGCTGAGTTACTCCAGCATTTTGTGTCCATCTGCGGTGTAAACCAGCATCTGCAGTTCCTTCCTACACATTTTGTCTGCAGTTTTTTTGTTTGATTCCCAGCAATGTGGGAATCAATGATGGAACCAAATCCTCGACCACTCAACCCTCTCACATGCACATCTCCAGCAGGATGACAGATACAGGGTGGATGTGCCAATGACTAGAGGACATAGCTTTAAAGTCAGAGGGGAACATTTTACCAAATTTTACCAAAGGGGAGATGTGCAGAGCATGATTTTATATATATTTATATATACATATACACACATATATATATACACACACATATATATATATGCACACATACATAAATATATATACACACACACATATATATATATGCACACATGTACATACATATACGCACGCATATATAATATATATATATTTACACACACACACACACACACACAAATATAAGAGAGGCAGATGCCTGGACTACTTCCAGACGGCGGTAGTAGCAGATACAATAGTAGCATTTAAGATGCTTTTCATGGCACATGGACAAGCAGGGAATGGAGAAATATGGATCTTTTGCAGGCAGAGGAGATTAGTTTAACTTGGCATTATGTTTGGAACAGAGCTTGTGCGGTGAAGGACCTGTTTTCCTATACTGTTCTATGTGCTAATAGTAGCTGAACTCTCTCCAATCTAAACCCAAGAGATGTACTGATAACTATCAGCTAATTGTCCTAGACTGCAGAGGAGGACTAAAGCGTTCAGGGATCGTGTATCTCGGTTTCATGTCAAACAAGGGACCGGTGAACCGAACAATCAATAGAACACCTGTTCAAAAGACTATCCTATTACTTTGTACAAGGCGTCAGTCCTGCAAGGACAACCACCACTTGTAACTGAAGAGCTTTTCCTACAGACCTGCAACACCGAGTCCCACCTGGAGCGACCGCTCTCAACAGTTCACCTTATTTGCCTCGGACAAAAACATTTGAAAAGAATGTCGCTCATGAATTGTAAAAAATGAGTGATGGTTATACACTAGATTATACAACCAGAGAGCAGTGCTGAACTACTATCTACCTCATTGGTGACCCTTGACTATTATTGATCTGACTTTGCTGGCTTTATCTTGCACTAAACATTATTCCCTTACCATGTATCTGTACACTGTAAATGGCTCAATTGCAATTATGTAATGTCTTTCCACTGACTGGACAGCACCCAACAAAAGCTTTTCACTGTACCTCAGTACACGTGACAATAAACTAAACTGTAAAAACAGCTTGAAAGATTCAGACTGCGCTGCACGGTAGCATAGCTTTAGAAATACTGCCTTAAAGTGCCAGAGACCCGGGTTTGATCCTGACTACGATCCGACTGCTTGTCTGCATGGAGTTTGAGCGTTTTCTCCGAGACCTGTCTCCGGGATCTCCGGTTTCCTCCCACACTCCAAAGATGTACAGGTTTGTAGATTAATTGACAAGGGCCTGTCCCACTTGGCCGTCATTTGCTCGTAATTTACGCGACATCATTTGTCGTGACACGCACATGATGAGCGCATGGTGCGTGATGACATAGACAGTGACGCGCGGCGTCGCAGGATTCTGTGATGTACAAAATCTTCGCACGCCATCTGCGTGACGCTCAAATGATGGCCAAGTGGGACAGGCCCTTTACTGTAATATGTAAAATTGTCCCTAGTGTGCGTAGGGTATGGTATGGACTCGGTGGGCTGAAGGACCCGTTTACGCGCTGTATCTCCAAATCTAAAACACTAAACAATCAACAACATTTGACAACAACATTGTGTGGTTAGTTTGGGGCAGGTAACAGAATCGCTACGAACCACAACATGCATTGGACATAGAACAGTATTGTACAGCACATGACCAGGCCGTTCAGGCCACAATGGCTGCGTTGAACATACTGCCAAGTTAAAGTAATCGCCTCTGCTGCACTCAACCGCATATCTCCATTCGCCATATATCCATGTGTCTATCTAAAAGCCTCATCAGGGAAACTTTCATATCTGCTTACACCACCACCTCGTCAGCGCACCCACCACACTGTGGGACAAAAAAAAAACTAGACCTCAGTCCCTTTTTAAACTTTCCTTATCTGACCTTAAAGTTCAATTACATTACCAGTGATATGCCTAGGCAAGATCTGTCAGAGGGCCAGCAGTACACTGCCTCCATCCTTCCATTCACATAGCTGCAGCACAGTGCAAAGGACAAATATCATAGTCAAACACAGATAATGCATGGAAACAGGCCCTCAGGCCCTCCTAGTCATGTGCCCACCATCCACTTACACTTGAATCTTATTATCCCATATTAATCCCATTAACTACCCATATTCCCATCAATTTGTTACTGACAACACACAAGAAATTGCAGATGTTAGTTTGCAACAAAGATGACAACCCAACAGTATGAACATTAAATTCTCCAATTTCAGTTAACTAACCAACAAGAAATTTCTCTCGCTTCCAGTGGTCCCTTCAACCGATACCCTTTCCTCTGGATTCACATTTGTGCGTCTTCTCTCAGTGTCCTTCAATTTCTTGACATCTTCCCATCTCTGGCTATCCATCTGCCAAACATACCCCCCCCCCCCCCCCCCCCCTCACCTACATTCACTTATCAATTACCAGGCCTCGCTCTGCCTCCCACATCTCCTCCAGCTTTCTAACCCCTCCTATGATAGTAGGAGTCCGAGGGTGGCATGATAAAGATAGATGACATCATGAGGGGCGCACACACACACACAATGAGAATAGCCACAGTCTTCTCCCTTGGGTAGAAGAGCTTAAAACTAGAGTGCATGAGTTTAACGCAATAGAGAACAAATTTAGAAGCAACCCAAGAGTTTGCCACACGGAGCATGGTGGAAATACGAAGCTAGAGATGGTAGAGACAAGTACAAATAGACACATTTCAAGTACTCTTGGACAGCTACATGGATAAGAATGGTTTGGAGGCATATGGGCCAGAGGCAAGCAAGAGAGGCCAACTTGGCAGGCAGCTTCAACAGCATGCACAAGTTGGACCAAAAGACCCATTTCTGTGTGTGGTAGAATCTGTGGGGACTTAGAATGGTCAAAGTATCCGGTGAATCTCAGGTCTTTGGGAAGTGGGATAAAAATCAGACCACCCAGAGGAAACCCACACAATTACAGGGAGAGAATACAAACTCCAAGCAAACAGCACCCACGCTCAGAAATGAAACTGGTTCCAGTCACTGAGGGGCAAAATTTCTACTGGCTGTGCCGCTACTTCAAGACTCGTTTTCTGGTAGGGTGGAGACTTGATGCCCCAAATGGTCTCAGCCCTGAAAACAAGGACATTCAGCCATCATCCTTCCTGCAGCAGGCAGTTATTTACTCCTTTGATCCTAACCTGCTCTAGAACATCAGGCTGGGCTCAGTTAGGAGGATGCATTTCACCTCAAGCACCCTCCAGGCCTCCTGTGCGAACCTCTCTATCATTCCTTTTTCCTCCGGTTGAAGGCAAAACTGGACAGGGCACAATAACTGTCAATGGCCAGTTTACTTGCTGAAAGGAATTATGAGTCACCAGTGCCCTCAGCGCACAGTGAACGATGGGCCAAGGATCACAACCCAGACTTGGAAATGGTACAGGAGTTCCAAATAAGGTCCGGGCAGACTGTGATACTCAAGGCCGATAGTGTCTTCATACTGTTGGCAATTCGGAACTCAAAATGACCTAATGGACAGGAAATTTAATCCTCATTTCAAACTCCTAACTGAAGAAAATCCTTTTGATCCCATGCGTTTTGCAATTAGAATGTCCACTTCAAAAGTAGAAGTAATAGCAAGGTAGCATAGAGATATCAATGACATCAATATCCTAAGCTCCAAAAATACAAAAAAAGTTATAAAGCATAGAACGCTACACCACAGCAACTTCGGTCCACACTGTCTATGCCGAACATGATATCAAATTAAACTAATCTCATTTGCCCACAGTGATCCATATCCCTCCATTCCCTGTATATCAATATGCCCATCCAAAACCCTCCCAAATGCTACTTTAGAATCTGCCTACACCACCACCCTTGGCAACTCATTCCAGCCACTCACTATATGCAGATGCAAATTGCCCCACACATCTTTAAACTTTGCCCCACTCACCTTAAAACTTTCTCCACCCAGAGGGAAAAGATTCTGACCGTCTACCCGCTTTAAGCCTTTCAATTTCATTTACTTCTATCAGGCTCTGACACTCCAGAAAAAAACAATTCAAGTTTGTCCAACCTTTCCTTAGAGCTAATACGCTCTAATCCATGAAGCACCTGGTAGATCTTTTTACAAACTCTCCAAAGCCTCCACATCCTTCCTGCAAAGGGGTAACTAGAACTGCACTCCATACTCCTCATACAGCCTCACCAAAGTCCTACAAAGCTGCAATATGACTTCATGACTCTTATACTCAATGGCCCGATCAATGAAGGCAAGCATACCATATGCCTTCTTTACCACTATCTACATACATTGCCACTTTCTAGGAGCTATGAGCCTGGACCCCAAGACCGCTCTGCACAACAATGCTGTTCAGGGTCTTACCATTAGCTGTACCCTTACATTCGACCTCCCAAAATACAACACCTTCCACCTGCTCAGATGAAACCCTGACTGCCATTTCTCTGGCCATTCCTGTAGTTGATCTATATTCCACTGTATACTTCGACATCTTGATACAACTTGCTGGATCACACCACTAATGAGTAATACTCAACCTCCTTGACAAAGAGGATCTTTCCCCTAATTTTTATCAAATCAATATTTTCAAGTTGGTTGGGTGGGTTCTGAACATTATTACACTAGTTGTTACAGATTGGTACTGCTCACCCCTCACCCCTCACCAGAATAAAAGTTGGGGGTCGGGGGGTATAGAAGGAGGGGGTTAGAAAATCTGCACCTACTTGATGAGGCCATCTTCCATGTAAAGGTCAGCATAGAAGGACTGGTCATCGTTGACGATCCGGCCTCCTTTGATCAACAGTCGGTCACTCTGCAGATCAGAAACACAGGAGTTATTTCCAGCTCAAAGTCAGAGTCATACAGCACATTTGGTCAAACTCACCCTTGCCGACCGAGATGCCGATATACATACTCCCATTTACCCTTGTTTGACCCATATGCTTCTAAACATTTCATATCCATATACACCTGTCCAAATGTGTTTTCAGCATTGTTATTGCACCAGGATCCACAGTCCCAGTTTGGCCAAAAGGGACATTCAACTCTCCTTGAAAGGAGAGCAGCACAAAAACCTGGGCTTTTCAGCCATTCAGGAAGCTCTTGTATTCCCCAGGGACTGTTCACAACTGCCTGGGCAATATTGCAACAACCCAACCTAGAATCAGATCTACAATACGTGTTCGATTCATTTTGTTTCGTGCATCTTCACGTTAGCAATAACATTCATTATGTGGGAAGTATTTCCCGCACAGTCAATGTCATTTCAAAGCTTCCCGTAAAAATAAAAAATTAAATCACACCCGGGTCAATGTATCCGAAATATTGAACCTGCTTCTCACCATCTTTCTTCTCGGCACTCTCCAGATGTAATCCAAATTTGGGCAAGGAAATGTTTTAGCACAAATTTGGCCACACCTGTGGTGATGATTGAAATATTTGACATACACCCCATCTCTACACTTTTTTTACCAGAAGCCTGTTCCTACGTCATTGCACACGTTGGATTTTTTTCTGGGAAACTATAATGCCACAATGCTGAAGAACTATATGCTGCATTCTGGTATTTTCCCCGTTTGCTCAACCTATTATACTTGAGTTAGGCTTGAATTTATCTGATCCGATTGAATACCATGCAAACAAAAATCTTTACCTGTATCTCAGTGCACGGGACAATAATAAAAAAATACAAAGGTATAACATGGCTGTGTGTGGAATAAAAATTGGAAAAATGCACAGCAAACCACTTTTTCAATAGGGCTCATCTAGCCCCGTGATTTACATGCTAGGAGAAAAAAAAATCATCTTATGTTGAAAGGAAATGAACTAGCAATACTTATTGCCCGCACAAGATATAATGATTATAATAAAATCTTTAGATTCCAGTTTTGGTTGTAAGCAGGTTATAGAGGACCACTCTAATGTTTATATTAAACCAGTCACTTCAGCCTTGATTGATGTGCCAACTTCAAGGAGTCCTCTAGTCTAATGAGCCCAGAACGAACGAGAACAGGATTTGCCCATAAAACACAGCATCAACCTCAATGGAAAATACAAGGCTAACAAACTGATGACAGCACTAAGCAACCATATACATCAGTGGTCTCTGCATGTGGCACAGAAGTAGAAGAGACACATCAAAGTAACACATGGCATGGTCAACTTGTATGAAAGCATTTCCTTTTTAAAATGGAATGGAATGGCTTTGAGTGGAAGAGAACATCAAACAGTTGCCTGATTAGGAACAGGATTTGGCTATTGAACTCGTCAAGCTTGCTCCGTCATTATTTCAGATCAGAGCGGAGCAAATGTTTGTTGCACTAGCTAGACCCCCCTCAGACACAAGAACTGCAGATGAATGTCGGAAATCGTTCAGCCTCTCCAGAAAAGATCGACTCTGCTGTGGCAAGGCCCCATAGGTTGCTCACTCACTCTTTTTAATCAAGATGGCAAGTGTGACTGAGCTGTTTGATAACGAAAAGGAATGGAGAATGAACATCAATCCAGTCTCGCTAAGGCACACAACCCTGCAAAAGCTACCAGGCATCGACAGCTTGCTTCACTCACTCAAGAGTGAGTCTCCTGGAGGTGTAACAAACCCACGGCTTCCCCACCAACGGACTGATCTTCAATTGCAATCCCAATGCATCAGCCATGTCATCCAGGTCAGCATTAGCTTGTTTAGCCAATGGACTAACATTGACCCTCCTGGGTATAACCATAAATGCAGATTATATATATCACGAGGAACACAAACAAAAATAGACAACGCCTCAAACATGCTTCATTATTCAATTAGATAACTTATTTTGGTCATTTAACCTTAATAGCCATGGTCCCAAAAATCTTCAATCAACCCCTCTGTAGCCAATATAGCACTGAGGCAAAGAAATACAGATCTCCACTTTTCCTTGCATGGAGGTGCTTCCTGGAAGTCCACTTTCAATTTTTTTTTTTAGGTCCTGTTCTGGATCCCTCAGTGACAGACGTTGTTCTCCATTTCCCTTTTGAATCCTTTAATCATCCCGGAAACCTCCGGTGGACCACTCATTACGTTTCACGACTGCCAGCAACATTAGCCTAATACTGCAGTTTGGTCTCATTTCCTCCTCCAACCCATCAAGCCTCCAAATAAACAGACTGCAAGGAATGCCCAGGTGCCTTGCAGGGGTGAAGTGGCATCATTCAAAGTGGATGCAAGGGACCGCTGGCATCTCCAACAGGAAGAGTCTAAACTAGGAGTCTTGGCATTACCTGTGACAAGAGTGGGAGCCACAAGCATACAGAACTAACATCTAAACTCCGCAAGCTTTTGAAATTTTGGAAGTGGCCGCGCTGGCTGGCAGCTGCGGCTCACATGCAGACCTTCTGTTTTTTTTTGTTGTATTCTAGTGATTGTTGTAGTAGAACTTTGTTTTATTAGGTTGTGTATGTGGGGTGGGAGAAACTGAGTTTTAGTCTCTCCCGTCTGTGCTGAGGCCTAATGGCGCAGCTGTGGCGGCGGCCTGGTTTGGAGCTGCGGTGCTCCAGTGGCGGCGGTGGTCCAGCTTAGAGCTGCGGTTGTCCAGCGGTGGTCCGGCTTGGAGCTGTGGTTGTCCAACGGTGGTCCGGCTTGGAGCTGCAGTGCTCCAGCGGCGGCGGAGGCCTGGATCGCCTCAGCGCAGAGGGAGAACTAGGAGGGATGAAGACAATGACTTAAGACTTTTGCCTTCCACCACAGTGAGGAGGTGCCTGGTGAACTCATTGTGGTGGGTTGGATATGTGTTTATTGTGTGTTTTTTTTAAAAATTTTTATTTATTATATGCTATGACTGTATGGTAACAATTTCGTTCAGACCGAAAGGTCTGAATAACAATAAAGGAATCTAATCTAATCTAAATTTCTGAATAATCTAGTGCAGAACACACATGGTCGAAGTCGCCTGAAACACAGGCAATTCTAGAGGGAATATAAAATGGGGTAGATGATAAACTTGCCTTCAGTATAATTTCTCTCTGATTGCTTCGGTTTCCTCTCACCCTAAAAACGTGCGGTTGACAATGGCGGCACGGTGGCGTAGCGGAAGAGCTACAGCCTTACAGCGCCAGAGACCCGGGTTTGATTGTGATTACAGGTGCTTATCTGTACGGAGTTTGTACGTCCTCCCCGTGATCTGCGTGGGTTCTCTCCGAGATCTTCGGGTTCCACCCACACTCCAACGCGTGCAGGTTTGCAGGTTAATTGGCCTGGTATAAATGTAAAATTGTCCCTAGTGTGTATGGGATAGTGTTATGTGCGGGGAGCGCAGGCGGGCGCAGACTCCGCGGGCCACAGGTTCTAAACTAAAACATTAATTAGTCATTGCAAACTGCTGCTTGGATGCAGCAGAGAACCAGAGCAGTAGTGTACCTGCACTTTCAGAAAGCATTTGATTAGGTCCCAAATAGGAGATTAGTGGGCAAAATTAGGGCACATGGTATTGGGGGTAGAGTGCTGACATGGATAGAGAAGTGGTTGGCAGACAGAAAACAAAGAGTAGGGGTTAACGGGTCCCTTTCAGAATGGCAGGCGGTGACTAGTGGGGTACCGCAAGGCTCGGTGCTGGGACCGCTGCTATTTACAATATACATCAATGATTTGCATGAAGGGATTCAAAGTAACATTAGCAAATTTGCAGATGACACAGAGCTGGGTGGCAGTGTGAACTGTGAGGAGGATGCTATGAGAATGCAGGGTGTCTTGGACAGGTTGGGGGAGTGGGCAGTTGCATGGCAGATGAAGTTTGATGCAGATAAATTGTGGTAGCAAAAACAGAAAGGCAGATTACTATCTAAATGGCGTCAAGTTGGGAAAAGGGGGAAGTACAACGGGATCTGGGGGTCCTTGTACATCAGTCTATGAAAGTAAACATGCAGGTACAGTAGGCAGTGTAGAAAGAGGAATCCAATATAGGAGCAAAGAGGTCTTTCTGCAGTTGTACAGAGCCCCAGTGAGACCACACCTGGAGTATTGTGTGCAGTTTTGGTCCCCTAATTTGAGGAAGGACATTCTTGCTATTGAAGGAATGCAGCATAGATTTACAAGGTTAATTCCCAGGGTGGCGGGACTGTCTTATGCTGAGAGAATGGAGCAGCTGGGCTTGTACACTCTGGAGATTAGAAGGATGAGAGGGAATCTCATTGAAATATATAAAATTGTTAAAATTGGACACGCTAGAGGCAGGAAACATGTTCCCGATGTTGGGGGAGTCCAGAACCAGGGGCCACAGTTAAAGAATAAGCAGTACACCATTTAGAACGGAGACGAGAAAACACTTTTTCTCACAGAGAGTGGCGAGTCTGTGGAATTCTCTGCCTCAGAGGGCGGTGGAAGCAGGTTCTCTGGATGCTTTCAAGAGAGAGCGAGATAGGACTTAAAAATAGCAGAGTCAGGGGATATGGGGAGAAGGCAGGAATCGGTTTACTGATTGGGGATGATCTGCCATGATCACATTGAATGGCGGTGCTGGCTCCTGTACCTATTGTCTATAGAACTGGTTTACTTAATCATGGATGTGGACTGGGTGGCCCGAAGGGCCCGTTTCCATTCCGTATATATGAGACTGACAAGTTGGGAACTCGCCAAAGTTTGTTCGGCCACACTCTTATCTAATTTACTATATCACACTTTTGTTTTCAAACATCAGAAGCCATGCACTGGGAGGATAATATCGGAATGCACACAGGGAGTCATTCGCTCAGTGACATCATGTCTAAAAACAGCCACACTCACTATTACAGAAGCTGCTTTGAATTAGGATTGCCTGGGATGGAAGTACGAAGGAAAAATAAAGTGCCATGGTAGTTTAGCACTCCAGAATCATCGTTCTGGGAGGCGGCCTCTTACAATGAATGCTGTGTTTGTGCTGCCAAGCTGCAATATCCAGTCCTCTATTTGACAGGAGCTATTCTAGTTAACAGTTGATTAATTTGGGCCAGGGAATGCAAGAGAATGCACGAGCATGTTTGCATCAACATTTGGTGATCATTAAAGTGTAAAAGCTCAGATTCCCCTTTGTTCCTTCCCCAAATACTCGCACTAAAAAGAAGCAGGGAAGCCAAGAGACCTGCTAATAATTTGAACAGACAGCCATACAAATCCAAAATCTTCCATAAAGACAAGACAGTAACAGCAAAAAAAAACATTGCTCTTTCACATTAGCTGTACAAATACTAATATGCGGCCTTTACTCATCGCACACAGACTTGACCATTGCTGTATAATGCTAGATATTAAAAACCGTATATTTCCTATTCATGATACAGAAGACTCCTTTGACAGGAAAAACATTAAGTACGAATGTAAAGAGCCATTAGAGGCACAATGCACCATGAGTGAATTGGCCACAAAACCCCATGACAACAGTGTGGAAATACAGAGTTGTAAACCATTCAATAAGGTTCCAGTAGTATTGGTCCTTAAAAATATTTCAAGATCCCATTCTTAATTAGGCATAGGTGATAAAGTTGGTGTTAGAAGAAAGACAATTGCAAGATCTTTCTGGGTTAGCAGCACAGCCTGTGCAATGGGGCACGCCAAATGCTGCAGACTCTTCAGAAGCAAACGAGTTACGCGTCGACAAGCAGAATGGCAAGTATCGGCAACAGATGAAGCTTTGTGCCATTTATAAAATATCAGCTTTAAATGCTTCTGGAGATGCTGCAATGGGCATTGATTAGCTCATACAGATGGGGGTCTATAGACTGGATGTCTCTCACTGCAGCTTAATTGAGTTAATTAGAAGAGAGGTACACCTGCACACAATGAATAGCAGATCTTGTTCCTTCCCTCCCCTCCCCCACAAACACAGATTCACAACACATTCACTGCTGCAAAACATGGGCAGCAAGCTTCACAATCAGTGTTATACATAGCCTCAGCAATAATAATGCCCTGTACCTACATTTGTTTTTAAAATTTGAGGCATTTTTAAGGAACATTGCAATACAAAGGGAGGTTGTTGGACTTATAACCAACAATCCGTATCATTTGTGTTGGAAGGTACTACAGATGCTGGTTTAAACCGAAGATAAGACAAAATGCTGGAGCAACTCAGCGGGGCAGGCAGCATCTCTGGAGAGAAGGGATGGGTGACGTCTGGGGTCGAGAACCTAGAGTCTGAAGGAGGATCTGGACCCGAAACGTCACCCATTCCTTCTCTCCAGAGATGCTGCCTGTCTCGCTGAGTTACTCCAGCATTTTGTGTTTATAATCCATGGCATTTTCCTGACTACCAAGTAATAGGGAGGAACGAACTGCAGATGCTGGTTTAAACTGAAAATAGACCCAAAAAGCTGGAGTAACTCAGCGGCTCAGACAGCAGCATTGGAGAAAAGGAATAGGTAATGTTTCGGGGTCGATACTCTTCTTCAGTCTAAGTAATAGGATTTTAAACTGGAAATTGCTAGGATTTTGGAAATGACGACAAGAGAACAACGTCTGCTCAATCTGCTCGTTGTTAATTATCACAGTTATCTCACAATAATTAATCTAGAAATTAATGAGGGAATGAATCCCCGCATAAATTTTCCCTCGTCATACCATACTGTTGACTTGACATCCAGCTCCTTACATTCATTTATTTCATCTTTATAACTAAATATTTCCTCAGCATTATTCCTCCCCATCTCAGTTTTACGATGTTGGGATCTCACTTGGTAACCAGTGAGATCCCAACATGTTGAACTCCTTTGCCAAAGCTCTCCCACTTGAAGATCAAGCTTTTGTCACAACCTTTGGCTTGGAGTCAAGGTTTATTTGCTTGTTCTCCTTCTGATGTTTTGTATTGAATAAGGGTCTTGACCCAAACCATCGCCCATTCCTTCTCTCCAGAGATGCTGCTTGACCTGCTGAGTTACTCCAGCATTTTGTGTCTACCTTTTGTATTGAACGGTCTGGTCAAATGTGTTGTGCTGCTACATGTTATGCGGCCAAGGCAATTAACATATACCACTCTCAATGCGGTGATCGTCCCCAACAGGACAAGCACACGGTGGTGTTTTGGTGTGGATGGAATGTTGACCTTGGACCTTCCCAACCAGGGGCTGAAGCAACCTCTCATGTTCTCATTACTTTGAGAAGTTGCCATCTGGTTCTGAACTCCTCAGCCAGGGGAAATATCAGAGAGCGTTTTATACAACATTTATTACAAAAAAAGGAATTTAAATTATGCAGCACTTTGTAGAAGATCAAAGTACTCTACAGATAAGTACTTCTGAGTTGCAGATGTTGATGTAAATACGAGTCAATCTGCACAAAGCAAGCTCCCACTAATAACTGCAAAGTGATGAAAATCCAGAGTAATAGTGGAATGAATGCTGGACACGTGGCTAGGAATTGCAGCCGTATGTTCTATTGTCTTCTCTTCCTTCCAAAGCAAAGGCCACTTCCTGCTCGGGTGTGTTCCAGGCATCAAGATGTACTTTAATCTGGGAAGATCAGGCTTTTGTCTCTGTGGGCCACGTTTGTAGGTGGTGCACATATAAAATCAAACGACTTTTACTTTAGCTTAGATTAAGAGATACAGCACAGAAACATGCCCTTCGGCCCCGTGTCCACACCGATCGGCGATCCCAGCACATTTAACACTATCCTACACACCCGAGGAACAATTTGACACTTATACCAAGCCAATTAAGCTACAAACCTGCACGTCTTTGGAGTACGAAAGGAAACCGAAGATCGCGGAGAAAACACACTCAGTCACAGGGAGAGCATACAAACTCCGCACAGACAGCACCCATAATTGGTAATGAAACTGGGTCTCTGGAGTTGCAAGCGCAATAAGGCAGCAATTCTACTGGTGCGCCAGCCTTTAATTTCCATCCAAATCAAGTTGCTATTAACAAATTTTGGTCCAGGTAGGATTTAATCAAAACGCCCTTTCCATACATCCAGGCATTAAAATATTCAAACATAGCAAACCAGCAAATAAAATAAAAATGTAAGCTAGGCTTTGAGGCTTGTTGTTCAGACCACAGGTTAGACAGACATACATCACATCATAAACATTCTTCAATTAAAAGCAGTCGTTCTACACTTAACCACAGGCACATGATCCAACCCACCCATGCACAGTAGCAATTTGTTTTAGAAGAGGAACAGACACATACAAAAAAAAAATGAATTCCAGAAAGAAGTCGTGTCACCAACATGAATGGGCAGCACATCCAAATGAGATAAATCCAATGTAATATTGGAAGGGAAGTCACTGCCGAATTCATATCCCACACAAAGCCCCATATTTCTGAAGAAGAGAGGCAGCCTGACAGATGGCCGTTTGCATTTCCATGTATTGAAAGGTTTTGAAAATTAAACTGGAAAACTAAAGATGCAAATAAAATAATGAAAGACCTGTATTGAGTCAGGCAATTTATTCGGCAACTTTGGAAGTCTCAATTAGATGATAGTTACTGAACTAATTACGTCCTTATGCATCTCCCCGTTTCATATGCTGAAAATACTAAACTTTGTGACAATCATAAGCAGCCTAAAGCAATCAGTGTTTCTTCAGTCTTACCTTATGGAAATTTGGAGTCCAGGCCAATTTTTTGTCTATAGCATGCAAAATAAACCCAGACGCTAAATATTTACAGTTCGTGTAGTAATCTCAACATTGCTGGAGAGGCGAGCAACAGCACTCAAAGTTCAGCAAACTACTCAAATCTTTCAATGTACCATTAAAGTCTTGAATACAGAACAACAAGCAGACATGCACACAATGCTAAAAATCAAACTGCTGGAGGAACTCAGCATCTGCAGAGGGAAAGGGATGTGTTATGTTTTGGGTTGAAACTCTGCATCAGGACCTTGACCCAAAATGTTGACCATTCCGTTCCCAAAGTAGATGCTGCCTGACCCGCTATGTTCCTCCAGCCGTTTGTTTTTTGCACCAGATTCAAGAAACTACAGTCTCTACGAGTCCAGTAGCAGGGCAAACTTAACAGTCTTCCTTTCTCACATTTATTCAGTAACAGTTTAGGTCAATTTTTCTCCTTGAAATATTTGCCTAATCTTCCACATTAAAGTCCAAGTCCAAAGTGGCAATGCTGGCTCGAAGTGCCAAATGATCTCCTCCTGAACTTATTTCCTATGAGAAGGTCCATATATTCACCATAAACCAGCTGCTATTGGCAGTGTTTCTGTAGGAGATACAGGGGAATGGTGTAAAACATTGAATGAAACAAAAAATCACTTATATCCCAGGTTACAGACTGATTGAGGTGGCCACATTTCGTCAGGACCCCTCCACCTCAATTTTAAGCTCAAACCTGGTGGAATCAACCTACCTCAGGCTAAGAGACAAAAAAAAACTGAAATTCTCATGTGCAGTTCTATTCCTATTGTGCGCAAATGGTTGTGTTACTCATTTTCGCCACTGCAACTACCTTTTGATTCTATCCAATATGGATTAGGTCAAAGAGACATTAATGCAAACACACAACACTCGATCACGATTTCCATTCCCCACGATGCAACAAATACAACATGCAATGCAATTGCAAACTACAGCTTCAGCATGACCCCCAAAGTCTGAAGAAGGGCCTTGACAGAGATGCTGCCGGCCCGCTGAGTTATTGCAGCTTTTCATGTCTATCTATGGCTAGTCTGTTGGGTTAGGTACTTTAGAAGGGACAATAGAGGTTTTAAGAACTATAGAGATGCACAGTACAAAAATAGGCCCTGCAGCCCATTAAACCAATGCTGATCATCAACCAACCAACACTAATCCTAAATTTTATTTTTATAAGTCTCCACGCAATATTATCAATTACGGAGTCTGGGGATATGGGGAGAAGGCAGGAATGGGATAATCATTGGGGATGATCAGCTATGATCACATTGAAAGACGGTGCTGGCTCGAAGGTCCGAATGGCCTACTCCTGCACCTATTGTCTATAGTAACCCCTCCCCTCCCCCCCATTATATCACTCGCCTTCACACGAGGGGCAACTTACAGCAGCCAATTTATGTTTTAACCTGCACATTTGTGTGATATGGAAAGGTAACTGCCCTCACTACCTCAGCCAAAGTAAGCCCATGCAGTCACAAGAAGTTGTTTGAAACACAAAGCTGGAAGGTTAGAATTGGGACTAAGCCACTATGCTCCTCTAATGATTTCTGACACCCTCATCCCCAAGCTTGCGACACGTGCTGGGATGTTAGGAGTTGGAGTTCTTAGGAGGTAAATTGATCAGAGGACAAAATTAAACATCAAGAAAAAAAATAATCAGTACCAACATTTGGGATGTCCTTGTGAACTAGACTATATCTATCTAACCTAGCATAATGCCCAGAGTCCAGCCATCCATACGCAGAGCAGCCAGCCATGGATCAGTATGTGGGCTCATGCGTACGTAAAGGGCACTTGCACAAGGTCCAGAATGTCAGCCGAGGACTCTTGAACCATAGCCACACACGAGTTGGCACTTGCAGGCAAGGACAAAGAACAGATGGGAGGGACTGGAAATGCAACTAGACAAAGTCCGTAATTGATAATATTGGACAGGCTAGATTCATGATCTTCCATGTATTAGTCATCAAGCCTACAAACGACACCAGAGGGACAAGAATTGTCATGACACAGATCAGAATTAAACCACGAGGATGTTAGGTACCCAGGAGCACCTGCTGGAACACATCAATGCTAAAATCTATTCTACTCGGAACAATCTACGACCAGACATTGTTTAAGGTATTTGATGAAACAAGTGGGGGCAGGTTCTCAGATACAAAAGGATGTCCGTTACCCAAACATGGGCGCCTGCTTCACAAGGGATGGAAGACAGGAAAAACAGTCATAGATATTTGGCTGACTGGAGCATTATCCTATTTTTTCCTCCCAAACTTAAAAAATGTTGGAGAAGTGTCAGATTTACCAGGTTTAAGTGAAAGATTTAACTGTAATGCAGCCACATGCCCCAAATGAACAACAGATGAGTGCTAGCGAACGCAGGCCGCCGATATAAAAAAATTCAAGGAACCTTTTGATAAGAGACAGAAATTGCATACAGTTTTGGTGTCCTAATCTGAGGAAAGACATCCTTGCCACAGAAGGAGCACAGAGAAGGTTCACCAGACTGATTCCTGGGATGGCAGGACTTCCATATGAAGAAAGACTGGATAGACTCGGCTTGTACTCGCTGGAATTTAGGAGATTGAGAAGGGGATCTTATAGAGGCTTACAAAATTCTTAAGGGGTTGGACAGGCTAGATGCAGGAAGATTGTTCCCGGTGTTGGGGAACTCCAGAACAAGGGGTCACAGTTTAAGGATAAGGGGGAGGTTTTTTTAGGACCGAGATGAGAAGATCGTTTTTCCACACAGAGAGTGGTGAGTCTGTGGAATTCTCTGCCACAGAAGGTAGTTGAGGCCAGTTCATTGGCTATATTTAAGAGGGCGCTAGATGTGGCCCTTGTGGCTAAAGGGATCAGGGGGTATGGAGAGAAGGCAGGTACAGGATACTGAATTGGATGATCAGCCATGATCATATTGAATGGCGGTGCAGGCTCGAAGGGCCGAATGGCCTACTCCTGCACCTATTTTCTATGATTCCATGAAATAACCAAAGGTTAGCAACCAGACTGCTGAAAGTTAGGTCATGATGGTTGGTAATGTGCAAGGAAAAAGAGTGAAATGCTATTGGAAAAGCAGAGTGATTAAAATGGGAGAGTGGGGCTGAGTGGATGAAACTGGCACCAAGGTCTACAGAATATTACAAAGGCAGAGAATGGAGGAAAATCATATCCAAGCCAGAAGCCAGGTAGGGCACACAGACTTGTGAATGAGAACTATGAATTTTCAGCAAAAATTATAATGATTTGAACCAGTCCTTGCTTGTTCTGAAGGTAGTGCCAAAGGGCCACCTCCCACTTACGTTTGTACCCTTATGCCCTTGTCCCACTTAGAAAACCTGAACGGAAACCTCTGGAGACTTTGCGCCCCACCCAAGGTTTCCGTGCAGTTCCTGGAGGTTTTTGTCCTCCGGCAACCACCTTCAACTATCATCGCAACCAGCTTCGACTAAAAATTACCGATTGTTTTAAACGGAAACCACTTTCGACCATTAGGGAGATTGACAAAAACCTCCGGAAACCTCACAGAAACCTTGGGTGGGGCGCAAAGTCTCCAGAGGTTTCCGTTCAGGTTTCCTAAGTGGGACAGGGGCATTACTCCCTCGGCCATTTGACCCCATTCTAACTCTGTGCCCCTTCACACATCTCCCACAGCCAATTGCATTGATCACATCGAGTAGTTGAATGGCTTTTAATTCACAATTAGTTCAGACCCAAGTGAGAGATGGGTTCAGGTGAGGAGGGGTGATTGGCGAATGAGACAAGTGGGGAGAAAAAGGTACAGATAGTAACCAAGGCGGGGGTGAAGCAGACAAGTGTAAAGGGTGTAAATGGTGAAATCTGAAAAGGAGGGAAGAAAAGGAATGTAATGTAGAAAGATGTGGAGTGGAAGAGGTGAGGGGGAGAAGGATGATAGGTACCCAGAGGAGGAGTGAGAATTGAGTGGACGGAGAAGGGGAAAGGATTTGGGTGATGGAGAGATTCCATAGGATTGAAGAGCATGTTATTCTGGTGGAGCAGGAGAGAGGGGAAAGTCTAGTTAATTGACTGCCAAATGCAGAGCAGAGTGATGCACTGCGGGGCTTAGCCACATGAGGGAGTCGTCACGTTCAAATGACTTATTGGAAGCCTTCACTGCAAAGCCAGGCAGGCGTGTCCTTGCAGAGAGAGCTAAGTGCCTCCTCCAGTACTCCAATCCAGCAATGACTCGCATTTCCTCACCACACTCCACGGAACAGCCAAATCCTGCTTCAGTAAACTCACACGTTGAGAGCCATGATATTTCGCAAATCCTCTTTTGACTTTGACCCATTTATTTTGTGCATATTTAACCACAGAGAAGTTTTAAAATATTGAAACCAAACAAGGCAAGATCATTAATCCCTTGCCAAGATTTTTTTTTCTACAAACATGTTATATTGCTTTGTTATCCTACAAATTAAAATCAAACCTTTCGTTGCAGCTAGCTCCAACCATTGAGGTGAATTTCAACAGTAATTTAAGAGAGATATTTTGATGATATTTCTTTGTGTAATTGGGTTCTGAACTAGTGCCCTTGTTAATCATATTCTTCTAATTTGATGATCCATTCAACCGCGTCAATTTACCTGCTATTGAAAGGACCATATCCAGGATGCTTCTGATGCAAAATATTAACAATTGCATGACCTAGTATGGTATTCCATAGTACAACCCCTTTAACATGTTATTTGCAAAACATATCAGTGACACCCAAGTGTCAAACCTACACCCTATGAGTACCATTAGCAAAAGATCATGTGCAGGAAGGAACTGCAGATGCTGGTTTACACCGTGGAGAGACACGAAATGCTGGAGTAACTCAGTGGGACAGGCAGCATCTCTGGAGGGAATGAACGGGTGACGTTTCAGATCTAGCAAAAGATAATCATCGTCCTCTGTGCCCCCCCCCCCCCCCCCTCTACTGATTCTATAATACAAATATAATCAAGTTCTGGTTTAAATAATTATCGTCTCTGACACATAACCAGCATCACGTGGGAATTGCAGACACTGCTTGCTCAAGATGAAATACAGAAATTCCAATCCACAAATGGCAATGCAGTTTCTGCTCCCACTGTCCCAATTTTCATAGAAAAGTTAATAACTCCTAGTTCATTGCAAATGCCTTCAAAAGTCAATAATACCAATAAAAACAAACATAGATACTATAGAAAACTGTCAACAAAAATCCTCTAGTACATGATGCAGCATAATTTTCAAAACTCAAGCAATAACAAAGTAATAAGTGGATATAGACGTGGGTGGGTGGTGAGCAGATGGGTGCAGGAAGTGACAAAGACGGGAGGTAAAAGGGCGCCAGACAAAGAGAGAAGGGCAGTGAAATGTTTAACCAGAGGGATGGATATGAGTGGAAGGGAACAGGGCGAGGAGAAAGGATAGAAAGATGGAACTTGGGGGTGGGATGAGCATGGAGGGGAAGATCTACCCGAACCCCCCCCCCCCCCCCCCACCTCGTCTTTACTATCAGACACCTTTTTGTCTCCATTTCACCTCTGCCTTTTGTTACATATGAGCCTGTCCCACTTGGGCGTCACGCAGGTGGCGTGCGAGGATTTTGACCATCCCAAAATCCTGGGGCCCTGCGCGGCCTTAAATGGCCGTGGGACTTACCACCACCCGCCTGGGGCTTGGACATCAGGAGAGAAATGGTGTAGGGGAGAAAAAAGACTTTGCCTTCCATCACAGTGAGGAGGAGATTCACTGTGATGGATGATTGTGTAAATGAATTGTTTGTATGTTTTGTAGGAATTGTCTTTGTTTGTATGGCTGTGGAAACGGAGTTTCGTTTGAGCCTCACTGAGGTTCAAATGACATGGAATAAAATATTGTATTGTATTGTGTAACTGCATATGTCACCACACGCGAATCATGCACGTCACGACGTGCCAACCAATTTTTAGGATGTCACGTAAATGACGCCCAAGTGGGACAGGCCCTTAACTCCACCCATTCATTAACCACCAGCTGTGCACCCATCACAAGTGTAAGATTCCAGCATTTGCATTTTCTTGTCTCTCCAGTTTGCAGCCTTAATTCTCCCTTGTTCTGGCAAAGGACAGATTTTTCTACATTCTCCCTGCGCTAGTCGTACCCGCCTCCATCACTGGGCTTCCCAAAGGCCTTTTCCATGTATTCAACATTTTATCAGCTGGAAAGTTTGAACAATTGTTCCCAAATGTAATCAGAATGGCTACGGCAAGTGTGACTGATACAAAAGAACAATGGAAGTGAACGAACCTTCCCCATCAGATAGATATTCAGCTTCCAAAGAGCATCTCGCATTGAGTGGAGGATAGAAAACGAGCACAATAGATCCTCAATGGTATAACTCAACAAGGATCTCCTGCATTGTTGACTCAGCACCTTTCTTTACCATTTCAATAAAATGCCCAAATCAGTTTAGATAAAATAGAACGATATCCAACAGGTTACCGTGTTAAAGAAGGAACTGCAGATGCTGGAGAATCGAGGGTTACACAAAAAGCTGGAGAAACTCAGCGGGTGCAGCAGCATCTAAGGAGCGAAGGAGATAGGCGACGTTTCGGGTCGAGACCCTTCTTCAGACTGGGACAGGTTACCCTCTCCTTCTGAAGAATAATCCAAATAATCTGTCTATAAATATCACTTTTCGATGGAAGCTCTTTAATTTCCCTTCTCAATGCATTCCTACTGTAATTATATTTTCCTCCTATAATTTAGTGCAGGCCAGTCTACATGGAGACACAAAAGAGTGTAGACACTGGCATCTGAACAACATCTGCTGGAGCAACTCAGCAGGTCATGCAACATCTATGGAGAGAAATTGACAGGTTATGTTTCAGGTTGGGGCCCCATCAGACTAGGTAAGGGGGCGAGGAGACAGCTGGAAGAGAGATAGGGGTGGGGCAAAGTCTGGCAAGTGATAGGTGGATGTAGGTGATGGGCAGAGACAGTGATAATGGCTGGTATTGAAAAGGAGACAAAAGGATGTCAGGTAACAAAGGAAAACTGTAAAGCCAAAGGAGGGATAAGTGGAGGTTGGTTGGAGGAAGGGAAGAGGGTGATAAAAAGGGAAAGAAAGACTCGGGGATGGGCGGGGGATGAGCATGAGGGGGGGAAAGCCTCAGGGTGCTGGGATAAATGATTGTGCACCAACAGAGGGGGGGAGAAGGCGAGTAAGGGGGCATTGCTTGAAATTGGAGAATTCAATTTTGGATTCTAGGCATCCCAAGCAGATTGAGATGCTGTCTACATATTAGACCAGTTTCTCTTCAAAGAAGATATCAAAATAATTCAATTATTTTATTCTTTCCAAACAACTTCCATGTTCTAACTGTCTCTCTATACACATAACTGGAAATCATAGCATGTGCTTCCACCACCCATCTAGATCACACACTCCAGATTATTGGGTGGCACTCAGAAGGAATGGGTAGAGCCACAGCTTCACCTCCAGCAACCTGGATGCAAACCTGACCTCAGGAGATGTCTATTGGGGAGCACAATCTTCCCATGTCCTCCAGGTACCTCCCACATCCCCAAATCATGCATGTTGGTAGCTTAGGTGTCGGGGGTTCAGGAGAGCGGTACAATCTCGAGTGGGAGAGGGACAATTGATGCAAGTGCGGGGAATACCAAACTGGTCATGGCAGTATGTGTATAAAAATGGGTGTTCAATGTTTGTCACAAACTTAGTGGACCCAGGAGAAGAAGGGTTCCAACTCAGAATGTCACCTGTCCATTCCCTCCATAGATGCTGCCTGACCTGCTGAATTCCTCCAACATTTTGTGCTTTGATCAGTGGACTGAATGGGTCTGTTTCCACACACTCTCTCTATTCATCTATTATTAACCATGGGCGTATATAAATAAAACCGCCATCATCCTGCTCCTGATAATGGAATCACTAATGAAGGCTTCTTGCACTGAATTTTCTTCAGCACCAGCTTCAGAAATTAAGCTCTCCTCTCATCCTCTGTCCTATGCTTTATCAATGACCACATTCAGAAGCTGAGAGTCTCAGTCGCCTCAATGTCAAGGTCAAACTCAGAGGCAAAATAGAAAGAAAGTGATGCAAAGGTGCTAGCATTTGAGGGGTGGCAGCAGGAAATGGGGGAACAAAGACTCCCTTTAGATGGGATAGTTCCGAGATTTCCCATTAAACTGGTCGAGTGTTCATGGCAAGAGGCCTCTGCTCTTACAAATCACAACAGAGAAATGTTAATGCATCAATTAAATATAAAAACGTCTTAACCATAATTCTGCTCATTTCCAATTGTCAAAGACCGATTCTGGCAGTAATTGATTCAGCAAAATGAGATGCAGCTCGTTCAGACAAGGAGAGCGGGCACACGAGTTACGAGGGATCCCCACCCACCCACTACTGGCTCCACCCCAAAGGATAGAACACTTGGTGTTCTCCACAATCAAAATGTAGACGATTTTAAATCACTTCACAAATGCCACTTCCCTTACAATGCCACAAATGGACAACATTTAGGATTTAGAATCTGTAAGATTGGATATTGATCTATAAATTGATTGGCAGCCAATTTCCTTGTGGGGGGGTTAAAAGAAAATCTCAGACCTGCTGTCTTTACCGCACTGGGTTAATTTCTTTTGTTTGACCTGTGCCTCTCCCGTCCCCCCCCAAAAAACATTCTCTAATCCGTTACAAACAAAGACACAATGATAAAATTGGCCCGGAAAAGACACAGGAGCCAAGTGGGACTTGTGTTAACCGCCAGCCAGTCCTCAAATCACCCCCCAAACCCAACTGCGTGTCCCTATTTGTTCCACTGTTCAAAACGCAGCCTCTGTGATGCAAAGGGGAGAGGCAGGCTGTCTGTACCATAAAGCACTAACTAGGCGGCGTTCCCCAGCCCAGCTCAATCGCCAACTGCTGCAAACACGGCATGTTTTAAAAAAAAACATAACTACTGCCAATTGCGCTGGAGATTTAAATAAAAACACAGAAATCGCTTTTTTTTCCCCAAACAAATGGCTTTAAACATTCATCATTGCAGCCTCTGGTTTCTCCTTTTGAACACGCCTTTGCAATGAATTGAAAAGGTGCAAGTCCATATCGTTGTTCAGCACTATGAACATGTGAAACACACACCGAATAACTTTTGTGTGCAATTTTTAATCTGGAATTGGGGGGGAAAAATCAAATAAACATGGATTTTCCTTTCGGGGAAAGAACAAGGGGATTGTAATTCAATGCGGATTCGGTTATTTTAGGGGCACGGTGGCTTCTTGCAACAGGGCTGTATATAGCAGGCGCGCTTATTCACGCACTCTCACACAAAAAGCCTACTCTACAGTCTTGTCGTATCTGCAGCACAATGCACTGGACGTCAGCAGGGCGCTGCATCAAATATACCTCTCTACTGACCATTTGCAATCCTCTAACCCCCGCGCACAGAATCCAAAGAGACGCCCAAACGCACGGCTGCAAGATGCAACGAAACAAACAAAAAGAGGCTCCACATACATACCGTTATCCGCGGAATATTCTTTTTACCCTGATACCCCGACATCATCGTGCTTAGGGTATTACAGTCTGGAGTTTAAAAAATAAGATGTTAACAAAAAAACGCAGCACTTTTTTTCACTCTTTAGCCGTGTCTGCTCGAGTGTTACGGGGACGTGATTTGCTCCTGTGCCCATACAATAGCAGCGCTGTGCGAGTGTGCAGCGACTGACTATAGGCTGTTGTGGGGCGCCTCCTCCGGAGCCTGCTATTGATCGCTGTCTGCAGCGCTCGCCTCGCCTCGCCCAGTGTGCAGACCAGACTGCGAGAGAGCAGGGGAACCGCGTCTGAACCACACCGCCAGGCGGAGCCAGCACAACTCCAGTCCAATGTCCAGCAAAATCTCCAGCACCTGAAAACAAAATATTCCCCAGAAATCAGCCGGGGAGAAAAAACAGAATGATTTGCGTCCTCTTGGGCTTTTGAATTTTTTGTTGTTGTTACATCGGACACAATTCCTCCTTCTCCCTGCTAACAATGATCTATTCTATATTTTCAATCATTGTCCCATCCCCTTTGATATCTCGTTCTCACACCTTATCTTCCTTGTCTCTCTCTCCCCTGACTCTCAGTCTGAAGAAAGGGTCTCGACCCGAAATGTCG
Source organism: Raja brachyura (assembly GCA_963514005.1). The sequence continues at coordinate 59,638,578 of OY740791.1, read as the reverse complement.
CCCATTCCTTCTATCCAGAGCTGATGCTTGTTCTGCTGAATTACTCCAGCATTTTGTGTCTATCTTCAATTCCAAACGCTTTGTTTGTTAAGATTGTTAAGGGCATGGACACACTAGAGACATGAAACATGTTCCCGATGTTGGGGGACTCCAGAACCAGGGGCCACAGTTTAAGAATAAGGCGTAAGCCATTTAGAACGGAGAGGAGGAAACACTTTTTCTCACAGAGAGTGGTGTCTGTGGAATTATCTGCCTCAGAGGGCGGTGGAGGCAGGTTCTCTAGATGCTTTCAAGAGAGAGCTAGATAGGACTCTTAACATAGCGGAGTCAGACAATATGGGGAGAAGGCAGTAACGGGGTACTGATTTGGGATGATTAGCCATGATCACATTGGATGGTGGTGCTGGCTCAAAGGGCCAAATGGCCTTCTCCTGCACCTATTGTCTATTGTCTCCCCCATCATAATGATATCCAAGCTATCGTCACATGTGCTTTATATTTGTATTCTATTTATAACACCATTTAACATTAAGACTTAGAATTAAAATAACTATTAGCCACATAAAAGATCTGGTCAAATTCACAATACATCTGCATTGAAAGGGATTGTTCCTTTCAAGTGTATGGATATTTTGTGACTTGTTCAATGAGGCCTGGAGAATATTACACGTGGAAATCAGAGCTGCCAATTCTGGTTGGCTATGTGACAGGAGGTTTTATTGTCGCTCTCTGTTCCAGCCAATCATCTCCAGACACCCCTGGTACTGATGATGAAAGCTTGTTGATCGGGACCATTAATGTAGTTTCCTCCCATCGCAGATGCTGCCTTCCCCCGCTGAGTGCTTCCAGCTCTTGTTTATCTCAGTTTACAGCATAGAGTCATAGAGTGATACAGTGTGGAATCAGGCCCTTCGGCCCAACTTGCCCACACTGGCCAACATGTCCCAGCTACACTAGTCCCATCTGCCTGTGTTTGGTCCGTATCCCTCCAAACCTGTCCTATCCATGTACTTATCCAACTGTTTCTTAAATGTTGCGGTAGTCCCTGCCTCAACTACCTCCTCAGGCAGTTTGTTCCGTACACCAACCACCCTTTGTGTGAAAAAGCTACGACTCAGATTCCTATTAAATCTTTTCACCTTAAACCGCTGGTCCTTGATGAAGTAGGGGGGAGAAGCTGAAATAGGAATTGAGATGTGGGGCTAAGCCTGGCAATTGATAAGTGGAAGATAGACACAAAATGCTGGAGTAACTCAGCGTGACAGGCAGCATTCCTGGAGTGAAGGAATGGGTGATATTTCGGGTCAAGACCCTTCTTCAGACATAAGTGGATACAGGTTTCTGGAGGGGAGGCAGATGAGTGGAGATGGTGACAAAGGCTAGAAGTGAAAAGGTGACAACAGGGTGTCAGACAAACAAGGAAGGGGAGGAATGAAATGTAAAGAAGGAAGGAGGGATATGGGTGGATGCGGGCGAGTGGGAGGAGTAAATGGCAGGATAATAGGATAATGTGGGACTTGCAGATGAGACGTGTGGAAGGAGGAGGAGAAAGAACAGGCGATGGTGGAAGATATGTGTGCGCACCAGGGCGGATATAAAAAGAGATCACATATGATGTATTATCATTGAGGATAGTGAGATTAGTGTGTAGAATACTCATAAGCAAGGGCAGTTTTAGATCAAGAAAGTGGTGGTGTTGGGGCTTTTGAAGAGCTTAAATGTGATAATGTCACAGGGTTTGATGGAATCTATCCTGTTATTGAGAGAGGCAAGAGTGGAAATTGCAGGGATCTTTACAAAGATCTTAGTAGCATTGCTAGCCACAGGCAAGGTCTTGGATGAGAGGCCTTTGGAAGATGAGTATGGCTCGCAGCTGGGTTTTATTTTGCAATGCAGAGAATACAAGGTCTGGAAAGTGGTTATTTGAAGCAGTAGTTTCAAGGAGATGATCATGCTTCACATTACCCTGCCCCTCATCTAACCACTAATATAATTTTTATAATGTTAAATAGAAAATAGTCAGGTAACATCAGTGGGGAGAGGAACAGCAGGAATGTCTCAGGTCGGTGACCTTTCAGCACAACAGGAAAGGTTGGAGAACAAACGTTACACATGTTTTAAATTTCAAAGAAGCTGTGGGAACAGATAAAACAAAGGAAGCATTGGCGATAGAGTGATGACTTAGTGAGACTGAAGGATATAAATGGTGGTGAAAGGCAGGGAGACGGTTTGTTGATGGAAGAGATGTAAATGGAAGATAAGTAAGAACTTAAGAAATAGAAGCAGGAGATACCCTTTATGTCCCTGGTGCCTGGCTGGCCCTCTACTTTAGACTCACTTACCTGTCCTACACTAAGTCATATCCCTTGATTCCCTAAATATCTAAAACAATCTTTTGATCTCTTTCTCAGCAGGGAAAGCAACATCTGCAGATAGAGGAAAAAATGAAGTCAATGTTACAGAAACTGGAAAGGCTGGTTATCTGAAATTATCCAGTTCAGTGTCAAGTCCTGTATCTTGTCTCAGAGGCTGAAGTATTGTTCCTTGAGCTAACCTTGGCATTTCTTGAAACAGTGAACAGAGAGAGGTCAGCATACATAGAGAGGGCAAACAGAGAGAGGTCAGCATACAGTTAGAGGGAGAATTAAACTTGAGATCCACTCTTGCAGGCAGAACGGATACTGTACAGTGGTGCACTGTACAGGTAATGTGTGGTTGATTTCCCCAATGTGAGGATGATCATACGTGTTCTCACCAAACAGAGTACACTAACTGGATTAGTGCTTCACTATGTCTCTGGATGGTGAACGGGAAGAGGTAAATGTCCAGGAGTGTTATCTTCTGCAGCTGCATGCGTAAGGGAGTGGGTGTGAGTGCAGATTGAAGAGAGAACTAGGGAGTTGTGAAGGGAATGAGCCCTTCAGAACGTTGAGGAGTGGAGGGGAAGATGCTCCTGTGGCGGCATCTTGCTGGAGGTAGTGGAAACTTGGAGGGTGGTGGAGTTGAAGTGGCAAACAAGAGTATAGTTGCTTTAGATGGGAGGAAAGGGATGGGAACAGAAATACAAAAAATTGAACATAAGCAATGGAGAACCTTGTCAACTACAAAAACTGTGGCTAAGGGAGTAAGGAGGGTATTCTTGGGATAGGAAGCATCATCATCAGGACAAATGTAATGTAGTTGGAGAAACCAGAGGAACCGAATGGAGTCCTTTCTAGGAGGAGTTATCGTCAAGACAGATGTGGGAGTCTGTGGGCCTGCAAAGGATGTTGGTTGCTAACCTGTCCCCTGAGAAGGACACAGAGACATTGAGAAAAAGAAGGGAAGAGTGAGAGGTGGACCATCTGAGAATGAGAGCTGGTTGGAAATTGGCAGTAAAGGTGGTAACATTTTTTGAAATGTATACAGGCTGGCAGCAACATTAATACAGTTAGGATACAGACAGTCAGATGAGGTGCGGGGGGGGGGGGGGGGGGGGGGGTCGACATAGTGCTGAACGAGCAAATGTTCCACATCTCCCACAATGAGACTGGAAACATTAGAGTCATTGTAGGTTCCCATATTTACACCATACTGATACCTTATTGTCACATACCCAGCTAGGTGCAGAAAAACTCTTTGTTTTTGCATACGAGGTACACAAGAGAGTCGCCACAACGGCCTTCTTCGTGTGTCGTCCCTCCCCCCCCCCCCCCCCCCCCCCAACACACACACCAGATCCCCCTTGATTCTCAGTGGCCCCACCACACTAGGTCTTTGCTTCTCGGCAGCCCCCCTCTCCCTATGACATTCTTGATTTAGAGGTAATGAGTAGGGTTGAAGAAGTTGTTCAATATAAGTTGTTCAGCCAAGCAAAGGAGGGTCAGATGTAGGGGGACTGCTTGTTCAACATAATCTTCTATCCTTATATCTTTGCCTCCCCTTCCATCCATACCTCCAGCCTTTATTCTCCCATGTGGTAACATTCTAACCAATATCCATGTGAAGATTTTGTTTTTCCTTAAATGTCCATGAGATTTCCTAATGATCATCTTATAGTTTTCCTTGCCCATAGTTTTCACCTTACGAACATCTTCTTTATGTCCACTCTGTCCAATCTCTTTATAATACTGCAAACATGCATCTGCTTTTTCAATCTTCTATAGATAGAGACAACTGTTCCATATTCCCCAATGGGTTTCTGCATCTTCTCAGTTCTGCTGGTTCTTCTTCGATAGATTTATTTTTCACCTTCACCTTATCCTTTGCATAATGTGGAGACCAGAGTTATTTATAGCACCAGCGTTGGCTCTATTCGCGCTTCATGCAGCTTTGGGAAAGAAGCCAACGTAATCAAGGATCACTCACGCCCCGGTCATTCCCTCGTTCCCCATTCAGCATAAGATATAAACACATGCCACCAGATTCAAGGGGAGCTTCCTCCCCACTGTTATCAGATTCTTGAACGAACCTCTCAGAAGCTAAGAAAGTAATCCCGATCGACCAATCTACAGCTTGCACTTGATTTTAATATGCACTCTCTCTGTAGCTGTAACATCATATTTTCACCATAGTTTCCTTTCCTTTTTTTACACTCATGTTGTGTTCATGTACAGTTTCCATGTAACCATGCATGGATGATTTAGCTTGATTTCATACAAAGCAACATTTTTCACTGTATCTCTGAGCATGTGACAACACTAAAACAATGTCAATTACCTTACAGAAGAACAAGATAGACAAAAATGCTGGAGAAACCCAGCGGGTGAGGCAGCATCTATGGAGCGGAGGAAATAGGTGATGTTTCGGGTCGAGACCCTTCTTCAGACTGATGTGAGGGTGGGGGGGGGGGGGCGGGAAGAAGAAAGGAAGAGGCGGAGACAGTGGGCTGAGGGAGAGCTGGGAAGGGGAGGGGAAAGAAGGAGAAAGCAGGAACTACCTGAAATTGGAGAAGTCAATGTTCATACCGCTGGGGTGTAAACTACCCAAGCGAAATATGAGGTGCTGCTCTTCCAATTTTCGGTGGTCCTCACTCTGGCCATGAAGGAGGCCCAGGACAGAAGGTCGGATTCGGAATGGGAGGGGGAGTTGAAGCGCTGAGCCACCGGGAGATCAGGTTGGTTAATGCGAACCTAACTTCTCTGGTTTTCTATTCTAATCCTGTAGAAATGTTTTATTGGCTCTATTAACCCACTTTTATTCAGTTGTCCTCTCAGATGCCTCTTTGTTTTTATCCAGTTAAGAAACTTACTTTCCAAAGGGTATTTAAATGCAAACTCAATATCTCACCTCATCTACCAATTAAGTGCCAATTTATAACATATTCCTATATTGTGCTGCAATCTTCCTCCATATTAAGCACAACTCTAAATTTACATTTCCTGCACATTTTTAAATTTGTACTTTGAATTCCAGAAGTTAAGGCGTTTATGTAAATCACGGGTGATCACAAAACCAACCCTTGCAGAAGACGACTTACCACAATATGTCAATAAAAATATAATTCTGCTGTTGAACAGTGTTACAGTAAAATCACAAATTCTTATCACTGTTAGGCAAACATGAAATGCTGTTATAAAATCTGTCTGGAGGTCATAACCTCTGACTTTCATTTTCTTTATTTTTAAAAAGAGGTTGTTAAGTCTACTCAATGGTTAGACATTCTGGCTCCTGTGTGAAATGATTGTCATTGTTTATCTTTTTTAAGAGTGACACAGATATTTGAGTGTGCTGCTTATACATAACAGGGAAGGGGAGCAATGAGAAATGTGTGTTGTATGAGAGGGGGTTGGGGAGAGTGGCATATTGTACTTTGCTAAACAACTGCGAGCACACACTATTTCAATAGAAATTTTCAACCTTGCAAAACCCGATGTGGTATATTAAAATGTCCACCTGAGTCAATGACGAATACTTGTTTTGTACCACCAGGAAGACAAACTATTGCAGTGAGCTTGGCTTTGATATGGTGTGTTATCTCTTTGTACTTCCCTTTGAACTGTATGGTGGAACACTTTGCTTGCGACAGAGAAGAAAATCTGATGAGAGATTACATTTTAATAATATTACCATTAACATACATATTTTCTGATGGCCAAGGAGGCCATTTAGCCCATCCATTCTATGGCTGATCGATGGTAGAGCATTCTCATCAATCATATTCCAAAACCTTTTTCCCTGCATATTATTCTCTCTCAGATTCCCATCCCCCCCCACTGATTCCATCACCCAGCTGTACTAGAGGGTGAATTACATAGGCTAGGTGTCCTACAAACCCGCACGTCTGTGGGACATGGGAGGAAACCAAGGGTCTAAAGGAAACCCATGCAATCATTGGGAGTGCAAGCAAACTCCACACACAACACCGGATGTTAGGATTGAACCTGGGCCACTACATGGTGCTACATGGCAGCAACATCATCTGCTGCACTGAATTGCCCCCTTGTGATACTCCAAATAGTCTTGCACCAGATTAATGTGAGTGGGGAGTTGTTTGGGTGCAGGGATAGATTTTACACAGGTCACTCAGACAGGAGACTAAACAAATGAATTAAGGTTTGCTTAAATCAATAGAACTGAATTTCTTAAATGGGCCACCGACCCTTGGACCTTGTTCATATACCTAGATACTAACATCTCGGATGACCTGTCCTGAGCACAACATATCAATGTAATCATGGAGAAGATGTTCCAGTGCCCTTATTTCCTTAGAAGTTTAAAGAGATTCGGCATCTCGCCGAATTATCTTAACAAACTTCTTAGAAAGTATCTCTGTATTCTGTAGAAAGTATCCTGATCAGTTGCATTGAGGCCCGGTATGGCCATTAGTAGTGCACTGGCACCCAAGAGGTTGCAGAGAATGATGGAGAGCCCAGTCCATGGCCAACACAGCCCTCCCCACCATCATAAGGACCTATGTGAGTTGTTGCCTCAAGAAGGCGGAATCAATCAACAAAGCTTATCCCCACCATGCCTTCATCTTGTTGCTAGGAGGCACAGAAAGTCATAAGGAATAGTAGAGTTAGGCCATTCAGCCCATTAAGTTGACTGGCTGATGTATTCTCCTAACCCCATTCTTCTGCCTTCTCCCCATAACGTCTGACACCTGTACTAATCAAGAATCTATCTATCCCTCCCTTAAAAATATCCACTGACTTCGCCTCCATAGCCTTAGTTGCAAAGAATTCCACAGATTCACCACCCTCTGACCAAAGAGATTTCTCCTCATCATCTTTCTAAAAGAACATCCTTTAATTCTGAGGCTATGACCTCTAGTCTTAAACTCTCCCATTAGTGGAAACATCCTCTCCACATCCACTCTATCCAAGCCTTTCACTATTCTGTATGTTGCAATGAGGTCCCCCCTCTTTCTTCTAAACTCCAGCGAGTACAGGCCCAGTGCCGACAATCGCTCATCATAGGTTAACCTACTCATTCCTCGGCTCATTCTTGAAGCCTGAAGCCCTACACTACCGGGTTCAAGAGCACTTAATTTGCTACAACCATCAGGTTCATTAATCGATCTGCACAACCCAAATCCTACCTCGGCAATGGAACAGTGCGGACTGCCTCTTGCACTATCATGAGCTCATTTTCCATTTGTGTTTTGCACAAATGTCTTGCATTTTGCACAGTATTGTTGTTTGTACTGTCTTGTAGAATTTAGGTGTAATTTATGTATAATTTTTGTATGATTTATGTTTCTGTGTGCTGTCCGTGGCTATGTGCCTGTGATGCTGCTTTAGCTAAAATTTTCATTGTACCTGTATCTCACCCTACTTGTGCATACGAGATAAACTCAGCTTCACCGCTTTTCATCCAAACAGTGATTTGAAAATCTGCCCAGAGATTTCTTGCTGTTTAATTTTGAGATGATAGAGTCAATTACAGGTGAATATCATCAAGTAACAAAACCAGTATTTAAAAAAATGGCTGAAGTAACTTTCAATCGAAAATTAAATTTGTACACAGAATATTTTCGAGATTATGGGGAAGAGTCTCCTTCTCCCTGACTCTCAGCCTGAAGAAGGGGCTCGCCCCGAAATGTCACCCATTCCTTCTATGCATCCAGAGATGCTGCCTGTCCCACTGAGTTACTCCAGCATTTTGTGTCTATCTTCAGCCCATCTTGTCCATACCAACCAAGTTTGCATAACAAGCTAGTCCCATTTGCTTGCATTTGACTCATGTCCTTCAACACCCTTCCTATCCATATATCTGTCCAAGTACCTTTTAAAGGGTTGTAATTGTATTCATTTCTGCAGCTCTTTCTAGATACTGTATGTATTATCCTTTGAGTAGAAAAGTTGCTCCTGGGATTCCTCCTAAATCTCTTGCCTCTCACATTATGCCTATGGTCTCCAGTTTCTGAATCCTCTACCCTTGGAAAATGAGTATTCACCTTATCCATGCCCCTCAAGATCTAGTACACCTCAATAAAGTCACCCCTCAGCCACCTACATGCCAAAGAAAAAAGCATCCCAAGCATTTTCTTCGCCACAATGCACCTTTCAGGTAACTATGTAACTGTCCTCCCAGATCTCTCCGTTCTGCAACACTCACAAAGGGTCTCGCATTTACTGTGCAAGTTCCACCCTGGTTTGACACACTGAAGTGCAACACCTCACACTTGTCACAGTTAAATTCCATTTGCCATTTCTTGGCCCTCCTTCACAATTGATCTGGATCTTGTTGTAAACTTGGGTAACCTTCCCCATTGTTTACTATACCAGTTATTTTAGTGTCGTCTGAAAATTTACTGACAATGTTAACCACATTGTCATCCAAATGCCGCATGTATACAACAAACAGCAGTGGACTCAGCACTGACCTCTGCAGCACACCACTGTTCACAAGCCTCCAATCAGAAATACAACTCTCCACAGCTACCCTTTGACTCCTTTTCCAAATTGAAGTCCAAAGAAGAAACGAGTGCCTATCCACATTCTCCAGGGATGCTGCCTGACCCGCTGAGTTAATCCAGCATTTTGTCTACCTTTGGTATAAACCAGCACAGGATCCCTGTGTATATAAAGGAAATGCAGGAACCTGACGAGTTCAAACGGAATGTGGGAAATGGGGGCTAAATGAGTTCGAAGGGCCATGATGATCACAAGGGGAAAGTGGGAAACGTGGCCCCAGTGAGTTTAAAGAGTTTAAACAGAATGGGATGAGCCAGATGCCAATCCATTGTGATTTGCAAACAATATCTTACCAGATTATCAGAATTTGACTATCATTTAAGAGCTTGAAACAGCTAGATATATCAGTCCGAGCGTTAAGTTATCAGTTTGCGACAATTGATATGTTACAAACCAATCTGCAGAGGCATTTGTCACAGTCGTTGATATGGCATTTTGTAACAATAGAATTATTAATTTCACAGTGCAAGATCAAGGGTATTGACTAAGTCAAATTCCTCTCACATGGAAAACATTCTATATACTGAACTCCACCATTCTCTCCATTATTTTATGGATATCAAGAGAGATCCCTTTATATTAAATAAATGCACAATAGCCAAAGCTTTAAAACAGATGTACAAAAACAATTACATGTGTGAAAATCTCATACAAGGTTGGTGACTGGATCTAGAATTTAAGGATCCAAAAATCCATACAGCGATATTCCAGCACAATTTCAGGGATACATGTGCGGGAAACCTGCAGCATTTTTCTCTCTCATCCTAATATGCATCCTGGAGTTCTGCAGATTACAGCTTCTCTGTGTCTGCACAGCCTGTGTGTAGGCACGCAGGGAGAGAAAGCTTTTATGTTTCAATGACATTGGACATCCTACCCAAATAAATCTATCCAAGTTTGACCTCTGGCTGTCTGCACATAACATTGTAAAAGAACAAAGTAGTTTTTTGTTACTGACTGAGAACATAGCTGTCCGTAATCTGGCTACTTTATATGCTGCAGAGATATCCAGGGAAATTGTATACTGTATGATGCATATCCTCACATTTCAAGGTCTACTTTTATCTGCCATATCCAATGCTTTCAGCAAAAATAAAGAATGAACTTGCACGTATATAATGAGATCAAGATCTTTCCATTCACTTGAATAGATTGTAAAACGTGAATCTATTTGTGATTCCTATGTACAAAAACTCTGCATGTGAGGATAATGTGCATGGTTAGAGGTATAGCGCGGAAACAGGCCCTTCGGCCCACCGGGTCCGCACCAACCAGCGATCACTCCATACACTAACAGTATCCTACACACACTAGAGACAATTTACAATGATACCAAGCCAATTATCCACAAATCTGTACATCTTTGGAATGTGAGAGGAAAACGGAGATCCAGGCGAAAACCCATGCAGGTCACGGGGAGAACGTACAAACTCCGTACAGACAGCACCCGTAGTCAGGATCTTCTTCTTCTCTTATGTGGCGTGCACAGCCTAAAGATGTTCGACAACTTGTTCTATTTGATCTTCCATTTGTGCACGTCGAGTTGATTGCATTAGTCGAAACAGGGCGGACCACGTGAAGGTTGCAATCTTCCACCCCGTAGTCAGGATCGAACCTGGGTCTCTGGTGTTGTAATGCAGCAACTCTACCGCTGAGCTACCGTGCCCCCCTAATTAGAGCAAGTCTACCATGTAATAATAACCCGATAGAGCAAGCTTTTAGTCTCCTCATGCAATGATTTTGCTGCATTGGTCATTTGGGGAAGTCATGCAGTTCCTAAAATTGCACTCACCCCGCTCTGAGGACCAGCATTCAGAAGATCAGCAGAACAGCACTCTGACCTCCTACAGAGTACTTGGATCAATGGGGTAAGGAGAGTTAAAAAGAAGCAACTCTACACTGACCATTGCATTTATGGTAAGCACTCTGTCTTGTGTCCACATGCAAACAAAATGACTCATTCCTTCTTCTCCCCTCTCCCATCAGGCAGAGGATACAACAGCTTGAAAGCATGCACCACCAGATTCAAGAACAACTTCTTCCCTCTTGTTATCAGACTACTGAAAGGACTTCTCCATCGATCTCCCAACCTACCGCATGGTGGCCCTTGCAATTTTTTTCAGTTGCACTTTCTCTGTGACTGTAACACTGTAAGTCTGTAACACTATATTCTACACAGTGTTATTTTTCCCTTCGCCTTAATGTTGTATTTGTGTGTGGTTTGGTTGTACTCATGTCTTGTCCGATTTGACAGGATAGCACACAGTATCGCAGTACACAATGACTATAATAAACCAATGCCACTACCGACGTGATACCCTGTCCACATGGTGGAGCCTGAGGAATAAGAGATAGGCGGACTAAGGAGGGAAGACCAAATGTGGAGCTTGGTCTGAAGAAGGTTCTCGACCAAAAATGTCACCTATTCCTTCTCTCCAGAGATGCTGCCTGTCTCACTGAGTTACTCTAGCATTTTGTGTCTCTCTTCAGTGTAAACCAATATCTGCAGTTCCTTACTGCACACTAATGTGGAGAGTCCTTTACGTCAGGGCAGCAGACATCAACTCTTCAGACAATACTGTCAATACATTCCCATCAATAAACAATATGCTATACCTCTGTTGTAGTCATTACATGGAGCAGACTCAAGGGGCCGAATGGCCTAAGCCTGCTCCTATGTCTCGTCTCAGCATCTTCAGTTAAGTGAGGTAAATGTAGTACAAAACGCTTGTATTCATAACAGGAATTGGATACGATACCATTAACCAATTAGAGAACATTTTCTGTATTACGCAGGCCAAATTAGTTGTAATGGATTTCTATCGGGAATTACAGAATCACTTAAAAGGTACTTTAGCAATTGACAAGTAGAAAAGGAAGCTAACTTGAAAAAAATTTCAGGGAACATCAGTTGTTTCCATCTGAAATCCCCACCTCCTCCGTCCCCCATCCCCTGTACCAGCTTCTCCACAAGTCTGTGGCATGTGCATTGTTTTTAATCAAACATTGTGTATGCCAGGAAGAAAGACAATGTGTAATCAGGATTACTTTCTTTTTCCTTTTCCAATCTCTAATTTTAGAAGAGGGTCATTTCGAAAAAACACTAAATTACTTCTGCTGATGAAGAAATCATAAATTGATTTTCAGTACGTTTTGGCATACTCATTCAATTGTCAAATTCCAAACAGGACAAGTAATAACTCTCCATCCACCCAACATACAAAAATCCCAACTCCCGTGAGAATCTCCAGTGAGTTGTCCTCAAGATGGTATTTTTGTACAACCCATTGTATATTCATTTCAGATGTTTTCCTTAAAGCTAAGTGCTGCATAATTCTTAAGCTTTTTGCTTTTCAACCATCAGAATGGTTTATGTTTCTCCTCTAGAGAGTTCAGCAATGAGGCAATAATTCACTCTTTGAATTTTATCTGCACTGCGGCAATCTTATCTGACATGGAAATGGCAGGGTGACGGGCAATATTAACCTTTTAAATATATTGCGGAGACAGAGTGAGAATGAAGGGTGGCGCAACAGTGGAGTTGCTGCCTTACAGCGTCAGTGACCCGGGTTCAATCCTGACTATGGGTGCTGTCGGTACGGAGTTTGTACGTTCTCCCTGTGACCGCGTGGGATTTCTCCGGTGCTCCAGTTTCCTCCCACACTCCAAAGACTTACACATTTGTAGGTTAATTGGCTTTGTTAAAAACTACATTGTCCCGAGTGTGTAGGATAGTGCTCACGTACGGGGATCACTGGTCAGCGCGGATTCGGTGGGCCGAAGGGCCTGTTTCTGTGCTGTACCTCCAAACTATACTAAATTAATATTTTCCTACAGCATAGAAAGAGGACATTCAGCCCATGAAAAACTTACTGGGTTTCCAGGCAACTCACTTCCCTTCAACCTATTCCTTTCCTGCTATCCCAATTGTTCCACCATACACCTCCATGGGAGCAAAGTTACAGAATCCACTGAACCCACCAACCTAGAATGGTCTTTGGAATGTGGGAGAAACCAGAGCTTCTGGCCGAATCCCATACGGTCATAAAATAAAGTGCAAACGCCACACAGCCAGCAACAGAGATCGGGACCAAGCCTGGCTCGCTGGAGCTGTGAGGTGGCTGTACAAATTTCTATGCCACCGGGACAATGCAAAGCTTCGGTACTCTCTGTGGCTGAGGATGGGGGCTTCAAACTGGAGCACAACAGAAAGCGGGCCACTCGTAAACACAAAATGCATTCCAACACCAGCCTGCTCACCTTCAACAGAAGGGCTACAATGAGACAAGATCAAGTAAGATATCTGATGCAAAATGTAAAACCACCCACTCCATTAAGACAACGTTCATTCTCCGACCACATAATTATAGCTCTGCCTCACTCCCGGAGAAACACAATCCTTTGGGAGCTAAATGGTATTGCAATAATCATTTGAGTACTATTTGGATAGTTTAAGTATACAGTATGTTATTGACAAAGATTGGAAACCACGGTCATTAGAAAAGGAAGCTTGGTGCTTTAAAAGGGTCATTATACAATTGCCATTAGCTTTAGGGCAATATTATTCTATTTCTATTGATTTTCTCTTCCATTTCAGGCTGGTTTCACTTCTTTTAAGTAAGTATTCAATAATCACTTGCTCACTCCACCTGCCATAGCGGTGAAATATGGGTGGTTGTTATTTCTTTATTGCTTTGTCAGGGCTTTCAAAAGGTCATTGTTCCTGACCAAACGTGATCAGTTGCAACACTGTACACTGAAAGCTGTTATGTGGGAAAAACCATTATGGCGACTTGGTTGGTTTGTGTACGGGCATTGGATGAGGGGTCTGATTCCCCGCACTCTCCTCATATGTTCCCATACGAGGAGAGTGGATCAGGGGAGATTCCAGGCACAAATTACGTAATGTTCAGCTAATTCAATATCCACTGCACTCTGCTGCCAAAACAGGCAATTAAACCCTCATTGTTTTAAGTCAAGCTTGTACTCATAACGCATCCATGATAAGCACAATTCCAACGTTCCTAAAGTGAAAGAAAACAGTTTACATTCTGGAAAACGTCTTCATGTCATCAAAATTAATGCATGGTAAAGATTGGTGCCCTCCAGCTTAAAGGATGCCAACGCTGATGATCAACCTTTGACACCAATCATCAACATTCAGCACAAACACAATCCAGTGAAGAGAAGATAGTGTACAGTCTTCTCCAACCCATCAAAGTCTTTCATGTGCAAATTAAATATGGTGTGTTTTTACCAGGGGACATGAATTACCATCACTGACACTGGAGTCTCTGGATGCCCGATTCTTTGGTTGACAAATCTGATCATACCAACTCTCCATTAGTTCCTGGCCCTTCGAAAAAGAAGGGAAAGATTGGGTTTACTTTAGAGCTGGAACCTGCCCCTCTAGCCCTGGTGATTGTTCATTATTGGTAGTCCATTGCTAAAGATGAAAATATGGCGAAGCAGAGGAGACATGTCATCCAGAAAGTGGTAAGTGAAATAATGACATTTGCTGTGATTCAGTCCCATAGTTAATACAGACTGCTCCCTTCTCTGATTATCAGGCCCATAAATGGTATGTAAGACTGCACAGAAGTGCTGAGGTTAAACCTCTGTGGCTACTTGGAGATTAACGTGTGATTCAGTAATTTACCAGAGGATAATAGATGAACAAGTCTGACCTTTAATATTTGGGATTAATTAAGGAGATGGAATGGATGAAAAGGCAAGTGCTACACAAGCCACGTCTGGGATGGAGGAACACCAAACCAGTCCATTACTCATGCTACTAAAATAAGACGGATATTGAGTCACATTTCTGACATTAAATGGAGGAATTATGGATGTACGTCCGGCTTGAGGGGATTGCCCCTGAGCTAGTGGAAATGTGTTGGCTCTCTCAGAAGCCTGAGAAGCTACTGGAGGCAGTGATTAGTTTTTAGTTTAGCACGGAAACAGACCCTTCAGTGCCGACCAGCGATCCCCGCACATTAACAATTCCCGACACACTATAGGGACAATTTTACACTTATGCCAAGTATACATACCCAAGCCAATTAACCTACATACAGTACCTGTATGTCTTTGGAGTGTGGGAGGAAACCGAAGATCTCAGAGAAAACCCACGCGGTCACAGGGAGAACGTAAAAAACTCCGTTGGGATCAAACCCGAGTCTCCAGCGCAGCAAGGCAGCAACTCTACCGCTGTGCTGCCCAGGACATGCCACCCTGTAACATGTTATTTATCAGTAATAGCATCCTTGTGTTGAAGATAAGGAAATGCAAAGACGAATGCAACTGATCATATTCCAATACTGTGTCAAGACAATGACGCAGCACTCGAGGATTCGATTTCAAACCATTACTTTCAAACTCTGAAATACTTGATCCTATTGAATAGGTTCAAATATTGTGGCATTTGTGTTTGATGTTTCAAGCTGGAATGGACTAAAGGGAGCAGGATACACGCTACAAACATTAACACTGGCTACAGGTTTACTCATTAAATCTTCGCAGTTGGCAGTGGGAGAGCTTTTTGAAGTTCCAGAAGATGGATTTTGTATTTCCTTTTCACTTAACATCTGTAAAAGACCATATGTAAGTTATAAAGTGACGCTCGAGAAACTTGGACAAGTCGGAAATATTTATTTAATGGTGAGTGACTTTGAATGAAGGTAGTTTTGCCAAACCTTTCCCATTCGTTGAAACTATTTCATATGATCACTTAAAGCCTTGAAAGTAGGCCTGACTTCATGGTATGATGTGTTCAAAAGGAGAAGATAGACAAAAATGCTGGAGAAACTCAGTGGGTCAGGCAGCATCTATGGAGCGAAGGAATAGGTGATGTTTCAGGTCCAGACCCTTCAAGGAGAAATACTTCCGCTGTACGTCTGCCTGAACTACCCTCAGTTTGTACATTTATGTGTACGGGCAGTTTGAGATCAAGAATGGGGAGGTGTTGGGCTCTTGCAGAGCATTAAAGTGGATAATCCCCCAAGACCTGTGGGATTTATCCCAGGGTATTGAGAGAAGCTAGAAGGGAGATTGCAGGAGACTTAACGAAGCGGCACAGTGGCACAGCAGTAGAGTTACTGCCTTAAAGCACCAGAGACCCAGGTTTGACCCTGACTACGGGTGCTGTCCGTACAGAGTTTATATGTTCTCTGTGTGATCGTGTGTCATTTCTCTGGGTGCTCCAGTTTCCTCCCACATTCCAAAGGCACGCAGACAAAATGTGTAGGAAAGAACTGCAGATCCTGGTTAAAACCAAAGATAAACAAAAAAAAGCTGGAGTAACTCAGAGGGACAGGCAGCTTCTATGGAGAGAAGGACTGGGTGACGTTTTGGGTAGAGACTGAAAAAGGGTCTCGATCCGAAACGTCACCCATTCCTTTTCTCCAGAGATGCTGCTTGTCTTACTGAGTTACTGCAGCTTTTTGAGTCCATCCAAAGATATGCAGATTTGCAGGTCAATTGGCTTCTGTAAATTGCACCAAGTGTGTAAGTGTGAAACTGGGATAACATAGAACTAGTGTATGGGTGATCGTTGGTTGGGTTGAACTGAATGGGCTGAGGGATCTGTTTCCACACTATTTCTCGAAACTAAACTAAACTTAACAAAGATCTTCTGTACTAACTATGTCCGTACTAACTATAGGCAAAAGTCCTGGAGGACTGGAGATTAGCTAATGTTGATCCTGATGGGTCTGTTCCACTTACGCGACTTTTCAGCGGACTGCCGGCGACTGTTAATTTGCCGGCAGTCGGCTGAAAAACCCGACTGTCAGAGCGGAACACACACACACACACACACATCGCTTCCTTCACCAGTCCGTTATGCAGGCGGGGGACACGGCAAACAGGGAGCGCTGTCTAAAAAATTCACACCGTGCAAAGCCAAGGTTAAACAGACACACACCGCGATGAGCAGGAAGGAGCGCTGTAAAAAAACGACTTAAGCACAGTGTACGGTAAATCCTTTAATGGGTGGGGGGGGGGGGGGGGGGAGAGGGGGGGAGATGGAGTGGAGGCAACTTTTAAGAAGTCAGAGATACACGGCTGTGAAGCTCGGTGGACATTTAATATTACCGGCCGGTTATTCTTGGTACTAAAAACTACTGCATACCTTTTTTTTCCCCAATGAAATTCACCGGTCAGCACCGGCTACAACCTACGAGAACCTTCAACCTCCTGGCAACCCATCCTGGCGACTCACCTACGGCTTGAGAATTCTCGTTACGCCCCATGGCGGCTTCATTCAAGTCGCCGCTAATTTTTCAACATTTTGACAAGCCCATTAGTTTAAGAAAGGAAGTAGAGAGAATCTAATGAATTATAGGCTGGTGAGCCTCATCACTGGAGTGGATTTGTTTGGGAAGATTTACTCCCATTTGGAATGGGATAATTAGGGACAGTCAGCAAAACTTTGTATACAGCAGGTCATGCGTTGATCAAGTTTTTAAAGAGGTGACAAAGATGATCGGAGAGGGTAGGACAGTAGATGTTGTCTACATGGATTTGAGTAAACATTGATAAAATTCCCCATGGTCAACTGATCCAGAAGATTAAGATGCAGATGTTCTAGTGCTTGAACTCCTTCTGCACTTCACCCTGTCTCGGGAAACCAGTTGTTATAATTAAGGACCATTTCCAGCCTGGTCATCCCCTCTTCACTCCCCTCCCATCAGGCACAAGATCCAAAAGCATGAAATCCTGTTCCACCAAATTCAGGAGTAGCTCCTTCCCTGTTATTGGCAGACTACTGAATGCTTTTCTTGTAAGCTAAGGGTGCAGTTCCTATCTCCCAATCCTACCTCATGGTGGCCCTTGCACATATTTTAAAAATCTGCATTTTCTCTGCGGCTGTAACACTGTAACGTCCGAACAATTCTGTGTTCTGGTTTTTCCCCATGCACTGTTGTATTTGTACATGGAGACTCAAGAAACTACAGGTGCTGGAATGTTGTGCAAATTCCAAACAGCTGGAGGAACTTTGTGGGTCAGGCAGCATCTGCGAAGGGAATGGGAAGATGATGTTTTGGCTAAGGCTTTCAGACTTCATCAGACTTTATCTGAAAAATGTTTTTTTGTATGGCTTGAATGTACCCCTGTGTGAAAAGGAACTGCAGATGCTGATTTACACCAAAGACAGACACAAAGTGCTGGAGTAACTCAGCGTGTCAAGGAGCACCTCTGGGGAAAAAGGATGGATGACACTTTGGGTCGGGACCCTTCTTCAGACTCATGTATGTAGTCATGTATGGAACTATTTGACCGGATAGCACAAAAAAGTTTTTCTTTCGATACATGTGACAATTATAAACCAATACTAATGGCCAAATAGGTATATTAAGATCTATTTGTATTGGCTTCATCCAATCAATAGGAATATTTAATCAATAAGAATAATCCGTATAAAGTGGTCTTTGAGGATACCTGAATACACGTCCAAATTAGCAAAATTGTCAAGGTTTTGTCAAGAACCATAACGTTGGGATACTCTTCCTTATCAATGTATTTTAGGACAGAACCCCCAAACATGTGCCGAACAAAACCAGACTGCTCTCAGAGCTTATTAATCAGTTAGGATCGTCCGTGTCTGACAGCCAACTGCAGAAACCCCTGCTAGAGTCAGGCAAAAGGGGGAGATTGGTATCCTGATGCTGAGATTAATTACAGTGTTCTGGCCCTGAGCAAGCAGTAGAGACAAGGAGAGGAATCTGGCTCCTTCCTGGAGCCACAGGAGCAATATTACATAAGAGCAATTGTATAAAAATGGCAATTTTGTCTCAGCCGTGAGTGCCTTGATTGGAAACAACAATAAAGCAAATGGAAAGAGATATCAAATAGGCAATTGAATCAATATTATCCACTTTATATTTGCACACAGTTAAGTTGTGTTATCTGGTCAAATAATTCCATGCATGACTCTGAACAATGCGCAGGGGAATTTTCTGATTTGAGATGGAGTTTTTTTTTAATTTTGAGCATTTAAAGCAACTGCAACATATGTATGTAGTTACTACATATTATTTCCAGGAAATGATTCAAATCAGTTCAATAAATAAGCGGAATAATTAGATGCAAGAGTGGCGAGTAATTATATTACCTACATTTTAAGTTGCAAAAAGAAACCATTAAACAATATATCATATAATATGATAATTACTTGGATGGTAGGGGAATATTAAAATCCATCCTCCAGAGTTCTGGTTTATCATGCCCTGTATCCAATTTCCCCTTGAAAAGCTCTGCTTCAATCCATTAACCTGTTATATTCAATGTTTTGATGCATTTCAGGTTTTGCTGGGTTAATAATCAACTGTGTCTCAGGCACAAATCTTCTGGGATGATTCAAGGCCACAAGTATTCACGCCGGTCACAATAATCCAATTGGTCATTGACAACTTGGAAAGACAATAGTTGTTCTGTATTGTAATTCACAGCATAGAATTCCTCAACAACTATTTTACTGTACAATTTAATATATTTACATGCTTTAATGAGGGTGTGTCAACTTAATAAACATTTCTCCATGCAAGAAGTGGCCCAAAGTATTGAAATGAACCTGCGATCACTCCTATTAAACACTGAATGTGGTTCAGTGATATAGACAATAAGGTGATCAGTGATAGGCGTAGAATTAGACCATTCGGTCCATCACATCTACTCCTCCATTCAATCATGGCTGATTGATCTTTCCCTCCAAACCCCATTCTCCTGCTTTCTCCCCATTACCTCTGACAACCGTACTAATCAAGAATCTATCTACCTCTGCCTTAAAAATATCCACTGACTTGGCCTCCACAGCATTCTGTGGCAAAGAATACCACAGATTCACCACCCTCTGACTAAAGAAATGTCTCCTCACCTCCTTCCTAAAAGAACGTCCTGTAATTCTGAGGCAATGGCCTCTAGTCCTAGACTCTCCCCTTCCACTTCCACTTAAAGCTCAGAGGAAATGAAATGAGCTTATTTTCCTTATTACAGATAAAATCATTTTCCATTACCTTCTGGCTAAGCAGGAAATGACCTTTGAACCAGGACGACGTGTGTGTCAGGCAGCTTCCTTTTTCATAAAGCAAACCTCCACTTGGCTGATATCTATTTATAAATAAGTTGCTTTCTTTTCAACCCACAGAATAATTACTTGAAGCACAGTATGGAAATTAACTTGATTGGTTTCCTTTTTCCTTTTCTGCAGGTTGTGATTATCTTTACTGCCCTGTTTAATGTCCCAGTGAATTTTAGGGTTGTAGCATGTTGTGCTGCTACAAGTCAGAATTTAATGGATCCATTTTCAGTCTGTAGAACAATAAAGCACTCTTGACATTTGACTGTGTTTAAACAAATGAAAAAGAAAACTGAACTGACCAACCTGAAACATCACCCATTCCTTCTCTCCAGAGATGCTGCCTGTTCACCTTTACCCGAATTTGGACAATATCTCTACCAACCTGACTCAATTATACATCTGTCAAATGTCATTGAAGGTCATGATTGCATCTAATTCTGCAGCTTCCTCTGGCAGTTCATTCCAGATACAGACTACCACCCGAGTTTAAAGTTTGCACTGAAGATCCTCTTTAAATCTTTCCCCTCTCACTTTAAGACTATGCCCTTCAGTTTTAAAATCCTTTGCCATGGGAAAAACACTGTGGGTGTTCATGCTCTCATGATCCAGCACATTTCAATAAGATGATCCCTCAGATTAAAGGGCCTGTCCCACTTACGTGACCTTGGCTCGCAAATTACGCGACCTCGTGGTCGCTTGAGGAGTACGGGCAACTGATGGCCGCACGGGGCTGGTCCCACTTAGAAGTGCGGAGTTGCGCGGGGCTGGCCCGACATCGCACGGGGCTCCGAAAATCTGACAGTGTCCGAAATCTTCGCTCGCGAACGGCATGTCGGAACGCAGGCGCATTGCGGTCGTACGCAGTGTCTTGACGGTGTACACAGCGTCTTGATGACGTACGCCTAGTGCGTGACATTGTGCGCCCAAATTCAGTCGGCCGCCTACTGCCCAGCTGATTGGTAAGTATGACGCAAATGACGTCACGCGCGAACTTAGCGCGTATTTCGCTGGAATTTTGCTTCCGTTTGGTCGCGTCAAACGCATGCAATCGCATGCAAGTGGGACAGGCCCTTAATACACTCCAAAGGAAAAAAGTTCCAGCCTTTCCAACCTCTCCCAATAATTCAAGGTCGCACACCCACGTAACATGCTGACGAATCTTTTCTGCATCCTTTCCAACTTAATGACATCTTTCCTACAGCGCGGTAACCAGAACTGAACACAATACTCCAAGGGTGGCCTCACCAATGAGTTATACAGATGCACCATGATATCCCAAATATTGCACTCAATAACCTTCCCAATGAAGGCAAGTGTAACCTCTTATACACTTACTATATACAGTATACTTCTATCTAGAAGGAAAAAAACAATAATAGTCCCATGCAAGGTGTTGGTAATATTTCCGAGTGCTGCTTATTCACCCATAATCTCTTTACAGAAGCCAGTTGTTTGCAGGCTCCTAAATGAAACTTGTCCAAACATGGACAGAAGAGCTGAATTTTGAGAGTGACTCCTTTGATATCTAGGCAACCTTTCTCCTGGTGCATCAGTAGAGGCACGTAAAACAAAAGTCAATGGCACTCAACTGAATACTCTTACCTCACAGAAAAAAAATGGACATAATTCATTTATTCTCTAAGATATCCCTGTAATGGACCTCTCCATTTGCTTGGATACGTATAGCTTCGACAAAGCTTAACATCATCCAAAACGTAATGTAGCCTATCCACTCCCTCCATCCATCATTGGCACTCCGTGGCTGCAAAGTATACCATCCATAAATTGCACTGCAGAGATCTGTCAATGATATATCAATCTCAACTCAACTTATGCTCATCAAGAAAGACAGAAACATCAGGTCTATGTTCTCCTCCAAGCCACATACTCTCCTAACTTGGAATATACAGGTATATTGTTGCTCAATCTTCATCACTGGGTCTATACCTGAAACCTTTTATCCAACACAAATGTTGGAGCACCTACAACATAGAAACATAGAAACATAGAAATTAGGTGCAGGAGTAGGCCATTCGGCCCTTCGTGCCTGCACCGCCATTCAATATGATCATGGCTGTCATCCAACTCAGTATCCCGTACCTGCCTTCTCTCCATGCCCTCTGATCCCCTTAGCCACAAGGGCCACATCTAACTCCCTCTTAAATATAGCCAATGAACTGGCCTCAACTACCCTCTGTGGCAGAGAGTTCCAGAGACCCACCACTCTCTGTGTGAAAAAAGTCCTTCTCATCTCGGTCCTAAAGGATTTCCCCCTTATCCTTAAGCTGTGACCCCTTGTCCTGGACCTCCCCAACATCGGGAACAATCTTCCTGCATCTAGCCTGTCCAACCCCTTAAGAATTTTGTAAGTTTCTATAAGATCCCCTCTCAATCTCCTAAATTCTAGAGAGTATAAACCGAGTCTATCCAGTCTTTCTTCATAAGACAGTCCTGACATCCCAGGAATCAATCTGGTGAACCTTCTCTGCACTCCCTCTATGGCAATAATGTCCTTCCTCAGATTTGGAGACCAGAACTGTATGCAATACTCCAGGTGTGGTCTCACCAATTCCCTATACAACTGAAGTAGAACCTCCCTGCTCCTATACTCAAATCCTTTTGCTACGAAAGCTAACATACCATTCACTTTCTTCACTGCCTGCTGCACCTGCATGCCTACTTTCAATGACACCAGGTACCATGACACCCAGGTCGCGCTGCATCTCCCCTTTTCCTAATCGGCCACCATTTAGATAATAGTCTGCTTTCCTGTTTTTGCCACCTAAGTGGATAACCTCACATTTATCCACATTATACTGCATCTGCCAAACATTTTCCCACTCACCCAGCCTATCCAAGTCACCTTGCAGTCTCCTAGCATCCTCCTCACAGCTAACAGTGCCCCCCAGCTTAGTGTCATCCGCAAACTTGGAGATATTGCCTTCAATTCCCTCATCCAGATCATTAATGTATATTGTAAATAGCTGGGGTCCCAGCACTGAGCCATGCGGTACCCCACTAGTCACTGCCTGCCATTGTGAAAACGACCCGTTTACTCCTACTCTTTGCTTCCTGTTTGCCAGCCAGTTCTCTATCCACATCAATACTGAACTCCCAATGCATTATGCTTTAAGTTTGTATACTAATCTCTTATGTGGGACCTTGTCGAAAGCCTTCTGGAAGTCCAGATACACCACATCCACTGGTTCTCCCCTACCCACGCTACTAGTTACATCCTCGAAAAATTCCACAAGATTCGTCAGACATGATTTACCTTTCGTAAATCCATGCTGACTTTGTCCAATGATTTCACCACTTTCCAAATGTGCTGCTATCCCATCTTTAATAACTGACTCTAGCAGTTTCCCCACTACTGATGTTAGACTAACTGGTCTGTAATTCCCCGTTTTCTCTCTCCCTCCCTTCTTAAAAAGAGGGTTTACGTTTGCTACCCGCCAATCCTCAGGAACAGCCAACAGCCTCAGGAACAGACAACAGCCAAACTCCAGCAGTTCAAACCACAACTTACTCATCTAGGACAATTAGGCATGGGCAATAAATAGTGTTTTATTGTCCAGTCATCTGTGCAAGCTGTAAATGAACAGAAAGTGGTACCACTTTCAAACCTAATAGCTGAAGCATCATTTAACAGACCGTGTCAAAATGTTTTATCTCCAACCATTGTGAATACAACATTCCAGATTCTAGCCGTTGTTTAAAGTGATTCTGCTACATGCAGGAAGTGGTGACACAGACAGCGGAAACACTCCATTAGAAACAGGGCCCTGATGGGAAATGGTGCAATTAAACAGAAATACTAGGTGGTATTGGGTTGGGATGCAAAATGGAAAGCAAGATATTGAAGGCACCAAAGATAATGTGCAGGTGAACTGGGGAAAGGAAATTTAGTTTCTGTGAATTGGGGGAAAGGGGGAGCTGAAGATCAGTGAATTGTGAGGAAGGGTTTCTATGAATCAGCACAGTTCAAATGGGGTTCAAAGTCTGCAAATGGAAAAAAGGATATCGGCATTGTGAACTGGAGAAGTGGCTCACGTTAAGTCCAGGGACCAAACTGAACTCGACAAATGAAGCCAATCTACCCGAACCAATAAAGGCCATGATCCAAGTGGAAATGTGAAACAGAGTGGTCATGAGTAGATGTGGAGGAAGGAACAGCAGATGCTGGATTAAACCAAAGAGTTACTCCAAAAAGCTGGAGTAACTCAGCGGGTCAACCAGCATCTCCGGAGAAAATAAATACTTTATTTTTGCGTTTCGGGTCGAGATTCTTCTTTAGAGTAAACAATTTCTCCTGTCTGAAGAAGGGTGTCGACCCGAAACGTCGCCCATTCCTTCTCTCCAGAGATGCTGTCTGACCCGCAGAGTTACTCCAGCTTTTTGTGGTCACCAGTACGTTACACAAGTAGCTGTGGTGAATTGCTTGGGAAAAGCAGCATGAAAAATGGCTTCTATATCAAAAGAGCTGAGTGTCAAGGCTGTGAACATGTCTTAGGTTGTACTAGTAAAGGGAAAATGAGCACATGTAAGATTAATAAAATGACGGAGAGAAATAAGTGCGTGAGTAATATAAAGAGTATGACTAGAGTTATTCTTTTATCGTTCATACACTTCGTTGCTTCATTTCCCTTTTAAGACATTATGTATAGTTATCTGCTTGCCCGTGTCTTGGGTATGATAAGAATGAAAGCCGCATTATTTACATTAGGCATAGTTGTGTGACTGTATAATTCATCACAAATATCAGGGCTAAAATAGTGAGCATTTACAGAGTGTGTGGCCCAAATAAGCATTTTATATTGAAATCTAGTTCTCATTCTATGAATCCCCTTCCCTCAATTCAATACCCAACCCACTATCGCCATTTACAAGACACTGAACTTCCATCTCCAGTGATTCAAACAGTGAATTATCTTCCCTATTCCCAGGCACTGAACCCGTTTTCCTAATTCCTAGACTTTGAATCACCTTCCTCCAATTCACATACAAATCCACAGAGATTAAGGAACGCGCTAGATGAACTGTAGGGGCAATTTTTGTATGGTTTCATTGCTGAGAATGTTTGAAAGCAAAATTAACCCTGTTATCAGGAAATGGAAGGAAAATAGTCGAGGGTGAGGAACAGTCGTGATGATCAGCGATCAAGGGGCAGAGTGGCGCAGCTGATAGAGCTGCTGCATCACAGCGCCAGCAAGCCGAGTTTGATCCTGGCCTCAGGTGCTATCCTGTGGAGTTTGCATGTTCTCCCCATGACTATGTGAGATTCTTTCAGGTGCTTTGGTTTCCTCCCCCATCCCAAAGACGTGTTGGTTTTTAGGTTCATTGACTTCTATAAATTGCCTGTTGTGTGTAGGGAGTGCATGAGAAAGTAAGATAACATAGAACTAGCATGAATAGGTGATCAATGGCGGCACAGTGGCGCAGCAGTAGAGTTACAACTCCAGAGACCAGGGTTCGATCCTGACCATGGGTGCTGTCTGTACGGAGTTTGTACGTTCACCCGTCACCTGCTTGGGTTTTCTCCAAGAGCTCCTGTTTCCTCCCACACTCCAAAGACGTACAAGTTTGTAGGCTAATTGTAAATTGTCCCCAGTGTGTGTAGGATAGTGTTACTGTGCAGCGATCGCTGGTCGGTGCGGAATCATTGGGCCGAAGGACCTGTTTCCACACTGTATCTCAAAGATAAACTAAACTAATCGATGGACTCAGTGGACCGAAGGGACTGTTTCTCTTCTGTATCCTATCAATTCAATCAATCAATATGAAGTTGCTTTAATTATGAGAAGGCATGATTAAAGTATAAAATGAGAAATATTATGCAGAAAAAGATTTAATTCTCTTGCCATGCATTCTTCTCCGTGATGGAATTCGGGACAGTGGCTCCAATTTCCACTCAGCGGGACTGTGTGAATTTTCTGTGAAATCCCTGCATGTTTTGCCACAATGTTGTATGTTTGTACTGTATGAGCATCTGATGAACAACGCTCTCACTGAACTGAACCTTAATCGGCAGTTGTGTGCAACAATCCCTACCCAAGTGACCATGTGATGACATATACGAACCATCAGGGGCCCCGCTGAATAAAAATATTGTTGATTCATTTCAACCACGTCATTGCTCTAAACCATGAAGTTTTCAAAATCAAATTCACACAAATTACATTGTCAAGTGTGACGGATTTATATGATGACTGCTGTGAACTGGGTGGAAATTCAAACTACATGTGGTGAAGGAGGTACACACTGAGGAGCAGATGTGGATGTACTAGTCATAGAGTTATAGAGTGATACAGTGTGGAAACAGGCCCTTCGGCCCAACTTGCCCACACCAGCCAACAATATCGCAGCTGCACTAGTCCCACCTGCCGGTGCTTGGTCCATATCACTCCAAACCTGTCCTATCCATGTACCTCTCTAACTGTTTCTTGAATGATGAGATAGTCCCACCCTCAACTACCTCCTCTGGCAGCTTGTTCCATACACCCACCACCCTTTGTGTGAAAAAGTTACCCCTCAAATTCCTATTAAATCTTTTCCCCTTCACCTTGAACCTATGTCCTCTCGTCCTCGATTTCATTTCGGAGTCACATGAGTGACTTCGTGAAGAGCCCGCCGGCGCGCATGCTCGACATATCGTCGTAACGCGTTGCTGCGACGGCTGGCGGTGGAGCGCGCTCCTCGCCAGCCCTTCATAAGGGGCCACGGAGGTGAGTAGTCCACCTTTAGTTGGTGGTTCTTGTTGTTCGTTATGTCTTGCAGCAAGGACATGGATGGGAGTTCGAAGGGCCGGAGGACGTCAGGACGAGTTCGCCGGTCAACAGTTCCGGGGCCTTTACCATCGGCAGTACCTGCAGTGCAGGCCGGGACTCAGGCGGAGATGTGGGTAAGCCCTGTGATTACAGGTCCAGATCCGCCAGCACACCACAGCTCGGAGGAGTTCGACGAGGAGGAGTGTGGTGTGCCGCCAGAGCAGGGGGACCCTGCCATGGCAGTCAGGTCGTCAGCGGGCTCGCTGGCGACCTCGAGCAGGGGGCGTGCGGCTGCACGGCCCGTTCCACTCAGCCCCCCGAGAAGGGGCAGGGCAGGAGCCCAGAAGCCTAACCCTGCCAGGGCTAAGGCATTGCCTGACACGGAGGAGCGGTCAGGTTCCAGGGCGAGACCCGGGGCGGCTGTGAGGTCCAGCCGGCACACCCCGACTCTCGACGCCGGGACGGGTCGGTTGAGTCGGGTCTCATCACGGTCGCCGAGCCCCCCATGGATGGGTGGGCGAGACCATGTGTCGGCAAGGTCCACGATGTGGGCAGCCGGCAAGCCTGCGCGGGCTTCAGGTAGCCATGCTTCGGCTGGTGCCGACACCACGCTGCAAGTGCCCTTAGTGGCAGCGGCGTCAGCTCCCGCTAAACGGAGGCGGTTGAACACGCCCGCGTGGGAATCGCGCAGTTTCGCCTCGGCGGCTGTTAGCGACAACTACCGGCACCGGCAGGGCCTCGATGAGGTGCGGGCCGATGATAGGAGCCCGGTTTTCTTTTCAGAGCCGGAGGACTCCGACCACCTGAGTGTTCAGGGTGAAGGGCGTATTGACCGTATGAAGCGGCTGCTGGAGCTCCTGCTTCAAAGCCAACAACAGCAGGGCAGCCACAGGCACAGGGCGTCGTCACCAGCCTCTACCATCAGCCTGGAGCAACAGGAGGAGGAGGTTTTGGTGGATCCCATACCACCTCCGGTGGAGGTACCAGCGGAGGATCTTCTGGATGTGGCGACCAAATTTGCGGCCCCACATTCATCTGGACTTCCTTTAAACACGAAGCTGGCAGCCACTGTGGACTTTCTTAACAACCAGCAACTACAGGAAGAAGTCCTCATTCAGGCAATGAGCCGTCACAAGGCTCCATCCAATTGCAACTCCCTCAACGTGCCTGTGGTCAATACGCCGATATGGGGCAACATCAGTGCGGCTATCCGTCAACAGGAGGTAAAGCTGCAGCGGATCCTGAAGCTCCTCACGGCCGGTATTACCGCCTTTGTGCGGTCAGTGGACGGGGACGAATTGAATTTGGACCAGGAAGATGCCCTGGCCCTCCTGTGCGCGACCCAGCACGAAATTAACGGGTTTCGCAAAACCAGCATCCGCCCAGCGCTCAATCCAAAGTTTGCAGGATTGTGCAAACCACCGCCGCCGCCCCCGCCCCGTCAGCTCTTTGGGGAGGACCTCTCGAAGAGATTCAAAGAGCTTGACGAGCAAGCCAAAACGGTGGGGATCATGCGCCCTCAGAGTGCCCCCACACCGTCAGGCTCAAAGTCTCCATACATTCGATCATGAGGGTCTGCTAGTACCTCGACGAGGACCCACCCTCAAGCTCCACAACGACAGCAACATCAGACCCAGCACCAGGGGTCTTTTTTAGGACAGGGTCGGCAGAGACCCTGGTGGAAAACGAAGACGCCGCGCCCTCAAGCCAACCCAGCACCTCCACGTCCGCACACGCGTGTCAAGGACCGCCGGTAACCACGGAGGTGAGGGGGTCTGGTTCTCTCTTTTCTCTCTGTTTAACTTCACATGTTGGTGGTCGCCTTCGGTGGTTTTTGGGTGCATGGGGTAATTTTACTGGTGACGAGTATGTGTTGCAGAATATTCAGGGGCATAAAATTGAGTTTATTAATGGCGACATTCCTCCATCCCAGCACATGCCCGCTCGAACGTTTAAATTATCTGCTGCAGAACAGGCAGCCGGCTATAAGGAACTGTTAAGTCTTGAGCACAAAGGAGTGATTGAAAGAGTGGTGCATGAGCCAGTTGAATTTGTTTCGAACATATTCACCAGACCTAAGAAGGATGGAGGTTGTCGTGTCATTATTGATCTAACCCGTTTGAATACTTTTGTAACATATACTCATTTTAAAATGGATACGTTTGAAACAGCCAAATCATTGATTTCTCATGGTTGCTTTATGGCATGCATCGATTTAAAAGACGCATATTATTCCGTATCCGTCCAGAAATGTGACAGAAGGTTTTTGAAATTCATCTGGATGGGGCAACTCTGGCAGTACAAGGCTTTGCCTAATGGGCTCACCACAGCCCCTAGATTGTTCACTAAATTAGTGAAGCCAATTATGGCTTATTTGAGACAACGACACCATATAGTTATGGCCTATTTAG
The DNA here is from genome assembly GCA_963514005.1 of Raja brachyura. The sequence goes on along the minus strand of OY740791.1, from coordinate 59,609,420 downwards.
ATGATATCTTAATTGTGGGCCACACCCTGGAATTGGCTGAACAGGGTGTTGCAGCTGCTGTCAATATATTTCAACAATTGGGGTTTATTGTCCATCCAGAGAAATCAAAGTTCTACCCTGCCCAGGTGATTAATTACCTAGGGTTCACGGTGAACTCTATAAGCATGAGGGTTACCATTCCAATTAACAAGATTGAGGAGGTTACCCAGGTGTGTCAAGATTTAATCCACACCAATATACCATCGATTCGGCACTTAGCTACAATAATTGGGAAGCTGGTAGCTTTGTTTCCGGCAGCGCGATATGGACCTTTGCATTATCAGAATTTGCAAAGAGCTAAAATTGCTGCGTTAAAACAGAACGCTGGTCATTATGATCGGTCCATGCAGCTGCCGCCCGAAGTGATAAATGAGTTGCAATGGTGGGTGTGTCACATTAGCAGCTCATTCAAGCCTATTAGGGAGGCTAATCCGGTGGTATATTTGAAAACTGATGCAAGCTCCAATGGTTGGGGAGCCACGAATAATTGCTCTAGTTGTGGTGGCAGATGGGACACCCTTGAATCAACGATGTTGTTAACTCAAGGGATTAACTATTTGGAGTTGCTGGCAGCATTCCACAGACTTCGTGCGTATTGTTCCAAGCTTGTTGGAGCACATGTCCGTCTCCAAATAGACAACACCACAGCAGTAGCATATTTAAACCATATGGGTGGTACCAGGTCAGTTTCGTGTGACAAATTGGCAAACTCAATTTGGCTCTGGTGTGTTCAAAGAGACATTTGGATTTCAGCTACCTATTTGTCAGGTGAGCTTAATACTGTGGCGGACACCAGGTCACACAAATTTAATGACAATATTGAATGGATGTTGCATCCTGAGATCTTTTCTAAAGTCACAGCCAAATTTGGTAAACCGGACATTGACCTCTTCGCGTCACGGTTGAACCATCAGGTACCAACCTACGTTTCATGGGAACCAGATCCTGGGGCAATAGCGTTAGATGCATTCTCGCTGGACTGGGGGAAGTGGTTTTTCTATGCCTTCCCCCCGTTTTGGCTCATCAGTCGGGTATTGCAAAAGATTCAGGCATCTGCTGCCAAGGGCATCCTTATTATACCCGACTGGCCCACACAGCCTTGGTGTCCGGTGGTCTTTGACATGCTCAAGGAACCTTGGGTCCTTTTGAAGGGTTGCCCACAATTGGTTACTCACCCAGTCTCAGGGGAGCCGCATCCCTGCCATGGCTATTTGTTGGCTTGCAGGTTCTGAACAGGCCGTTAGTCCAATACGGCCTCTCGGCTCGGACCATGGATACCATCGGGGCGTCGTGTCGAGAGTCTACAAGGCGAAGATACCGCTCGCATATTAAGAAGTGGGAAGCCTACTGCAGCCGCTCTCGCATCACGTACGATGACGTGACAATAACCGACGTCCTGGAATTCCTCGCGGGGTTGCACCATGATGAACACTTAAGTTACAGTGCCATCAACAGCGCCAGAAGTGCGCTATCATTCTACCTCAGTTTGGAGGTAGGATCCAACAGGCTAGTGTCCAGACTCATGCGGGGTATATTCAATATGAATCCGCCTACACCACGCTATAATATCACCTGGGATGTCAGGGACGTATTAACCCTGCTCAGGACGTGGTCACCCATGGAAGGGCTCCAACTGGACCAACTCACCATGAAGCTGGTGATGTTACTAGCGCTGACTTCAGCTCAGAGGGTACAGACACTACACAAACTTTGTGTCGACAGAATGACGTCTACCCCCACAGAAGTAGTCTTTTTCATTGCCGAGCTACTAAAGCAGCATAGACCTGGGTGCACAGGGCTGCAGCTGAAGTTCCCGGCATACCCCGCAGATGCTAGGCTATGTTTAGCCTCACATATCCGCCACTATGTCAAGGTGACGGCACGCATCAGAGGAATGGAGAGATACCTGCTTGTCACTCATAAGAGACCTCATCATCGAGTGACAGTCCAGACGATATCCAGGTGGCTTCGAGTCGTCTTGGGTAAGTCAGGTATCGACACTAATGTGTTCAAGTCTCATTCCACCAGGGCTGCATCGACGTCAGCGGCGAGGGTCATGGAGGTGCCCATGGACCAAATTCTCGCCACCGCAGGATGGGCTAAAGAAGCTGTGTTCCAGCGTTTTTATAACAAGCCTGTTGCTGCTCCTCTACAGTTCGCAGAAGCCGTGCTGAATGCAGGTCAAGAACGTGGAGATGTCCCCGTATGAGGGGTTTGATTTGTTATTAATAAATATGCTCTTGTTTTGCAGTATGGACTGTTGAGCAAGTTTGTTCCTCCCATCCATCCCTGGTAGTGGTGTGTCAGCATGGACGTGGTCCAGGGCGTGTAATCACAGAAGCTTTGAAGTCTTCACGAAGTCACTCACGTGACTCCGAAATGAAATAGTAAGATTGAACGAGAACTTACCAGTTCGAAGGTTGATCTTTATTTTATGAGGAGTCGAAGTGAGGGATTTCGTGCCCTCCTCGCCCAACCCTCAATCACCTTCATCTGGTAATCTTAGTCAATTCAATCATACTTTGCGAAGTCATTTCTATTGTTGGTTCTGTGATTCCACGCCGCTACTTTGAAGTATGTCGAGCATGCGCGCCGGCGGGCTCTTCACGAAATCCCTCACTTCGACTCCGCATAAAATAAAGATCAACCTTCGAACTGGTAAGTTCTCGTTCAATCTTACTATTCCCCTACTCTGGACAAAAGACACTGTGTATCTACCTGATCTATCCCTCTCATAATTTAGTTCACCTCAGAAAGATCCCCCTTCAATCTCCTGCACTCCATAGAATAGAGACCCAGCCTACTCAACCTCTCCCTTTAGCTCACACCCTCTAGTCCTTTCAAGCTTGACAATATATTTCCTATGACATGGTGCCCAGAACTGAACACAATATTCTAAATGTGGTCACACCAATGGGGCGCTTTCTGGAGTACTAGTATGTGTGTTGTGGGCTGAAAGGACTGGTTTCCAGAGGGCTAGTATGGACATTGTGGGCCGAATGGATTCTTGGGATGGTCTGTCACTCAAGCCTGTTGTGCTGGCAGCACACTCACTCATGGCTGGTGGGCTGGCAGTTGACATGGCTATTCCTTGAAATTCCATTTCAAGCAGGGTGCAAGGCCACCAAATTCAAGTGCAGTTTATTACCACTTCAAGCAGGGTGCAAGGCCACCAAATTCAAGTGCAGTTTCATACCATCTCAAGCATAGTGCAAGGCCACTAAAGACAGCTAGTCGTGACCTCTCCCTCCTCCATCTTGCAGACACTTCTGGGTTTTATAGTAACTCCCACTCCCACCAGAATGGGCGTGGCCTTCATAGCTTGATTGACAGGAGAGAGAATCTCAATATGTTTTAAACACTAATAAATTTTTTATTTTTCATCGATGGGAAAAATTCTCGGCACCTGATGAGCATAGGGGGACTCTGAGTAAGATGGCCAAGAAGCCTTTAAAATATTTTCCCTGTACGGAGGGCCCGACCTTTTCTCTGTCGGGTCTCCGTTGTCGTTGGGGCCTAGCACCGTGGAGCGGCCTCCAGCTGGACCTGGGGCTCCAGTCGCGGAGTCTGCGGACTACTCACCATCGTGGAGCTGGCCGAGTTCGGAACGGGAGGAGCTGTGGTGACGCTCTGCTGCGGCCCGACCCCGGAGATTTGGAGGCTCCAGCTGCAGGCCGGTGGACGGAAACACCGGGAGCTCACGGGTCCTGAGTGGGAGACCGCTTCTCGGAGCTCCCGCGGTGGCAACTTCTCCCGCCCGAGTTGCAGGGTTGAAAATGACCTGGAGCGGGGCCTTACATCGCCCGGCGCGGGCTGAATGGCCGCGGGACTTATTTACCATCGCCCGCCGGGGGCTTTGTCTCTGACATCGGGAGGAGAATGGGGAGTGCAGGGGAGATATAAGACTTTGCCTTCCATCACAGTGAGGAGGAGATTCACTGTGATGGATGTTTGTGTAAATTGTTTTGTGTCTTGGTTCTTTTCTTGTTTGTACGACTGCAGAAACTAAATTTCGTTTGAACCTCAATGAGGTTCAAATAACAATAAACGGTATTGTATTGTATACACCCTTGAAACATTTCACCCTGAATGCTCTGACCCCCCCAAGCTCATCTCCAAACTCGAGGAACTTGGAGTCAGCACTCATCTCTGCAACTGGATCCTCGACTTCCTCAACAACAGACCAGATCAATAATAAAACAATATTTCAATGATACTTTATTGTCACATGCACCGAGGTACAGTGAAATGCTTTGTTTTGCATACAACCTGGTGAAATCCTACAGCAGACCTCACCGAGGCAGTACACAAGAGTCGCCACCTGTCTGGCACTGACAAAGTTTCAAGAGTTCACCCAACAGTCCTATCATCTGTCTGCCGCGGCATATGGCAGCAGGCGGGCCCCCCTAGGCTCTAAACAGTCCCCCTGCCTCTCGACAGTCCCCCTCCCTCTCGACGGTGTATCTCCCTCTTGACGGCCCATCTCACTCGCAGGTCCCACCTCGTTCTTGGTGGCGCAGGTCCCGTCGATGCCGGTGGCACAGGATCAATTTCGGACTCCACGGTGGCTGAGCCAGGCCAGGCCTACTGACGGGTCCTCAGGGGTTGGCCTGTGCCGGGCAGATCCTCCGTCTTTGGTCCGCTGCAGTGAACCGGGCCTGGTGGTGGGCTTGGCCACTGCTTGCCGGGACACTCCTGGCACACTGCACGCGCCGGGGCACCAGGAATCAGTGAGGATAGGCGACAAATCATCCTCAATGATAACCCTCTACAATGGTGCTCTGCAAGGATGCATTCTCAGCCCCCTTCTTTACTCCTTATACACTCATGACTGTGCAACCAAATATAAATCCAACTCAATTTACAAATTCCCAGATGACACCTCCATAGTGCGTTGAATATCAAATAATGATGAGATGGAGTAGAGGAACGAGATTGAGAACTTTGGGTCCTGGTGTCGAGACAACAGCCTTTCTCTCAATGTCATCAAGACAAAGGAGATAGTGATTGAGTCCAGGAAGTGATGTGGTACACATATCCCTGTATACATTGACAGTGTTGAAGTAGAGATGGTTGAAAGCTTCACGTTCCCAGGAGTAAAGGGCCTGTCCCACCAGCACGCAACTATATGCGATGAACGCGATCAAACCGGCAGCGGGGGCCGCGCAGAGGTCGGGTGATCCCCTGTACAGGGCCGGTCCCATCAGCATGCGGCAAGCGCAACTAAACCGGCAGTAGGGGCCGCGCGGAGGTTGGGTGAGTGGCGCAACGCGGCGCAAAGCGAGGCGAACTTGAAGCAAGTCCAAGGTAAGTTCGCCAGGACTTAGAGGGGCACACAGAGAGGGGCACCGAGACACACACACATACAGGGCCACGGAGCCACACACATAGAGGGTCACGGAGGCACTTACAAATAGTTTCACGGAGGCACGATGTCTGGGCGGTGTGTAAATGTTGCGGCGACTGCGAGCCGACAAACCGTTGCCGCGCGGGATTTTTGGACTTTGTCGGTTTTTCGGAGCCCCGCGCGGCATCGGGACGAACTCGGGACGAACTCCGCACAATTCCGCACGGCTCCGGCGATCGAAGTGGGACCGGCCCCGCGACGCCGGACGGCTCAAGCGACCACGTTAGGTCGCGCTAATCGCATCGAGTTGCATGCTGGTGGGACAGGCCCTTAAATATCACCAGCAACTTGTCTGGACCAGAGATATGGAAGCAATGGCCAAGAAAGCACAACAACCCCTCTACTTCCTTTGAAGGCTTAGAAAACTTGTCCTGTCCCCAACATCTCTCACCAACTTCCACAGATGCACAGTAGAAAGCATTTTATCATAATCATAAAATTACTTTATTAGCCAAGTATGTTTTGCAACATACGAGGAATTTGATTTGCCATGCAGTCTTACCAATAAAAAGCAACAAGACACCCAAATAAATTTTTCACATAAACATCCACCGCAGCGACTCCCCCACATTGCTCACTGTGATGGAAGGCACAAAAAATTCAATCTACTTTGTTCTCCCGTGGTCGGGGCACTCGAACCGTCCGTTCACGGGATGTTCTTGGCTCCCGCAGCCGGCTGTCGGGCTCTCCGTGTCAGGGCGATCAAACTCCTGCATCGGAAGGATCTCAGCGCCCTGCGCCTGGTGATCGGACCGCGGGTCAGGGCTGGTCGAACCTCCTACGGCTTGGAGCTTCCCGACACTAGTCCCAATCCGAGACTGCGAGCTCCTCGTTGATCCCAAGGCAAGGGATCGCAGACTCCGGTGGTAAGTCCATGCCCCGCGGTGGGGTCTCAAAGTCAGTCTCAAGCATGGCCGACAGCTCCAGGATGTTAGGCTGCAGAGCAACCGGAGATACGATCCGGAAAACAAATGCATCTCCAGCAAGGTAAGAAATTGAAAAAAAGTTTCCCCCGACCTCCTCCCCCACCCCCCACATAAAACAAACCAGAAAACATTAACACATACTTTTAAAACACACTAAAAATAACAACAACACTAAAAAGACAGACAGACTGTTGGCAAGGCTGCCATCGCTGACGGCGCCACCCGGTGGGATGCATCTAAGCGTGGTTTGGGAACAGCTCCATCCAAGACGGCAAAAAAATGCAGAGAATTGTGGATGCAGCCCAGCCCATCACGCAAATCGGCCTCCCTTCCATTGATCCATCCACACTGTACGCTGCCTCAGCAAGGCCACCAGCATAATCAACGACGATTCTCAGCCTCTTCTCCCCTCTCCCATCAAGCAAGAGGTACAGAAATGTGAAAACGCACATCTCCAAATTCAAGGGCAGTTTGTTCCCTGCTGTTATCAAGCAACTGAACCATCCTATCACCAACTTAGGAGTGGTCCTGACCTACAATCTACCTTAGTGGAGACCTGCAGACCACCTTTAATTTGACTTTACTGGACTTTATCTTACACTGAACATTATTCACTTTGTGCTGTATCTGTACGCTATGGGCAGCTTGATCGTAATCATGCATATTCTTTCCGCCGACTGGACAGCATGCAACAAAAAAATCCTTTCACTGCACCTGGGTGCACGTGATGCTAAACTAAACTAAAGATTCACGGGCTCCCTGTGGCAGTGGGTTATCTGAAATCTCCCGCATGCATCTGCGATCCTATCAGCGAGTGTGGACACTGCGATGCCTGCCCACACAAGGTCTCTGATCTTGAAACTGTCTTGTCATCCTCCCTCCACTCATTTCAGGCAGCCCAAGTTGAAGTGGTTCTCTTTTGCAGTGCAGCCTCTGGTCAAGTCCACGTTACACATGCAGGCACCAGGACTGACACCACCATGGTTTTGTACACTTTTTAATATTGCTGGTGGTACTCCCACACATTTGCACGTAGCTTTGGCGAAGGCCACGCCTGCCTTTGGAGTTTCACTGTGTACTGGCAAGGAAGATGAACTTGCTGACTGGATGGACAGGTTGATGTGTGATGGTTAGCCCTACATAAGGCTTCCCTTGTGCAGCACAGTACATTAGTGCTGTCATCTTGATGTTGAAGGTAAGACCACAAGGCAAAGAGAATTGATGCATATAGGTACTGACGGATCAGTAAACTTGTGCAATATTGTGATGTTTGCCAGTTATTATTGATTTTAAAATTAATCAAGTTGAAAACATGCTCTGAATCCTTGCAATGGTGAAATATTTTAATAATGTGCATATGCCTTGTGACAACTGAACTAAACGTAGTTTCCTTCTGATACTCATTTCAGTATTGCTTTGTCAGTGAGAAACAGCTGTTGCACAGACAGAAGGGAGAGTTATGATATTGGAGAACCTTGCTTGTTTTTCTTAAACTAAGTGAGCCAACGTAATTTGTTAAGGTATTTAAGGTGCAAGCTCCACACAGACAGTGTGAGAGGATTGGCATGTAAACCAGGTAGCTGGAACTGTGGGGCGGTTGTACTAACTGCTGCATCACTGTGCTATTCATGGAGGTGACCACTCCCTTCCTAGGTACTTTGCCCCGCAACCACAGGAGATGCAAAACCTGTCGCTATACGTTCTCCCTCAACTCTGTCCAGTCCTTTCAGGTGAGGCAGAGGTTCACTTGTACCTTCTCCAATCTCATCCCACTACATCTGCTGTTCCAGGTGTGGACTCCTATGCATTGGCTAGACCAAGCGCAGGCTCAGCGATCGTTTCGCTGAGCACCTCCGTTCAATCCGCCTAAACCTACCAGATCACCCAGTTGCTCAGCACTCGAACACCCCGTCCCATTCCAAATCTGGCTTTTCTGTCCTGGGCTTCCTCTACTGTCAGAGTGAGGCCCAGCACAAATTGCATGAACAGCACCTCATATTTTTCTTGGGCAGGTTACAACCCAGCGATATGAACATTGACTTCTCTATCTTCCCTCTCTCTCTCTCTCCATCCCTCCCCAACCAGTCTGACTGTCCTCCTGACTACATTTTATCTTTGTACGCTTCGTTGTCACCTTCCCCTAGCTAACAATGATCAATTCTTCATTTTCCTTGAGCTTTGTCCCCTTTGATCTCTCATTTGCACACCTTACCTTCCATAGCTCTGTCTCCCTCTCCCTTGACAGTCTGAAGAAGGGTCTTGACTCAAAACATCACCCATTCCTTCTATCCAGAGATGTTGCCCGTCCCGCTGAGCTACTCCAGCATTTTGTGTCTATCTTCGAGGGAATCTTTTCAACTGGCCTGGGTGTCATCAGACGTCAACATACAACTTTCTCATGCAACTTTCCTGCTGTTATTTGGACAAGCAATGATGATTAATAGAGGGGTGACAAAAAATTATCTGAGGTTGCACGGTATTCACTAATATAAATTCCAGGCCACTAGCCAATGCATTTCATCAAATGGACTGTGTTGTACTGGTTCATAAAACCAATGCAGCACCATAGAATTAAACATCAACATGACGAAAGAAAAACATCAAATTAAAAGACTTCCCGTGCTCTGAGCCGTAGTGTTTTTTAAACCAGCAACTGCAGCTCCTTGTTTCTACATCGAAGGGTTGTAAATGTCCATGGTGCAAAGTTTCCAAATAAGTCACCACATTGAAGACGGAACAGAGGGATGTGCTTTCCTGTGGCATCTTATTGAGTCTCTCCGAAAATAACAGTGCTCTGGATCCACAAAGGTTTTAACCAGCTGGTGTTCAATATAAACATTTTGCAAAATTGGTGTCATGGAAGCAGCTGAGAAGAATAGCCAGCTAACTGATTTGTTCTTCTACTTCTTGTATGGTCCTAATGTATAATCTGAGAATCCTCCACAAGATAATGTTTGCTCACCGTCCAATTCTCAGTCACTCTGTGCTCTGAGAGGAGAGAAAGCCACATTGTTGCTGGAATAGCAGCCTGTCTGATTAATTTGGCAGGATGTGGTCATTATTACTTGACTGGTCACACTTCCATCTGAAGATTGGCATTGTATTTCCAGCCTGGGAGAGCATAAAAGCCTTGTCCCACGGTGCGAGTTCATTCAAGTGCTCTCCCGAGTTGAAAAAAAATCAAACTCGTGGTAAGCACGGAGAATGAACGTAGCGGGTACGTCGGCGCTCGGGGACGTCTCTTAGCAGCTCGTACCGCTAACGGCAGGTACTCGGGAAGACTCGCTAACAGCAGGTAAGCAAGGGAAGACTCGTGAAGATTTTTCAACACGTTGAAAAATGTCCACGAGAGCCCCAAGTACCAACAAGTGGCTATTACCGTAAATCTCCGAGTTTGAATCAGGGCAAACTCGAGAGAACTCTTGGAATGAACTTGCACCGTGGGACAGGGCTATTACACTTGTTGGAGATTGTGAGCCAAGTTTGTATATCTATTTTACACAACACATTTTGGAAAATAATGTTTGGGGCGGTAGAGTTGCTGCCTTATTATGGGCCTGTCCCACTTAGCGATTTTTTAGGCAACTGCCGGCGACAACCTACGACAGCACCTACGTCAGGAGAAGTCAAGCTACGCTCATTGGCGTCAAACCCATTGTCGCCGAAAATGTTTCAACATGTTGAAAATTTAGCGGCGACCAGGCAGATGTCACGATTTTTTGCGCGACTGAGGAGACTACTCTCCGGTGACCACTGGCGAACACGTGGCGGCAAACTAGTCGCCTGTAGTTGCCTAAAAAATTGCCGAAGTGGGACAGGCCCATTACAATGTCAGAGACCCAGGTTCGATCCTAATTATGGGTGCTGTCTGTACGGGGTCTGTACATTTTTCCCGTGACCGCGTGGGTTTTCACCAGGTGCTCAAGTGCTCCCACACTTCAAAGATGAACCGGTTTGGAGGTCAATTGGCTTTGTTTGTTGTAAAATTGTCCCGAGTGTGTGTAGGTCAATGTACGGGGTGATTGCTAGGCAGCATGGACTCGGTGGGCCGAAGGGCCTGTATCCGTGTTGTATCGTTAACTCTAATGATGATGTGTGACTGGCTCAAAAATCAGGCAAACTTGTATTCTTTGTGGCTTGGCTGCAGTTTAAAGGGAATCTTTAAATCAATCTAAAATGTTTGTTGTGAACACTAATGGTAAATTTACTGAGCAAAAGCACAGATTACCTTAAAGCATGTTTTACAAATAATGGAGAATAAGGGCAGATGATCAGTTTTCTTGGAATTAGGATTCATGCATCAGAAATGGTTGAGGTGGTGCAGCTGTTAGCACTGTTACATCATTGTCCAAGGCCACAGGTTCAATCCTAACGTCGGGTGCAGTCTGCGGAAATTCGTAGAATCGTAGCGATACAGCGTAGACAGGGACAATTCGGCCCAACTTGCCAACACCAGCCACATGTCCCAGCTACACTAGCCCTACCTGCCCACATTTGGTCCACATCCTTCCAAACCTGTCCTATCGATGTACCTGTCTAATTTTCCATCCACATTCCAAAGATGTGTTGCTGATAGATGAATTAGCTGGTGTAAAATTACCATTGGTGTCGGTTCATGGTTAAAAAAAAAGTATCAAAGGGGAGCTGATAGGCATATGTGAGAGAGAATAAAGGGTTGTCCCACTTGCGCGTCATCCCAAAATCCTGGGGCGCCACACGCGACCGGGCGTCACTGTCTACGCCACCGCATCTCACTACGCGCCATGCGTGAGTAATGTACGCCATGTGCGCGTGGCGTGTAAATGATGTTGTGTCATGCGTCGTGACGCGTAAATGATATTGCGTGAATTACGCGCAAATAACGCCCAAGTGGGACAGGTCCTTAAGTTGATGGGTACAGGAGGAAAGGGGAATGGCATTGATGGGATTACTCTCTCAGAGCCAGCGAGCACCCGATGGGCTGAATGGCCTTCTTCTGTGTCATCAGGGTAAGAGTCCTTTCTCAGAAGGTTGTCAACAATGGAATGCCTCACCATGGAGACAAGGCGACAGTAGATTCATCTATTTACAAGAGGAAGATGCAGGTTTATGGGGAGGTTGAGACAGTGGAATCAGTTCTGAATTACTCTTGCAGAGAACAGGAAAAAAAAACAAGCCAAATGGCCAATCTACCTACTGAGCTGTAAACATCAATGATTTTATAACCTGTCTACACCTTCATGGATGTGTAGGATGGAACTGCAGATGCTGGTTTACATCAAGGATTGACACAAAATGCTGGAGTAACTCAGCAGAATAGGCAGCATCTCTGGAGAGAAGGAATGGGTGACGTTTCGGATCAGTCTGAAAAAGGGTCTTGAGCCAAAACGTCACCCATTCCTCTCTCCAGAGATGCTGCCCATCCCACTGAGTTACTCCAGCATTTTGAGTCTATACACATTCATGGGGCTTGTCACTTTGGAAGAACAGTGTAGGTATTTAAAGAACCTGTCGTCCACAAGTAAATGGTTAAACAGACTTCCAATCTCCTTAAGCCTGACCTATTCCCTTGGCATGAAATACTGTGCTCAGAACTGGGCAAGTTAACTTGCATTCCTCATCCTGTGACCTAAGCAGACGTTGAAGCATCGGAAAATTGGACTTAATTTTGCCAATATCTTTTGTTCCTGAACAGCTTATGTAAGATCGCGGACTAAAATTGGAAATAATGTGTCTTTCTCTCAGCCCCATGTGGGATTTTCTTTGTCACGGTTCAATCAGAAATGTCTGGTGTATGTGGTACTCTCAAAGCAGCACATTGTTCTTTTGTTCACTGAGATTCTCATTAGATTAATTGGACTGGATTGAAAAACCCAGAGAGACACCAAACTTTCTTCCCAGAACAGCAATAGGGCTATCCAAAGTCATCTTGTTGCTACATTAGCTGAAAAGTATGTTTGCAGTACACTTTTAAACATTATTTTACTGAACATAATATCCTTTGCTATGCAGTAAATATCTTATCATTGCAAATGTCACTAATTATGTTTTCTAGGCAATATATCTTAAAGCATTACAAGTGTTTATGCAGGAAATCTCATGAAATTCAACAATGATTATCATTTTTATTTGTAAAAAAAGGAAACAGATAATACTTCAAACACAATTATAGATGATATTTCTATAACTCTCCTCTGACAGCTGTATCAGGAAGGAGTCCAATGATTTGGGTACAGCCAGATCTTTTAGACAAAGCAGGGGAAATCTCCTGGGCTAAGCAGTAGGTAACTAGTGACATAAATGGAATGGATTGTGTCTATTATAATGGCCCCAAACATGTTGGACAGGGCATCTTGCGGTGAGCTGCAGGAATTGTTTTTTTAATCCAGGTCATTCATTAAATTTGCTCTGTAAATTGCTGGAAGTGTAAAACGCTAATGGAGGCAAAAGCGAAAAGGGCATGATCCTCTTTGGGAAACAATGAAACCAATAATCTCATTAATTAGTTCAAAGTAATCATTTTAATGTTTAGCAAGATTCTGGCAGCCATGTTGCACATCTTATGTGAATAACATTTATTGCTAAATTATACACAGGAAAATATATGTCTTATGGAGCCAAACAGTTAAATTTACGACTAAGAGAGATTAATACACAGAGTTTGATTTTTTTTTAAATGGTGTCACTTGTGGAATCAGCATGATGGATTTTGGTTACCCACCAATAATCGGACACACAGGCTTTGAGGAGTGGTGGACACTAAATCTTGGCAATGTAATGCAGAAATAATTGTCTCAGCATCTTTTCTCCCTGTCCGAATATATAACAAATCAATTTGAAATAATATTTTAAACAGTTTATAGACACAAAAAGCTGGAGTGACAGCATCTCTGAAGAAAAGGAATAGGTAACGTTTTGTGGCGAGATCCTTCTTCAGACTGAAGAAGGATTTTTGTGTCTGCCTTCAGTTTAAACCATGTCCTTCCTTTTAAGTTTGACATTTTAACCAGTCTGAATCCTGATTGTGTGCAATATGTGGCTTACATTGGTTCACAATAACTGAATTATTAACTTTTATCAACGGGCATGGGCCTAATAAGTATATTAATTCAATAACATGGTCCTTATACAGTTAAATAGCAGCTACGACTTAACACAGAATAATTTCATTTTGCAAGAATTACTTGCCATTCGGCTTCCTCTCTCCAATTTTTCCCGGTTTTATGGAATTTTCTAATAACATGTTCTGTGACCAGCTGCTGGTCCAGTAATGAGGTACAATAGACTCATAGAATCATATGGATAAACAATTGTACAGTTCAGAAGCAAACCCTTCCAACCCAGCTTGTGAATACTGACACTGATGGCTATCTCCATTTATCCCACATACCTACACTGAGCCCGAATCTCTCTACTTCATATTTCACTCAAGTACTTTTACAAATGCCTTTCAAACATGGTGATTGTATTTGACTCTACCATCTTCTCGGACATTTTGTTCCAGATACGAACCGCCTTCTGTTTGAAAAACTTACCACTCAGATCTCCTTAAGATTTTGCCACGCTTACCTTAAATGTGTCCTCTACTTCACCATTCCCTGCCCTTGGAAATAGACTTTTATCTTATTTCTGTCTGTCACAATTTTGCAGGTCATCCCTCAGTTTCTAACTCGACAGTGAAAGTCAACCTAGCCTATCTGATCTCTCTTTATAACTACAGCCCTCCATTCCATGCAACATCATGGTGAAGATAGACAAAAATTGCTGGAGTAACTCAGCGGGACAGACAGCATCTCTGGAGAGAAGGAATGGGTGACGTTTCGGGTTCAGACATTCTTCACTCAACATCATGGTGAATCTCTTCTGCACTCCATTACTACCACATCCGTGGTGTACCTGATTGTTCAGAGAGCATGCAAAACAAAGCTTTTCACTGTACCTAGGTACATGTGACAACTATAAAACAAAGCCAAAACCTAAAGGGGCTGTCCCACTGCGGCGACCTAATCCGCGAGTTAAGAAGAGTGTCTTCGACCTTCAAGCTCGAGGGCATTCGCCTGGAAAACCTCGAGCTGGATCGACTGTCCGTGTTGAAAACGCGAGCTGGATCGACCGACCGCACACACACACACATGAACACATCGCAAAGCGGGGGCCAGGGAACGCGTGGAAGCGCTGTCCGAAATTTATACCCGCGATGAAGAGGAAAGTTAAAGACGGCTGTACAATGTAAGGTAAGTCCTTTAGAGAGTGCGGAAGGGGGAGAGAGAAGGGGAGTGTAAAGAATTGGCTCGTACACAGATGAATCTTTAGTACTACTTTATTAATTAAACACACACATCACTGCCCTAGCTGTACGTGGTCTGTCATGGACACTAGAGAGAGAGCTACGGGTGGGAAGGTCACAGTTATACTGGATGATAAGGGGGGTGGTTAGCAAGGGCTACGCCACTACTGTTAAAGGTGTACACGCATATCATCTACATCCTTCCTCTATAAAAACAAAACAATGAGCAGTGACAGGGCGACCACGTCTCATGCGGTAAGGGAGAGTAAACAGCAGTAATATAGGAACTCAAAATCACACGTAATCACCATAACGATCTGGCGGCTTAACAAGGTGACCAGACCGGGTCCGAACCTCGCCATCATATCCCCCCCAACGGGAACGAGAGGGACCGGCGCCCGGGCAGGAGGGGAGCCCCTGACAGGAGAACCCCGGGGTGACGAAGGCGGCGGAGAGGATGGATAGGGAGGAGAGGCCGGAGAACCAGGGAGCACAGGGGGAGGATGCACCGGAGAGGGACGAGACTGAGGAGAACTGGGCAAGGTGGGCACGGGACGAGGCGGCAAGGATGGCACAGGGGGGGCATACGGACCAGCTGGAGGGGGATGAGGCTCGTTCACAAGCAGGGGGTGTTGACGAGACCTCCGGTAGATCGAACCATCGTGGTCAACCAGGTACGAATAAGGGGAACCAGCAGAACCGACAACAATGGCGAGCCTGGAGTGGCCGGAGGCAGACCGCATACGGACGACCTGGCCAGGCAAGAGAGGGCGGAGGACACAGCAGGACTTGTCATGGGAGCGCTTCTGGATACGGTGTTTGTGGGTGATGCGCTTCCAGACCATGGCAGGTTTAAGGACGGAGGGAGCAAGCGACTGCTGTGTCACCGGGATCGGAGGCCTCGTAACACAGGACATGAGGCGCTGAGCTGGGGAACCCAGGGTATGGTCGTGGGAGATGTTGCGGAGGTTCAGGAGGGCTAGGTAAATGTCAGAGCGAGACAAGCGACAACGTTCCAGCAATCCTTTGGCACTGCGGACCGCGTGCTCAGCCAGGCCGTTGCTTTGCGGGTACTCCGGGCTGCTGGTGTAGTGACGGAAATCCAAGCGATCAGCAAAAGCATGGAACTCAGCACTGGTGAATTGACTGCCGTTGTCCGACTGCAGGCTGGCCGGGGACCCAAAAGTAGCGAAGTGGCGGCGCAGCTTTTCGATGACAGCAGATGCAGATAGAGAGTGAAGCTGGTCAACCTCAAACCAGCTGGAGTAAGAGTTGACAAGCACCAGAAAATGCTTTCCGCGCCACTCGAAAATGTCAGTTGCCAGCGCAGACCAGGCTGCTGCAAGAGGGGCTGCCGCCGCCGTTGCGGGGCGAGGCTGTTGCAAGTAGGGCAGGAGGAGACCCTATCCTGGAAATAACGAGCCATATGAGGCCAGTAGAACTGGCTCTGAGCGATGGAAAGAGTGGCTTCGGCCCCGGGATGGCCACGATGAGCAGTTTCAAAGTATTGTTCTCGAAGTGCTGCGGGCACCACCACCTTGTGCCCCTTCACAATCACACCGTCATGCAGCACCAGCTCATCACGAACCAGGAAATAAGGCACCGCTGTGGCCGGCAGGGAAGAACGGCGGTCTGGCCAGCCCTGCTTGATCACCGCAGCCAGCTGTTGTAGCGAAGTGTCACTGCCCTAGCTGTACGTGGTCTGTCGCGGACACTAGAGAGAGAGAGCTACGGGTGGGAAGGTCACAGTTATACTGAATGATAAGGGGAATGGTTAGCAAGGGCTACGTCACTACTGTTAAAGGTGTACACACATATCATCTACAGGAGGAGACACTTTTAAGAAGTACTAGACTAAGTGAGACCCGTTGGGTCCCAGCATCACATGGGAGGGCTGGTCCCCCAACGCAATATTCCACCTCCCCATCAATTCCATTATTGGTGGCCAGTGGGGAGAGGGGCTGGGGGGCTTTCTGGAGTGCTAGCATGGGTGTTGTGGGCTGAAGATACTGGTTTCCAGAAGGCTTGTATGGACATTGTGGGCCAAATGGATTCTTGGGCTGGCGGCTCAGTCACTCAAGCCTGTTGTGCTGGCAGCTCACTCATTCATGGCTGGTGGGCTGGCAGTTGATTCACGGCTATTTCAAGCAGGGTGCAAGGCCACCAAATTCAAGTGCAGTTTCTTACCACTTCAAGCAGGGTGCAAGGCCATCAATTTCAAGTGCAGTTTCATAACATTTCAATCAGTTTGCAAGACCACTAAAGACAGCGAGTCATGACCTCTCCCTCCTCCATTTTGCAGAGTCTAAGCCACGCCCACACTTCAATGTTTTATAGTCCCTCCCCCTCCCACCAGAAGGGACGTGGCCTTCATTGCATGATTGACAGGAGAGAGAATCTCAACATTTTTAAAACATTAGTAACTCTTTTATTTTTCATCAATGGAAAAAATCCTTGGCACCTGATAGAAGGCAAGGCAACTTTAATTAGGCAAAACAACTTTAGTTAGACAAGGCAACTTTAATTAGGTACACAGCTTTAGCATTTCCAAACCAAAGGCAACACAGCTTTAGCATTTCCAAATCAAAGGCAACACAGCTTTAACATTTCCAAACCAAAGGCAACACAGCTTTAGCATTTCCAAATCAAAGGCAACACACCTTTAGCATTTCCAAACCAAAGGCAACACAACTTTAACATTTCCAAACCAAAGGCAACACAGCTTTAGCATTTCCAAACCAAAGGCAACACAGCTTTAGCATTTCGAAACCACATTAAGGGCACCGACAGGTCAGTAAAACCACTCGCAGTTTAGTAGACATGTGTTCAGTGTTATTCACAGCTCAGTCTGAGAGACATGACCCTCTCACTCCCCCATCTTGCAGAGACTGACTGAGGAATTCAACATGTCCGGGTTTTATAGTCCCTCCGGAAGGGGTGTAGCCTTCAGGAGAGAGAATCTCAACATTTTTTAAACACTAATAACTCTTTTATTTTTTTTCGATGTGAAAAATCCTCTTGTCCTGCTACGGAGGGGGAGTAAGATGGCCAAGAATCACAGCCGTAAGTTCAATATACAGAACAACAGGAAGTGGTCAAGATCAGACTTTTAGTAATATCTATCTATATATATGACTAAAAGTCTATCTTGACGGCTTTGGGCTCACTGTAGTGTGATTTCCAAGAGAATGCCACCCCTTATGGCTGTCATTTTTGTCCAGCGCGCTCAGAGCCCCCCTCCACCTTCCTGGACCAGAGGAGTTTTCCCGCCGATTAAAAATCAGAGAGATATTAATGTTTTTTTTTAATATGCCATTCGCTCTGTTGCCCTTGCTAGAGGGAGGGGGAGGGACTATAAAACCAGGAAGTGGTGTGCCTCACTCAGTCTCTGCAAGATGGAGGACGCCAGAGGGTCATGACTCTCTGAGCTCTGAATAGCACTGAACACATGTCTACTCAACTGTAGTGCCCTTAATGTGGTTCTATAAATGCTTGAAAAAGTGTCTATTTGTTCTAAAATGCTTGCAAAAAGTGTCTCTATTGGTTCTAAAATGCTTGCAAAAGGTGTCTCTATTGGTTCTAAAATGCTTGCAGAAAGTGTCTATTGGTTCTATAATGCTAACAGAAAGTATCTATTGATTCTAAAATGCTTGCAAAATGTGTCTATAGGTTCTAAAATGCTTGCAAAAATGTCTATGGGTTCAAAAATGTTTGTAGAAAGTGTCTAAAATGTTTGCAGAAAGTGTTTCTATTGGTTCTAAAATGGTTGCAAAAAGTGTCTCTATTGGTTCTAAAATGGTTGCAAAATATGTCTCTATTGGTTCTAAAATGTTTGCAGAAGGTGTCTATTGGTTCTAAAATGCTTGCAAAAGGTGTCTATTGGTTCTAAAATGCTTGCAGAAAGTGTCTATTCGTTCTAAAATGCTTGCAGAAAGTTCTCCATTGGTTCTCAAATGCTTGCAAAAAGTGTCTATTGGTTCTAAAATGCTTTCAAAAAGCATGTATTGGTTCTAAAATGCTTGCAAAAAGTGTCTCTATTGGTTCTAAAATGCTTGCAAAAAGTGTCTCTATTGGTTCTAAAATGCTGCCTGGACAGAGTGATTGAGCTGCCTGGCCAAAGTGACTGAGCTGCCAGCCCAAGAATCCATTTGGCCCAAAATGTCCATACTAGCCCTCTGGCAACCAGTCTCTTTGACCCACAACACACACACTAGCGACCCCACTCCACAGCATTATGAGTTAAAAAGAGCCATGCCAACCAACTTTTACTTGCGGAAAATGTTTCATCATGCTGAAAAACTTTCCGTGACCTAGCTGAGGCCAGGAGTATTCGAGAACTTCTCTCGAACATGAAGGAGAGTTCCAGAGACCTCATAGGACCTCCTATGACCACGTGTCAACCATGCTGCGAATTTGAGTCGAGGCAAAACTCATCTAAACTCACAGATTAGGTCGCCGCAGTGGGACAGCCCCTTAATGTGGTGACCAGAACTATACTTAATACTCCAAGTGCAGTCTAGCCACTGTTTGGTACAACTGCAACCTGACATCCAACTCCTATAATGCTTCAATGTTTCAACTATGACAGCAAGCATATCAAAGACCTTCTTCACTATCCATTTCACTGATGCATTCACTTCCAGGGAGTTAAGGGTGTGTCTCACTTACGCAACTTTTTCGGCAACTGCCAGCACCCGTCATAGGCCGCTGAAATTTTTCAACATGTTGAAAATTCAGCGGCGACCAGAAAGACGCTCCGACTCTTTGGGTGACTAGGAGGCTACTCACTACCATACAGGCGACACCCTGGCGACATGCTGCAGGGTGAAACCTGTAAGGTCGTGAGCAGTCTCCAAAACTGTTCTGGTCGCCGCTGGATTTTCAACGTGTTGAATATTTTTGGCGACCTGTAACGATCTATGACGGGCGTCGGCGGTCGCCGAAAAAGTTGCATAGGTGGGACAGGTCCTTTAAGGACTAGCACTCTAAAATCTCTCTCCTGGAGCCCCTGCTATTTATGCTATACATCCTACCAGAAGTTGATCCTCGCCCCCCCCCCCTCCCCCCCCCCCAAGGAGATTTGCCTAACACTTGTGTGGGAAAAAATCCATCTGCCAGTGCACCGTGTTAAGGACCTGTCCCACTTAGGCGATATTTTCGGCGACTGCCGGCGACTGTCACGGTCGTAGCAGGTCGCCGAAAAAGCAGTGACTGGACCCTCCCCTACTACAATGTCTACGACAAGCTACGACAACCTACCACCTAGTCGACGTCAAGCTACCGACAACCGGCAACCCATTGGGACGTCCACTTATGGCCACACCTATGACAACCTATGACCACACAGGTGACAACCAAAGTCAACCTATGTCCACCCGCGACAAGCTACAACAAGCAACCACCCTGTCGTGACAACTGAATACAACTGAAGACAATTCAGTCGCCGGTACCTGTTGACATAGGTTGACGTAGGTAGTCACCAATGGAATTCACCGAAGTCAGCACCTGGCGACAACCAACATCACCTGGCGACAACCTGTGTCATCCTGGGGCCAACCTACGACAGCACCTACGACAGAAGACAAGCTACATCAAGCCCACAGTCGCCGAAAAATTTGGAACATTTCAAAATCTAGCGACGACTATAGAAACGTTATGACTCTTTAGGAGACTTGAGTGGACCACTTTCGACCATACAGGCGTCAACCCCGTGACCATGTGGCGATAGCCTAGTCACCTGTAGTCGCCGAAAAAAATCGCCTAAATGGGACAGGGGCTCTAGAATTTAAATTCAGCTGTGAATTGTCCTGCAAAATCTTTCCTTTCTCTGTGAGGGTGGCTCAATATGAGCTTGTTCGAGACAGAAGCACACTACGGTTTGAGGTGAGGGAGGATTTAAAATAGGAATTAGGTGTGAATCCACATTGATTCTCTCAGTGCTAGGAACCCTTTCAACTCCAGCCACTGATAAAAACTATAATACTCAAAATAAAAATAATAATTGCTGGAAACAATCAGCAGATGAGGTTGAGACTGTTGAAAGAGAAATAAAGTTAATGTTTCAGGGTCTTTGACTTGAAATATTGTCCCTAGTTCTCTTTCCACAGATGCTGATTGACATAGATTACATCCAATATTTTCCATTTTACTTTAAATTTCCAGCATCTGCAGTTTTCTGGTTTTCAATTGTCTTCAGATCTTGCCTAAATTTTTTTTAAATTTAATTTTTTACATTTTTTTTAAAATATCTTTATTTAATAGCGGTACTGTAAGTTACATCAGTGTACATCCCTTGTATTGTATTACAGTCATTGTACTCCTTAATTTTTATATTTTATTTTAAGGCTTTAGAAAAGAGAGAATAGAGAGAAAAATAGCAGAATAAAAAGTAGAAAAGTGAAAAGGAGATGTGAAAGTGCCAAAGGGTGACAGAGCGAAAGGAAACCCTTGAAGAGTTAGAGACGAGAATTAAGAGATAGACCCTGGAAAGGAAAAAAAACACAAAAAAAGGGAAAAAGGGAAAAATAGAGAAAGAAAAAAGAATAGCCAGTTACTTCATTATAAAAATCTCGCAAAAGGAATCTACCAACTCGACAGTTTTTCCTCCCCCTTTATTGATAAAGAGAAAAAAAGCTGTCTTGCAAAGAAAAACAGTCTAGAGAAAACAAATTAACCTCCAGCAGTAATCAGACAACATCGAGCAGTGAATTGACAATCATCACTATGACACTTATGCATCGATACTCTATTATACAATGTAACATGCAGCCTATAGAATATTTAGCTTGCAGTAACAAAAATAAACTTGTAGCTAATAAAAATACCTTTATTTTCACTATTATTGTGAATCTGAAACCCTCTGACTCCTAATCCCTTTTTCCCCATTGACACAATTGTTTTATAACACGTTTTTCGATAACACAAGGTTTCTTAGGAACACAATTATTGTGTTAAGGCAAAACCACTTATGCTTATCTCCCAGTTCCCAGTTTTTCATGTTTTTTTGCAACTTTCTTCCTAATAGTGTCACCTGTGACCCTTCTGGAGTTCAGTAATTCAAGAGCTCCATGTCAGACACTGAGCACGTTAGTGAACCAGGATCCAAGGATCAGCAAATCCTTAACCTGATGGAACACGAGAGACAAGAGCAGTGTTAGACTTCAGGTTCTGCAACCTTGCTCTGCCATTTCATAAAACCATTGTTGATTCTCCAACTCAATTCCAACTTTCTGTCAGCATTTTCTCCAATTCCAGGAATGAGCAGGTTAACCTATGATGGCCGTTTGTCGGCACTCGCTGGAGTTTAGAAGAATGAGGGGGGGGGGGGACCTCATTAAAACATACAGAATAGTGAAAGGCTTGGATAGAGTGGATGTGGAGAGAATGTTTCCACTAGTCAGAGAGTCTAGGACTAGAGTTCATAGCCTCAGAATTAAAGGATGTTCTTTTAGGAAGGAGATGAGGAGAAATTTCTTTAGTCAGAGGTTGGTGAATCTGTGGATTTATTTACCACAGAAGGGTGTGGAGGCCAAGTCAGTGGACATTTTTGAGGCAGAGATAGATCGATACATTACGATACGATAGGACTTTATTTATCCCAGGAGGGAAATTGACCTGCGAGCAGTCATAAAACCCCAAATACATGAAACATGAAATTAAAATGATGAGTGGAAAGGATTGGGGATGTGCAAAAATTGAGGGGAAGAGTGGGAGTCAGTCTACCCCATCACAGAAGGGGGAGGAGTTGTACAGTTTGATAGCCACAGGGAAGAAGGATCTCCTGTGGTGTTCTGTATTGCATCTTGGTTATTTATTTTCTGTTGTTGATCAATTTTCAAACCATATAGGTACATCAGTCCCATTCCTAGTGACCCTTAAATTTTTTTGCTACCAGAATCTTTGTGGCTCTTTGTCGATCATTTATGGAAAATTAAATACAACATATTGTAAGAACATAAGGAATAGAAGATGAATTAGATTGTTTGGCCACTCCAGCCTGCTTCATCATTCAATAAGATCATGACAGAACTTTGACCCCAAACACCATTTTCTTGCCCTAAACCCATATTTCTTGATTCTTTTAAAATCCAGTTATATCAACCTTTGCTTTGAACTCAATCAATGATTGATCCCCATAACCCTCTAGTGTATTGAATCCTAAAGTATCACCATCTTTGAGTGAAGAAATTTTCACAGATTTCAAATCTAAATGGTCTACTCTGAGCTCTAGTTCTGGACTCCATACCCTTCTGTAAACGTTCTCCCCAAATCTCAACTTTTAGGCCCTATGAGAAGTTTCTATGATCACCTGTTCCTCCTAGTCGTTAACACACGGAACAAATCAAGTTGTCAAACATGATTCATTTTTCATAAATCACTGCTGGCTTTGCCCAGGCACATTATGGTTTTGTGCCCTATTGCATTCTTAATACCATATTCTAGCTTTCTAGCATGTTAGACCAACAGCTCTATCTCGTTCCCTGTCTCCCGCCTCTCTTCATTGGCTCCCCTTCTCCTTGCTCCCCATCTCTCCCGCTTCCCATCTCTTTCTCCATCTCTCTATCTAATTCTCAGATCTTAACCTTAAAATCTTCTCATACTTACAGACTTCATTTGAAAATCTAAGCAATGCTGAAAGATGGAATCAATTGTTTCTACTATCCCTGGAACCGGTACTTTGAAATCCCCTGTAATGTATATCTTCAGATACTGTAGATCTGTTGGTTTCTCTCCTGTTAATCTCTCCAGTGTTACTATTTATTTAAGAGTTTCTTTCCCATGGAACCCTAGATTTTTAAATTAAGTTTATTCACGAAAAACGTGGGTCATGAAATATTTGTTCAGTGTCCTGCCTATTTCCTTATTTGCCATCATTAATTCCCCAGCATCTCTTTTCAAGGGATGCAGAATAGCGATCATATCCTTTTGGTATTGCATCTGTTTTTTATCATTCTTGCTATCTTACTTTCATACTCTATTTTCTCCCTTTCACTTTTGGCTGAATTCTGAAATGCTCCAACCCTCAAACTTACCACCATTTTTGGCAATATTTACATGTTTCCCTTTAATCTAGTTCTGTCTTTAACTTCTTCACTTGAGGTCAATGGTTTCTATGTAGTTTGAAATTAATATATATTTATTCTGATTTTCGAGCAGATTTCTATTGCCTATTTTGCTTTGTTCAGATTTAAGATTAATTTTCCAGACTTAACCAAATCATGCTTCACTTCATATGATCACTTTTCTCTCATGACTCTTTAAGTGCAAGGTCATTTAACTGTTCCAGTGCAGGATTTATTGCATCGGAGCTGCCTCCTGCATCCATGCAGAACCCGTCCATTTCATTAACTGCACCGCTAAGCTCAACTGGATAAGCCGGGAATCATTGTGAGAGTCATGTTTTTTTTACTTCTCCAGTGCTTTTAACGCCTGCACTGCTAGAGAGCAAACTGATGAAGATGCGGGTGGATGCTCCATTGGTGTCCTGGATCACCAACTACCTGTGCCCCTGAGTTACTCCAGTATTTTGTATCTATCACCAACTACCTGACTGGACGACCACAATATATCAGGCTACTGAACTGTGTCACCGGCATGGTGGTGAGCAACAAAGGGACGTCATAGGGGACGGTCCTCTCTCCCTTCCCGTTTACCATCTACACCTCAAACTTTACATAT
The DNA here is from genome assembly GCA_963514005.1 of Raja brachyura. The sequence goes on along the minus strand of OY740791.1, from coordinate 59,585,104 downwards.
AACCCTGTCTCCTGCCACCTGCAGAAAACTCTGCAATTGTAGGCTGCATCAGTGAGGAGAGGGAAGCTGAATACAGAGATGTAGTCAACGACTTTATTGAGTGGTGTGGGCTGGATCACCTGCAGCTCAACAAGACGTAGGAGTTGATGGTGGACTATAGGAGGAGAGGAACACCCCTGTCCCCTGTCTCCATCAATGGTGTGGATGTGCAGTTTGCCCGGGAGTACAAATACCTTGGAGTGTACCTGGACAGTAAACTGGACTGGTCCAGGAACGCTGGGGCCCTGTACAAGAAGGGTCAGATCCGGCTGTACTTATTGAGAAGGCTCCACTCCTTCAACGTTTACAGTGAGATGCTGCAGAAGTTCTACCAATCAGTGGTAGCCAGTGCCATCTTCTTCATGGCCGTGTGCTGAGGCAGCTGGGCGAAGGCCGTGGATGCCGATAAGATCAACAGACTCACCAGGAAGGCTGGCTCCGTCCTGGGGGCGGAGTTGGATTTATGAGAGATGGTCTTGGAGGGGAGGATGCTCCTCAAACTGCAGAGCATCCTCGCCAATACAGCTCACCCCCTCCATGGCACACTGGTCAACCTGAGGAGTGCCTTCAGTAACAGATTGGTTCCACCATGAGATGCAACACAGAACACCTTTCCTCCCTGTGGCTATCAAACTTTACGACTTCTCCCCCTTCTGGTGTGGGGTAGACTGAGACGGACTCCCCTCCCCCCCTCCACAGTCTTTGCACATTCCCCAAGCCTTTCCACTCATCACTTTAATTTCATGTATTTTGTGTTTTGTGTATTTTGTGTTTTAATAATTGTTGGCAAATCAATTTCCCTCCTGGGATAAATAAAGTTCTATCATATCATATCGTATTGTAACTTCTACCCAGCCGTCAAATTCACTAGGGCTATCTCTGAACCCTCTCTCCTCTTACTTGTTCTCTGTCTCCATCACAAGGAACAGACTATCGACTGATGTCTACTGCAAACCTACCGACTTCCATAATCTACCTTGACTACACCTCCTCCAACCCTGTTTCTTGCAAAGACGCCATCCCCTATTTTCAGCTTCTCTGCCACATATGCTCCCAAGATGAGCAATTTATTCTCGGACATCCATCTAACTTACTGTTGTCAAAGATGGAACCCTCACCTTCTGTGTCGCAAAGGTCTGTTCTTGCTCCCCCTCCCCCAAGATGGAACAAAAAGAACGTGGAGGACAGTGAGATCACTGAGGGCAATATGCAAGATAGACACAAAATGCTGGAGTAACTCAGCGGGATAAGCAGTTGGACTGAAGAAGGGTCTCGACCCAAAACGTCACCCATTCCTTCTCTCCAGAGATGCTGCCTGTCGCGCTGAGTTACTCTAGCATTTTGTGACTATCTTCGGTTTATACCAGCATCTGTAGCTCCTTCCTACTTACACCATTTTTATACCTATTTATACCAGTTCCTTCCACACTAACAAACAAGGGCAGTTTGAGATGAAGAAGGAGGAGGTGTTGGGGCTCTTGAAAAACATTAAGTGGAAAAATCCCCAGGATTTGATGGCAATATGTTCGGCACAAACATTGTGGATCAAAGAGGGTGTTCTTGTGCTGTACTGTTCTGTGTTCTATGTATTCCATGTTCACCTTCAGAACAAATGCTGCAAATCTGAATCTGCATCAGAAGGATGATAGCCTGTTTTATGCTGATATCAATTCCTAGTGAAATACACCTAGGTATGAATTGAGAGTGGGAGGAAGGTCATTCTGCCCTGTCGGGTTTGGCATTCAGGAAGTTGCAACGGCTGATTAAAGAACAAATGTCCTTGTCCTAGTAAGCAAGTCAGACCTGCTTTGTGTAATTCAGCAAGCCAGCTTGGGGAATACACGTAACATCAGATGGAGATAGACAAGAAAGATATAAATTATCTCTTGGCTTCAGCTCGTTGGATTATGGAACAGATACAGGATGTAAAAGGGATAGAGAAGCCACAAGCTTGTTCCTAAAGCAATTAACTGGTATAAGCATGCAGGGAGAGGTGATAGGTTTATGAACACAAATGGTCAGCAGAGGATATGTGGCTAACAAACGTTAAAAGGCAATGTGAATAACGGGCCTGTTGACCTTAGAGGGATACAAAATTGATCGAATGAATCATGGTGATGTTTTGTTATGATCGCAGCCTAACCACGGGCTGTGCTCCTATCCTGGGCTGGTCGAGAAGTAATAGCTACATATGTATATCTTGGAACTGGATAATATAAGTCACATGTAACCACCATACACTGTTCGAACTGTAATCTTTATGTAATCCTGGAACTCTGTAGCATTGCAACATCTGTGCATATGGTTGAATAAACTGATGAACTAATGAACTTAAGTCTTGACTGATTACTGAAGGGTGCAAATGGTAGCTCTTATGACAGACCCCTTTCACAAACCCCCAAGCAAATCAATAATGTTTAAGAAGGAACTGCAGATACTGGAAAATCGAATGTTGACAAAAATGCTGGAGAAACTCAGCGGGTGAGGCAGCACCAATTGAGTGAAGGAAATAGGCAACGTTTTGGGTCAAGACCCTTCCTCAATCTAAAGAAAGGTCTCGACCCGAAACGTTGCCTATTTCCTTCGCTCCATAGATGCTGCCTCACTCACTGAATTTATCCAGCATTTTTGTCCACCAAGCAAATTAATAAGAGCATGTGCAGGAAGGAACTGCAGATGCTGGTTTACACCGGAGATAGACACAAAAGACTGGAGTTACTCAGCGGGTCAGGCAGTATCTCTGGGGAAAAGAAATAGGTGACCTTTCAGGTCGAGACCCTTCTTTAGACTGAGAGTCAGGGAGATGAAAACGAGAGGTATAAAAAGGTACAAAGAACAAATGAATGAAAAGTATGCAAAGGGACAAATCAAAGCCAGCAACGATGATCAAGGAAAGGTGGAGCCCACAATGGTCCAGTGTTGGCTGTGGAGAAGGTGATAACAAGTGATACAAACAGTGAAACGAAGCAGGATGACAGTGAAACAAGTACGATGACAAGGGTGGGGGCGGGAAGGAGAGGGAGGAGATGCAAGAGTTACTTGAAGGTGGAGAAATCAATATACATAAATTAGTGTTTTCTGGTGAGGTAAATATTCTCTTGCACCTCCTCCACCCTCATCTACTGTATCCACTGTTCTAGTTGTGGACCTATATATCGGTGAGACCAAGCGCAGACTGGGCGATTGCTTCACTCAACACCTTCTCTCAGTCTGCCTTGGCCAATACACAATCTCCTGGTTGCTACACACTTTAACTCCCCTTCCCATTCTCATACTGACCTTTCTGTCCTGGGCCTCCGCTACTGTCAGAGTGAGGCCAAGAACACATTGGAGGAACAGCACCTCATATTTCGCTTGGGCAGCTTACAACCCAGCAGTATGAATATTGATTTCTCTTACTTTCATTGATTTGTCCTTTGTACCTTTTCATATCTCTCGTTTCCCTCTCAGTCTGAAGAAGGGTCTTGACCCGAAATGTCACCCATTTCTTCTCTCCATAGATGCTCCCTGTCCCGCTGAGTTACTCCAGCTTTTTGTGTCTATAATAAGGTCATGGCTCATCTGATTTCATCCTCAGCTCCCCATTCCTGCTGAACACAATAACTTTTTGCATCTTTGCTTATCAAGAATCAATTTACTTCTGCCATACCAATATTCAATAGTTCTTCATCAACTGCCCCGTGAGAGGAAGAATTCCAAAGGCCTATGACCCTCTGAGACAACGATACGATACGATAGAACTTTATTTATTGCAGGAGAAATATTGAAATAGTCTACTGTCCAGGAAAAACTCCAAAGTACTTACACTCCCGGGTAAACTGCACATTCACACCACTGACGGAGACAGAGGACAGGGGTGGTCCTCTTCTAAAGTCCACCACTAACTCCTTGGTCTTGTCAGTGCTGAGCTGCAGGTGATTCAGCCCACACCACTCAACAAAGTCGCTGATTACACCTCTGAATTCAGCTTCCCTCCCCTCACTGATGCAGCGTCACCTGAAAACCTCTGCAGGTGGCAGGAGACCGAGTTATATCTGAAGGTGTAGATGGTGAACAGGAATGGAGAGAGGACCATTCGCTGTGGGGCCCCTGTGTTGCTCACTACCATGTCCGAGACACAGTTCTGTAGCCTGACATATTGTGGTCGTCCAGTCAGGTAGTTGGTGATCCAGGACAGCATCCACCCGCATCTTCATCAGTTTGCTCCCTAGTAGTGCAGGCCGGATGGTGTTATTAATCATTGGAGAAGTAGAAAAACCATTGACTCTCACAATGCTTTCCGGATTATCCAAGTGAGCATAGGGACGATGGAGCAGGTGGATGATGGCATTCTCAACCCCCATCTTTGTTTGGTAAGCAAACTGCAGGGGGTCCAGGTAGGGTTTAACCAGGGGTCGCAGGTGAGTGAACACCAGCCTCTCCAGTGACTGCATGATGTGTGAAGTCAGCGCCACTGGTCTGTAGTCATTGGAGGAGCTGGGAAGCATCCTCTTTGGTACAGGAACAAGGCAGGATCTTTCCACATCACAGGAACCCTCTCAGGATCAGTTTGAAGATATGCTGGAGGACACCGCACAACTGGTTGGCACACACATTGAGTAACCCTAGTGCTGACACCTTCGGGACCCGTAGCAAAATATTTTGTCTCAACTCTCTCTTAAATGGTTATTCCTTAATTTTTAAGCAGTGATACCAAGTTCTAGATTCACCCACAGGAGGATACATCCTCGCTCCCCTATCAAGGCTTCTCAGATACTTATATGTTATTTTACTCATATAAAGGAGCATTACTGGACCAACAATGCAGAGTATAAGATAATAAGTGCCATTATAACATTTGGAGAACCGGAATTCTTTTTTTAAAAGGAACCTGGAAATGAAAATTGCCAAATGTGATTTGGAAGTAGATGAATTCATTTGAAAACCCAAATGATTCATAAACTACATTACAAAATGCAACCTTCAATTTCGTCATCTCATTTTGGGCACCATGGTATAGGACAGATGTGGTGGTGCAGTGGTAAAGTTGCTGCCTTACAGCACTTTGCAGCACCAGCGACATGTTCGATTCCGATTACACGTGCTGTCTGTACAGAGTTTGTACATTCTCCCCGTGACCACGTGGGTTTTCTCTGAGATCTTCGGTTTCCTCCCACATTCCAAAGACGTACAGGTTTGTAGGTTAATTGGGTTGGGTTTGTATACTTGATATATGCAAATTGTCCATAGTATGTGTAGGTTAGTGTTAATGTGCGGGGATCGCTGCTCAGTGCGGACTCGGTGGACCGAAGGGCCTGTTTCCGCGTTGTATCTCTAAACTAAACTAAACTAAACTGAAGCCTGGCATCTTTCCCTGTTTGCTGATGTAAGGAACTTCAGGCCCACGTATAAGATTCACTTTTATGAACCATCCAATGTTGCAGCAATCCCTCAGTCCCTCTGCCACACATGAAGTTGTGACCATTGAACTCTTTCATTGATGCACTACCTTGAAGTTAATCAGTCCAGTGCTCGTACTTGTGGTTTCATCCTCTGGAATGTTATTCGTGATCTCTGCCTTTCCATCTCTCTTTCTTCTCCTTACAAGGAGTTAGAATGCCCATGTCTTTGCTCAGTTCTGATAGCTCCTTCCATGGCTTATCATGAAAATGACCTTCATAGAAATTACACTCTTGTAACAAATTTCAAACGTGAGCATTGATGAAAGCACAATACAAAGCATGTAAAAAACTCAGTGTGTCAGACGGCATCTCTGGAGAAATGGAATAGGAGACGTTCCAGGTCGAGGCCCTTCTTCAGCCTGAAGAAGAGTCTCGATCTGCAACATCACCTATTCCTTTTCTCCAGAAATACTGTCTGACCCGCTGAGTTATTCCAACTTTTTGTGTCCATCTTTGGTTTAAATCAGCGTCTACATTTCCTTCTTCTGTCGTATGTCTTTTAGACCTGCAGTTCCGTTGAGGCGAGCCAGGCCAACGTGTCATCGTCCAGGTCAATCAGACCTCGTTCACCATCTGGTGGCCGGTGTTTGGGGCAACTGGTGACGATGTGCTCCACTGTCTGTGTTGGGTCCCCACACTCGCAGGAGGCGCTGTCCATGAGGCCCCACCTCTTCATCGCTACTCCATAGCGTACGATGCCTGTCCTCAAGTGGTTGAGGGTTGTCCATTGCTTACGGGGCAGGTCCTGGCAGGGATGTCCATGGGGTCATTGATGTAATGGCGTAGTCTAGATGGTTCCGCTGACTTCCACTGGTCTCTCCATCTCGTCTTGACCCAGGTTGCCTTAGAAGCGTCAGCCGGTGTTGTGCAGAGCAGCTCTTGGGCTTGCGTGGCAAAGGGCTGCCGTGACTTGAGGTGCACTTGTCGTGGTGTCTCTGTGATGATCTGATGGAGGAGGTGGGATTCACTGGTCTGTGCCTTTCGAGAGAGGGCCAGCGTGGCTGCTTCCTTCCTACACATGTACATGTTACCATTGTCCTTTTGTTGAGAAATATAAGAAGGTGGAGCAAAGATGGTCATTTGGCCCTTCCGGCTTGTTCTGCCTTTGTTACGATCAAGTCTCATTTTCTACTGTTTCCCTGCCCTATCCTTGTATCCATTGATTCTCCATAAATCCAGAGATCTATTGACTTCTGATTTGAATAAAATCAGTCACTAATGATGATGGTTTTGTTGCATTTTTGTCTCATTGTGCTAAGCTCCACAGGCTACAGGCCTAGTCTCTGGAATCGCTCGTGACATAAAGAACGGATTGTCCCTGGAACCTGGCTGATAAACCATCACTCTAAAGCAAGTATATCAAGTAGAGATGGTCGAAAGCTTCAAGTTCCGAGGAAGAAAATCACTATCAATTTGTCCTGCACCTGCCAAGTCAAAGCATTGGCCAAGAAAGCACACCAACATCTGTACTTCCTCAGAAGGCTTAGTCCCCAACAACCCTCACCAACCTCTACAGATGCACTGAAGAATGTATTTTATCAGGATGCATCACAGCATGGTTTCCCAATGGCTCCATTCAAGACCACAATGGTTTGCAGAGAATTGTGGATGCAGCCCAGACCATCACGCAAACCAACCTCCTTTCCATGGACACCATCTGCACCTCACACTATCTTGGCCAGGCGGCCAGTAAAATGAAGGACCAGTCTAACCCCAGTCACTCTCTCCTCTCCCGTTCCCTCATCAGGTAAGTACTAAATAAGTTTGAAAACATTTACCTCCAGATTTAGGAACAATTTCTTACCAGCTGTTATCCAGGTAACTGAACTGTCCTTTCACCAGCTTTAGTGTCGTCATGACCTCCTATCTACCTCATTGAAGACCCTTGAACTATCTTTAATCGGACTTTATCTTGCACTAAATGTTATACCCTTTATCCTGTATGTATTCACTATGGACGACTTAATTGTAATATAGATTGTAATATGTAGTCTTTTCATTGACTGGATCGCACACAACAAAAAGCTTTTAACTGTACCTTGGTACACATGACAATAATAAATTAAACTAAACCTTTTTTTAGGTGAGGAAGTTCCAAATTCTAAACAAAAGTGGAAGTGTGGTCTCAGCAAGGTCCTCTATCATTGCAAATAGTCTTTAATCTGAAACATTGAGTCTGTTTCTCTTTCCACAATGAATATCCGACTGAGTATTTCCAGCATTTCCTGTTTGAATTGTCCTTGTAATTACAGTAATACATCTTTATGCTTCTACAGCATGTAATTTGCCTTGGAGAAACAAGGAACTGTAGAATCATAGAATCATAGAATCATAGAAAATAGGTGCAGGAGTAGGCCATTCGGCCCTTCGAGCCTGCACCGCCATTCAATATAATCATGGCTGATCATCCAACTCAGTATCCCGTACCTGCCTTCTCTCCATACCCCCTGATCCCTTTAGCCACAAGGGCCACATCTAACTCCCTCTTAAATATAGCCAATGAACTGGCCTCAACTACCTTCTGTGGCAGAGAATTCCACAGACTCACCACTCTCTGTGTGAAAAATGATCTTCTCATCCGGGATCTAAAAGACTTCCCCCTTATCCTTAAACTGTGACTGTAGAAGCTGGTTTACAAAAAAAGACACAAAGAACTGGAGTAACTCAGCGGGTCAGGCTGCATTTCTGGATAATTTGGATAGGTGACATTTTGGGTCAGGACCCTTGTTCCGACTCAGACCTAAAATGTCACCTGTCCATGTTCTCCAGAGATGCTGCCTGACTGCTGAGTTATTCCAGCACTTCATTCTAATCGCCTTCCTGATTGCTTGTTGCACTTCTATTTTTGCTATTAGTGACTATTGTATATGAACATTTAGATTCCTTTGAACTCATCCATGCCCCATTAAAAATATACACCTTTCTTGTGGACTAAACTTGACAACTTCCCATTTTTCCCATATTTCCTGCATTTGCAATGGTATTGCCTACTCCGTCAACTTGTCCCTATCTCCATAATACCAAAGATACAAGTGACTGCGAATGGTGGAATGTGGAGCAACAAATAATCTGCTGGAGGAACTCAGTGGATCAGGCAGCATTGTGGAGGGAATTGGACAGATGAAGTTTCTGGTCGGGACTAAATCCAAAATGTCGGCTTCCCATTGCTCTCCACAGATCCTGCCTGACCCAGTGAGTTCCTTCAGCAAATTGTTTGTTGCTCTCCGGAATCTCACTGGACTCTGGCAGAAATTCCACTCAAGTCACAATAGATGACAATAGAAGAAACTAACACATACTGTAAGTTAAAGACAATTACTCCCTGTTTGAACTGTTGCCGTCAGGCAGACGGTACAGATCTACAAGGACAAGGACAAACAGTTTTTACCCCACTGCTATAAAGGCACTAAATGTAGCCGCCAAGGAACGCGGGGACTAAGGGACTGTGGTTGGTACACTGTGAAATCGACAGAAGGATGTAGGGTTGGGTGTTTATGCGTGCTATTTTCATATTTCATATTTATTTTAGTTGTTTATCTTTTTTAATATTTTACCTTGCATGTATCGTTAGCTTTTATGGTTTGAATGTTGCACTGACTGGTTGACATTTTTAAATTTTGTTGTACATGGTTCATGTTACAATGACAATAAAGAAACTATTCTATTCTATTCAATTAGCTGCATTGGATCAATCCTTTGACTTGCGCAGGAAGCAAATGACTACTTGCTGTACTTGATTCATTGGCCACTCCCCACGTAAACATTCCCACATGGTCTCTATAACACTGAATGTATGCCTGTTTATTGCATTCAGGAATACAATTATCATTTTTGGATTTATCTGAGCCTTCCCTTGAAACAGAAGATGCTACAAGATGCGGATGTCAGTGTTGTAAAGATGTAAGCGCCAATGTGTTTGCCATCACAACATATCATTAATGTAAAAGATAATACAAATATAATAAAGGTAATAGAAATCTCAACAGAAGATCACAATTGTTTTTTATATAAACTCCATGGGATAATATATCCAGTGTTATTACTGTTAAAAGCAATATTACTCCCTGGTTGAATCAAATCACCATGTCATCGCCCTTGTGAATATTGCTTTGTGTTAAAGAATATAAAAATTATACTCTTGTCATGGTTGCCCTCTCCTAGTGTAGAAAACAATTGCAAGCATGACAGCAACAGAACAGGCCACTGCAAGTACAATAATTGCACTAAAACCAAACTGCTGAAGTAACTCGTTTAAGAAGAAACTGCAGATGCTGGAAAATTGAAGGTAGACAAAAATGCTGGAGAAACTCAGCGGGTGAGGCAGCATCTATGGAGCGAAGGAAATAGGCAACGTTTCGGGTCAAAAGGTTTTGACTAGAAACATTGCCTATTTCCTTCGCTCCATAGATGCTACCTCGCCCGCTGAGTTTCTCCAGCATTTTCGTCTACCTGTTGAAGTAACTCAGCGGCTTAGGTTGTCGATCTCTCCGTGGTGAGCCCTGTCAACTGACCTCAGTCAGGCGAACGACCACAAACAAAGACAGCAGCAGGAATAATTCAGCCTCAGTCGCCGCAGCTTGCAGCCCTAATGCAACCTCAGTCGCCACAGCTTGCAGCCCTAATGCAACCTCAGTCACCGCAGCTTGCAGCCCTAATACAACCTCAGTCGTCGCGGCTTGGCGCCAACCCGGAACATGCGCCCTTTTTAGGGTGGGCACCTACGGATGTCGAACCGGGTGGCATCACCCTGCTGCAGCTGAAGGTCTAACTGTCTACAGCGCCTGGAGGGCGTTATATAACTTATATAACCTCAAAGAAAAAGAAGAAAAAGAAGCTTGTCCCCAGTTCAGCAAATGTGACCAATTCCACTGTAACAGGCTATGCTCAAAATGTGTTCCCACTTCCAACTTCTTCTTTAGTTATCCACATGTACAGCTTCTCAAACACTCCAGTGTTTGTTTCCTTATTCCCGTAAAATCATAAGATCTGCCAAATAAGATTCATATACCAATGTTCAATTTGGTCTTCTGACACACTCAATTACATAAGTGATTCAGAGGGATGCTATACCTCCACCAATTAGTCCCAAGGATCTTATCTAGCTTTTGGCACCTTCCAAGATGATGCCTGATGGGAAGAGTCTCCTGACTTGATGCAAATGACATAGGACATTGAAGAACAGTACAGCACAAGAACAGGTTGAAAATGATGCCAAGATAAACTAATCCCATCTACCCCCACATGATCCATATCCCTTCATTCCTACATATCCATGTGCATAACTAAAATCTTCGTAAATGCCACTATTGTATCTGTCTCTATCACCAGCATCAGCATGTTCCAGGCACCCACCATCCTCTGTGTATAAAAAACTTACCCTGCATATCTCCTTTAAATAACGCCTCTCTCACTTTACAGCTATGCCCTCTAATTATTGACACGTCCACCCTGAAAAAAAGATTCCGACTGCCTACACTTTCCCATGCCTCTCATAATTGTATATACTACATAACACATAATTGTATAATGTGTTCTCCCCAACTTCCAGCATTCCAGAGACATCACACCAATATTGAGTCAACTGGATAGATCAGGGGTTACACAAAAAGCTGGAGAAACTCAGCGGGTGCAGCAGCATCTAAGGAGCGAAGGAGATAGGTGACGTTTCGGGTCGAGACCCTTCTTCAGACTAGATCAGCTAGCCTTTCCCTGCTCAACATCTCATAGCATCCACTCTTGCTGTTTTATTACTGAAATTCTTATCTCTTCTACACCACCAATAACAACCAATATAAAACCTTTAATATAAACAATGTTTTCATGTAAAATAATAAAATGAGGACTTCCGGTGGCACCATGTTACTTTATCAGATGTTGCACATAGCTCCGCTCCCTAAAGTTTGCGATTTTTCGCGTTAAAATCGGGTCTACTGGTCGGGACCGATTTAAAAAACTTACCGGACCCTCTGTACGTCATCAGTAAGCGCTGTGAATTTAACGGAGGCTTAAAGCACTTTAAATGAAAAATTCTTCCCCTGGTAAGAGCACTCAGAGAACAGTTACAAAATACTCCTGGGGAAGCCAGACGAAGCCTGAAGAACTTATTTTTGAAGCGGCTTCTGAAGAAAAGGTGCTTTACAACATGGCTACAAGATCTAAGACAGATTTGGCCAAGGACAAAGAATTTGAAGAATTAAAGCTTTTGGTAAGTGAACTGAAAGATGTAAAGGTGGATGGAAAAAAGATGGAACAGATGATGGGAGCTATGATGGAAAAGATAGAAAAGCTGACGCTAAATATGACTTCTTGTAATCAGAATGTTATTGAGTCTGTGAAGGATTCGATTGGCACTATTAATAAACGAATTGACGATGTGAGAGATGAACTATCGGAGAGAATTGATAAGGGTGAAGAAGACACCACGAAGAGGTTCAATGCTGTGCTGGACACTGTCTCAACCTGTATGTTAACAATGCACGAGATTCAGGACGAGATGGCAAGAATGGTGGAGGAGATGAAGAATGAGGTCAGAACAAGACCTTGCTACACGACGGATGGCGACTCAGCTGGCTAAAGTTTCAGACAAATGCCAAGACCTGGAAGCTCGTTCAAGACGCCAAAACCTAAGATTAGTTGGTGTATCAGAGGGAGCCGAGGGAGATAACATTCGCGAGTTTGTTGCGTGCTTAATTAAAGAAGCTCTTAAGCTCCCTAACCTACCAAAAATTGAAGTGGCACACCGAGTTCCTAGATTTAAACAAAAATCTCAGGATAGCTCAGAACGACAGATTATTGTGAAATTCCGGGATATTTCTGACGTGGAAGAGGTTATGAGGAATGGCAAATATGGAGTGCCTCTGAAGTACGCTGTAACAACTGTTAACATTTTCAGGGACTATCCCTATGAAATTATGCGAAAGCGAAATCAGTTCTCCAAGGCAAAGCAGGCTCTCCAAGGACATAAGGAGGTTAGATATGATGTTTACTATCCAGCTAAAATGCGCATACCCTACAAGGAACAGCAAAAATCGTTCACAAATCCCGAGGAGGCCTACAAATATGCTTTAACCATCGTGGAACAGAAGGAATAGCTGGAAAGGTTGGACATTATGGATACTCTCTCTCTTTACTACTGCACCCTGAATGGTGGCACACTGCCCAAAGAAGGAACTTTGTCTAGACGTCTTATCGGCGGAATGCTAACCCAAGGACACACTCTGTTCCAAGGGAAGCAGGAAAAAGATAACCACCAAAATGAAGAGCTCAACAACAGGCTTAGCATTTACTGTATATGAGATCTAATGAATAACTTAATGGTATAGAACTAACATTTTTAACAATATTAATATAGAATACGAACATAGAAATCGTAAGGAATGCTAATCAGAAATGTAGAAAGAGTAATTTACAAATTAACATTTATAATTAAACTTAATAATTCTCAAGTAGATCTATAACTGGGGCGTGAGTGGCAGAGGCGGGCTCCTGGCTTCGTTCCAGGAGCCAGAAATAGGTTAACCCCTTCAACCAACAGTTGATGATTTCCGAGTTTAAAATTAGTAGATAAAAATGACAGTTATATCTGGAAATATTGAGGAAATGGATATATATACTGTAAATGGGTACTATGCACCTGACTTTGAAACTGGTCCCACTCCAATATGTTATGATTAATTGAGGGAGCGGAGCTATTTGTTTGTTTTTATATCGACAACGGAAGTCGATAAAATGCTTTCTCCCACCTACAGGTGGGTCACTTGTTACAGTGCTGACAAGCTCGGACACTGTATTTTCACTTGTACTAGTTTTTTTTATTATTACCACATTTAGTCACATGTGTGTTTTTTTTATTCAAGGACAATCGCAAAGGGAATCTACTAATTGAACTTTGTAGAGCAAATGATCCCCCTATATCTAAAAACCTGAGGTACGGAAGCACCACAAGACACACAGGTATTAAATCCATACAAAATGCAAGACGATAACCAAAATAAACTGGGAGGAATCTCATTTTGTAGTTGGAACGTTAGGGGTGTTAATGAACGCATTAAAAGGGGTAAGATTCTAGCTCAGTTTAAGCTCATACAATACAGATGTTGCTTTCTTACAAGAAACGCATCTTAAACTTCCATATCAAGCTAGAGTGAGGGCGAACTGGGTAGGACAAACTTTTCACTCATCATACCCGTCGAAGTCTAGAGGAACGTCTATTATTATTCGCAAAGGTATTCCATTTAAACCCAAAAAACCTTAACAGATAAAGACGGGAGATATTTGATAGTTACCGGGGAAATCCATGCTACCCCAATTACCTTGTTAAACATATATGCGCCCAAATTTGACAACCCGCATTTTTTCAATAAAATCTTGAATATAATTGCAGAACATCAACTACCAGAATGTCATAATCGGTGGAGACATTAACTGTGTTTTAGACACTTACTTAGATAAATCCAATCAAAAGCAGAGAGGTATTATGAAATCCAAAACTGGCGAACTTTTAAACACATATATAAAAAACACAAACATAACAGATGTCTGGAGGATTGCAAATCCAACCAGCAGGGATTACTCGTTCTATTCAACGGTACACAAGACATATTCATGTATAGATTATTTCCTGGTCCATACAAAACTAATACCCCACACTTCTAAACCAAATTACCACACAAAAACGATTTCAGATCACTCCCCAATAACTTTTTTCCTAAAAATGGAAGGAATGACTAAGAACAAACCGTTTTGAAGGTACAATCCCCAAATTTTAAAAGACCCGCATGGGAGTATATATCTAAACAGCAAATTGACCTTTTTTTCGAAACAAACGATACGCCAGACATATCACCTATGCTATTATGGGAATTTTTTAAAGCATTTATTCGAGGCGTTATAATTTGATACCAAGCCAAGACTCGGTTTATACCCTCTAGGATTTAGGAGATTGTGAGGGGATCTTATAGGAACTTACAAAATTCTTAAGGGGTTGGACAGGCTAGATGCAGGAAGATTGTTCCCGATGTTGGGGAAGTCCAGGACAAGGGGTCACAGCTTAAGGATAAGGGGGAAATCCTTTAAGACCGAGATGAGAAAGACTTTTTTCACACAGAGAGTGGTGAGTCTCTGGAACTCTCTGCCACAGAGGGTAGTTGAGGCCAGTTCATTGGCTATACTTAAGAGGGAGTTAGATGTGGCCCTTGTGGCTAAGGGGATCAGAGGGTATGGAGAGAAGGCAGGTACGGGATACTGAGTTGGATGATCAGCCATGATCATATTGAATGGCGGTGCAGGCTCGAAGGGCCGAATGGCCTACTCCTGTACCTAATTTCTATGTTTCTATGTTTCTATGTTTTCAAAATAAGAAAAATAAGAACGAACAAAGACAGTTAGAAGAACAAATTAGACCATTATCCCCTACAATCAAAATGTGGACAGTGGAAATGTTGGAGACGTTGCAATTGGAGAGAATTAGGTTTATCCTAATGGATAAACACAAACGTTTTGAACAAATATGGTCTCCATTCACTGATTATATGAAGGGGTAGCTGGGCTCAGCATTGTAACTCAACAAGTACCCGGTGGTAAGATCAGATGAAAAGGTTTAATCTGAGATTTGTATACTCGCCTCTATATATATATTATTAGAAATTGTTCCATTCATTGTTAAGATGTATACTTTTTTTTATTTTTAAGTATAATAATTGTTTGTCAGTAATATGGGTTTTTTTATTTTTTTGTTTTTATTTTTTTTAATTTTTGTTTCTTCTCACATATAATCAAAATTATAATCACACTTTTTAAAATTAAACATCTATTTTTTCTTTACTCTTTTTTCATTTCACTATTAAAAAAATATTTTTTGAGGCTTATATATATTGCTTTGTAATATTTTTATAACTTTGGAAATATGTAATATGCATATCTGAAAAAATTGTTATATTATTTGTAATATGTTTGGCCACTAATAAAAATATATTTAAAAGAAGAACAAATTAGACAACTGGACATAGAAAACGCTAAAGACCCCACTACGGATAAACATAATAGAATAATAATACTGAAATTTAAATTAAATAAATTATTATCAGAGAACGTCATAAGATTATTATAAATTACAAGACAGGAACATTTTGAATTTGGGGATAAGCCCCATAAACTTCTGGCACGCCAGTTAAAAAAAAGAGAAAAGGATCACACAATTTCAAAGATTAAATCAGACAAGGGGGAAGTATTGACCTTGCCGAGTGATATTAATAAAAGATTTGCACAATTTTACGTGAATCTGTATATATCTAAAATGATAATGGACACCAACAAAGTTACAGAGTTCTTGGATAATTGTAACCTTCCTAAACTAGACTTGCAGGAACAAGAGGAATTGGGAGCACAAATCTCAAATAAGGAAATAGAAGAAACAATAATCTCATTAAAAAATTGAAAAACACCGTTGGATTTAGTAATGAATTCTATAAAGGTTTTTATGACATAGTTACACCTCGCCTACAGAAAATGTATACTTATGCCTTCAAAGAACAAATACTACCTGAAACACTAGCAGAATCCATGATCACATGAATACTTAAGAAAGATAAAGATGAGGAAGAATCTGGATCATAAAGAGCTATTGCGTTGTTAAACACAGATCCAAAAATATTAGCGAAAATACTAGCTAGAAGACTAAGTAAATATGCTAGTAAATTAATACATCTGGATCAAACGGGGTTTATCCCTAAGAGACAATTATTTAATAATCTGAGACGTTTGCTCAATATAATGCATTCACACCAAACGGAAGATCAAAAACTATTAATCATATCGTTGGATGCAGAGAAAGCATTCGATCAGGTCGAATGGGATTACATGGTAAGGGTATTGCAAAAATTTCAACAGGGAGCGAATTTCATTCTATGGATTAAATTACTATATAATAAGCCAACGGGCAGAATATTAACTAACAATAATTTGTCTAGGAAATTTCAATTGTCAAGGGGTAATAGACAAGGATGTTCACTATCACCGTTACTATTTGCTCTCATAATTGAACCCCTAGCGGAAAGAATTAAAACTCATCCGAATATCCATGGATATAAAACAAAAGATTCCAACAATAAAATATAATTACACGCTGACGATGTACTGTTGTACATCACAAAACCTCATATTACTATACCAAATATTTTAAACTTAATAGAGGACTTTGGTTCATTTTCAGGATATAGAATAAATTTGGAATAAAAGTGAAATCATGTCAATAAAACCGAAAGATTCTACACATCTTTTACAGTTTCCTTTCAAAAAAGCTATGGAAAAATTTAAATACTTGGGTATTGAAATTACTAGAAGATATCAAGACATGTTTGACGCAAATTATAACCCTCTACTTAAGAAACTATATAATTTGATTAAATTTTGGAAAACACTTCCGATGTCCTTAATAGGCCGAATAAATGCCATAAAAAAGATTTTTCTACCACAAATTTTGTACCTGTTCCAATCTATTCCAATATACTTAACCAAAAAGTTTTTTAAAAAACTGGACTTAGATATCACAAATTTTATTTGGGATTATAAATCCCGCAGAATACAAAGAGTTTATCTGAATAAACCCAAAGCAGTAGGGGGATTAGCACTCCCCAACTTCATGTATTACTACTAGTCTGTAAATATTAGAAACATGATCCAATTGCTAGATAACTCTCCCCAGCAACCGGATTGGACTATAATGGAGAAAGAGGGCTGCTCTCCTTACAATATTGGAGCAATCCTTCTTTCACCAATGACGATGAATAATACAAAGTACAACAAAAATCCAATTATGCACAGTACAATTAGAATTTGGAAACAAATAAAACACAATTTAAAACTAAGAAATGTATCTCTCTTATCTCCTATCGGTAAAAACCTTTTGTTTAAACCTTCAACTATAGAAAAAGCATTTAAACAATGGGAAAGAGTCGGAATTAAAATCTTCGGAGATTTGTATGAAATGGGAAAACTATTATCATTCAAACAACTACAACTAAAATACAATTTTGGAAACAATCAGTATTTTATATATTTCTAAATCTGTGACTATCTGAAAAAATACACACAAGACTATCACAATATGCCCCCAGACTTACTGGAAGAAGTAATGAATACAAAGGCAGAATCAGCAAACCTAATATCATATATATAAAATATTATTCTAAACGCAGAAATACCCCAACAACAGAAGGTATCAGGAGAGACTGGGAAAAAGAATTAAGTATAAAAATTCACAAAGGTGGAAAGAATATTTATTAAATGTGCATAAAGTTCAATTAATGTAAGACACGCCTTAATACAATTTAAAATCTTACACAGATTATACTATTCAAAAACTAAAATAAGTAAACTTTTTCCCAATGTCTCACCAATTTGTGATAAATGTCAATGTCAAGAATGTCAAGAAGCTAATATAGCGCAATATATATGCAAATGACATAGGACATTGAAGAACAGTACAGCACAAGAACAGGTTGAACATGATGCCAAGATAAACTAATCCCATCTACCTCCACATGATCCATATCCCTTCATTCCTACATATCCATGTGCATAACCAAAAGCTTCTTAAATGCCACTGTTGTATCGGTCTCCATCACCACCCTTGGGAGCATGTTCCAGGCACCCACCATCCTCTGTGTATAAAAGTTACCCTGCATATCTCCTTTAAATAACGCCTCTCTCACTTTACAGCTATGTAGGTATGTTGCAAAACTTACCTTGAGCAGCGCTGCAATTCTGCCGCTCCCCGTGTGCGCGACTTTGGCGCCTTTCAGAGGGGGGCGGGCTTAAAGTGCCGTTTTTCAACAGGCAGGAAAAATAGATCCATGTCGGGCGATTTCGTTGCGGAAGAAAAATCGCTCCGACATTTCATGAATGAAGGTATTTTTAAATTACTCTAAATTATTTATTAACTAGAGTAATTTAAAAATCACCTTCAAAAGCCGTGAGCACCGACAACCGGAAGGATTTTGCGTAGGGGAGAAGAAAAGGTAAATAGTTTATTTTTATATTAAAAGTTGGTTTTTCGGGAGGCTTTAATAATATTTTTATGTTGCGAAATGGGGTCCCAAAAAATGTATGAACAAACAGTATTTTTCCTCCCGACTTCACCGCTAACCGCAACGTTCCAATCCACCGCATTCCACTAAAATCCACTAGCTAGTTGATTTAAATGGCCATTAATTTACAGGAATTAAACACTAAATTCCTTCCATTTCGCCCAGAAATTCATGAAAATGAGCTTTAAAAATTATGTTATATTGTGGATTATTGTGTGAATGTTATTTGGACACTTAGGCAATTTAAAAAAAAGTTTATCTTTTCTTAAGAAATGAATAGATGTTGAGATCTACTCATTGAATTTTGTAATTAGCTACAATTAGATAACTAACTAATTATATGCTTTAATTTCAGGTCATCCAAGTAAGATTGTTTCATATTTGTTTCAGAATGCTTCAATCTATAATAACTGAACATTTCAATGAGTTCTCTTAATTTTTTAAGAAGGTTATGGGCTTTTAACTGTTGCAGATCACAGCTTTTGAGTTAAGTCAATTGAAAGGCAATGGGGAACAAGATGCTAATTTCCGAGTATGAAAATGGCTATAACTTTCTTAATACTGAAGATATGAAAGTAAATTAGGTGTCAAATTAAACTTCTTTTTATGCTTTATCTGATGGGATAAATTGCAGACTTGATTTTTTAAATCTCAAAATTTTGTAACATTGCTAAGCTATGCTGTCTAATTATTGACATGTCCATCCTGGAAAAAAGATTCCGACTGCCTACACTTTCCATGCTTCTCATAATTGTATATACTACATAACACATAATTGTATAATGTGTTCTCCCCAACTTCCAGCATTCCAGAGACATCACGCCAATATTGAGTCAACTGGATAGATCAGCTAAACATCTCATAGCATCCACTCTTGCTGTTTTATTACTGAAATTGTTATCTCTTCTACACCACTAATAACAACCAATACAAAACCTTTAATATAAACAATGTTTCCATGGAAAATAATAAAATGAGGCCATAGTGGAGGAATTGGCTGTCGCGACCATAGATTGTATGGAAAGATTTCAACTACACTCTTGCAGGGAGAGAGCATTTCAGAGACAGAACCGCTTAATACAGAAATGGTGCAATATTCTTTGGGGGGGGGGGGGGGAGATAAATGGAACATTGGAGTATCAAAAGTGTAACCAGATAAGAGCAAAGAACAAACTGCTGGAGGAAGCCAACAGGTCAAGCAGCAACTGTGGACGCAAAGAAATGGTTCATTTTTCAGGTCAGGTCCCTGCATCAGGAAGAAAGAAAATGGTTTCAAATTCAAGAAAAGGTACAGCGTGAAGGATTTCGGAATGAAGATCGTTTTTTTAAATTGAACGTGTTTTGGGCACGTCAGGAATCCATCAAATCAGTTCTTGTACAGGCAGTCATCAAATAAGGACAGGGTTTTGTTTCTGACAGGGTTTTGGGTCTCATAACCCAAACTGTTTGCACGTCAGAAATGAACAAAAAGTATGTGTGGGGAAGGACCACAAAAGCAGCCTAAACGGGAGAGTGAGCAGGGACTGGGAGAGCGGCCATCAGCCAGCCTCACCGACTCAGTGAATGGGCGAACGTGTCTGCTCATCACTCCCTGCTTTGCTCAGCTCCACCCAGCCACTGATTGTTGCAGATCAGGGTGGGGGGCAGGCAGGGGGAAGTATGGGGGCCGGAGAGAAGTAGATTGGCAGAGAATGCATGGTGGAAATATCCTGGTCCCGCCTGGTTGGAGATAGCTGCAGCCCAACATCCATAGTCTTGGGAAGACCTGTATTTGTCATTTTAACCCCTGGGCAGTTATTGGTGTGCAGATGTTTCCAGGGTGCTTTCTCTGCCTAACCATCTGCCGTATATTGAATGGAAGGGCTGAGTTAGTTCCCTTACAGTATAATTAAATCAGATACCCTCCTTCGCAGTTTGTGAGTAATTACATCTGACCCCAAGCTATCCTGCTCCCAATGTATCAGAACGTTAAAATTGTCTCTAGAGAGGGTCCAGGGGAGTTTACAAGAATGATCCCAGGAATGAGTATGTTAATATATGATGAGCGTTTGACAGCACTGGGCCTGTACTCACTGGAGTTTGGAAGAAAGAAGGGGGGACTTCATTGAAACATACAGAATAGTGAAAGGTTTGGATATAATGGATGTGGAGAGGATGTTACAACGAGTAGGAGAGTCTTGGACTAGAGATCATAGCCTCAAAAATAGAGGACATTCTTTTAGGAAGGAGATGAGGAGGAATGTCTTTAGTCAGAGGGTGGTGAATCTGTGGTATTCTTTGCCACAGAAGGCTGTGGAGGCCAGGTCAGTGGATATATTTAAGGCAGCGATAGATTCTTGATAAAAATCTGTCTGCTAGAATGTGCAATATAATGTGCATTTTTTATTATCTATTACTTATTTTATGCATTGATCTTGTAGCAAATGTAAATGTGAGAGTAAATGGTTGTTTGTGTTATTGTGTTTTGTTCTTTTTTTAATCTTTTTATCCTGTGTCTTTTATTGTTTACCATTGAAGGGGATGCACAGGAAATTTTGTTGTACAGTTGATGTGCAATGGCAAATAAACGTATTTGATTTGATTTGATTTGATTTGATTGATTAGTACAGGTATCAGAAGTTATGGGGAGAAGGCAGGAGAATGGGGTTAGGAGAAAGAGATAGATCAGCCATGATTGAATGATGGAGTAGACTTGAAGGACCGTATGGCCTAAATTTGCTCCTATCACTTATGAACTTATGACCTAAAATCAACCACTCGATGTCATAAGTGTTAATTTTTTAGTAGTTGTTAGAATTTCTGCGTATGCCTCACAACTCCAAACTCAACCTTCCTTAATGAGCAAGGTGAAGCTCAATCTAAAGGTGCACAACAACAAGATGTGGAGGTAGACAATAGTGCTGGAGAAACTCAGCGGGTGCAGCAGTATCTATGGAGCGAAGGAAATAGGCAACGTTTCGGGTCGAAACCCTTCTTGTACCTTTCCATTTTCCAGCATCTGCAGTTCCTTCTTAAACATCAAGATGTGGAGGCTTAGGAAAGGGTGAGATAAGGTTCACAAGAATGATGCTTGGATTCAGGAGATTTGGATTGTTTTCCCTGGGACAACAGAGGTGAGGGAAGACCTGATAGAAGTTTATACAATTGATTGATTGATTGATTGATTGATTAATACTCTATTATCACATGTGACATGTAACAGTGAAATTCTTTGTTTTGCATATGATACGCAAAGTATAGAAACATAGAAAATAGGTGCAGGAGGAGGCCATTCGGCCCTTCAAGCCAGCATACAAAGAGCAGTTGGAAGAATTGGGTTGGGGGGAGGAGGGGGAGGTTGAATGAATTCTCATTTGAGGAGAATAAATTACATAGAAAAATAGGGAAGAATGAGGTTGCTACATGAATGATCATAGATCAGATGGACCAGAATTGCCTCCTATAATGGATGATAATATGGGATTATCATCTCAGAGAACCCGGAATCAAGTTAGAGAATCTGACAGCCACTTTAAAGCCAAACAACAATTAAAATGTCAAACTTTCACTGGTGGCCAAATGACTAGTCAGAGAGTCATACATCATGGAAACAGGCTCTTCGGCCCAACTGGCCCATGCTGGCCAACTTGCCCCAGCTACACTAGTCCCACTTGCCCACACTTGACCCATAACCCTCTAAAACTGTGGCTGTCCAAATGTCTCTTAAAAATTACAATAGTACCTGCCTCAACTACCTCTTCTGGCAGCATGCTCCGCAGACCCACCGCACATTGTGTAAAAACGTTACCTCTCAGGCTCTTATTAAATCTTTCCCTCCTCACCTTAAACATATGTGCCCTTTTTGTTGACTCCCCTTGTTCTTGGCAAAAGACCTTAGTGCAATCACCCAATCTATTCCACTCATGAATGTGGATACCTCTACAAGATCACCTCTCGTTCCTCCTGCGCTCCAAGGAATAGAGTCTGAGCCTGCACAGATCAGGTCCTCAAGCCCTGGCATCATACATCTTCTGTATGCCCTTTCCAGCTTGACAACATCTTTCCAATACATGGTGACCCAAACATGGATGATGAAATTGAAGGCTGCATTTTGACAATGGAATTTACTCTTCTGATGTTGAGGCTGTATTCTGACAGAGGTACAGTAGCTTGATTCATGCCACGACCATTCTGCAGAGGATTACATTTTAACATGGGGAAATAATTCTGCCTCCTCTTAGTCTTTCTTGAGTATAACACTACATATCCAAATGCTCACCCCTAGCACAATCACTTAAGTGAATTAATGAAAATTATGGAAAATATATATTCTCAGTTAATAATAGAATTGCTAGGTCTCCAGTCATCTTGGAAAGCTTAGATGCCATTTAGCACACAGGATTTCCAGTTTAAACAGAGAGATGACGCCAGCGTTGAAGGATTGCTTGAAAGTTGTTCAATTAGTAATTCCATACACATGCCTCACATCAGAGACTCGTGAGATATCAGTTATTTTTCCGCGATAAGGCGCAGCCAGACCTGTTGATGCAAAAAGTATTGCCTGTGTTTCTTTCTCAGCAGCAGATGTCTCGTCAAACAATCTGCACGCACTTTTAAACGACTCCCTGTGTAATCAGCCCACTTAATCTATGCAAAGAACAGAATACCGCGTCTGTGCGTCTTGCAATGTGAGGATTACATGGATGAAAGCGTCTGGCAAGTGCAATGTAAATTTGTTGACAATTGACCCCCGCCCCTCCCTGAGCAAGGTGCAGGGGGCTCGACGAGAGTGCGACAGCCCCGCTTTCCAGGGATGAGTGGGAGAACCGCATTCCACCACCGCAGTGCAGTATCAGGCAGCCGCCACACCGTGGCTCCACGTCCATTGCCTCGGCGCACCTGGGAGCCCAGCGCGGACACCGAGCGCCTGTCCAGCCCTTTGCACCAGCCGCCAGCCTCTGCACCAACACTTGGGGTCTGTGCGCCAGGCTAGCCCCACGTCTCTCTGCATCAGCCCCGGACTCCACACCACCCCCCACCCACCCAGCCCCGGGCTCCTGCACCAGTCCCGGACTCTGCACCAGCCCACGGCCGGATTGCCGCTTCAACGCCAACATTTTCTTTGTGTGCGCTGAATCACCACCTCTGCAGCATCTATGGAGCGAAGGAGATAGGCAACGGAGAAGGGTTTCGGCCCGATACGTTTGCCTATCTCCTTCGCTCCATAGATGCTGCTGCTCCCGCTGAGTTTCTCCAGCATTTTGTGTACCCCCGGTGCAGATAAAGACAGTCTCCCTTTATTTTCCAAGGGATTTCTAAAGGTGTTCTCACTCAATAACTGGAGCAGAACCAGCGCCTGACAAGTCAACGCCTCATTTGACTGTCCAGAGCTGGACACACAAACATCCACTTAGCGGATGGCTAATTTAAGATTTTTAAAAGAAAGTCTCTTTGGACATGTCTTGCACCCTCTGGCCGCTGGCCCAGAATAATGTTGCCTTCAATGCTGTCTGATTGCTACTGTTCAACAGTTCGTCTGCGGATCCGGTTACCGGAGCCACGGGTCACAGACTGACATAAGATGGCAACTATCTGCAGAGCATCATTTCATTACTATCGATCGCTGCCTGTCGAGGTCAAGCAATTCACTTCTAATAACAAAACGCATGACGGATAGGATTGCAGTCTTTTGACAATCCCCAAAGAAAACGGGGAGATTGGCTCGGTGGAAAATATGCTTGGTCAGTTGCGATAATTCGTGAGTGTAAATTGACAGAAATGCAATGTTGTGAAAGTTTAGCAAGTATCTGGCATCGCCCGTTCTGTTTGACTCTGGGAGATTCAGCTGGTCAAGCAGGGGCGGGGAGGGGAGGGGAGGAGGTGGGTTGGGGGTAGATTACCTGTAGGTCATCCCGGTTCTGCAGCCTCTCCTTGCCGCCGGCGGTGGTGATTTGCACACCCGGGTTATCGGCGACCCCCGGGCTCTCGCTGGCGACGCTGGCCGTGTCGCTGGAAGCATCGCTGTCCCTGGACGAGCCGTGATGACCGGCGCTCCGTGAGCCCCGCGAACTCTTGCGGCCCAAGCTGAGCGCATCGAAATCCAAAGTCTTGCTCTCGTACGCCCCTTCCACCGAGCAGAACATGCCTCCATACTTCTGCCGCGGGACCTGGGCAGTCGTGCCCGGCCGGGCCAGGTACACCGGCAGATCATCCGCATTATCCCGGCTCCGCCTGTCCTCGGCCATTGATCTAGAGAGAGTGGGGAGATGCAGGGAAAGTGGGAAAGACTGGGCGAGAGAGAGAGAGAGAGAGAGATGTTGGGGAGTCAGGAGTCAGTTGTGGAGAGCCGCTAGTGGCAGACTGCTTCTGAAATCCCCTGACACGGAAGTGATAACGCGTGAGCACCGCACACTGAACGCACTTTAAAGCACAGTTACCCCCCCCCCCCACCCGGTTCGCCAGCACTTTCGCAAGAGACCGCCCGCAGACCGGCGACTGGAGCCGCAGTCCCAGTAGACTGGCTACAGTCAGTCGCCACTGGGCGACAGAGGCTGATGCCACACGAGAGGAGAGCGGAGAGAGGAGAGCAGAGCGGAGAGGAGAGGAGAGGAGAGGAGAGAACATACTGGCCCTCACCTTAAACAACGGAGGCCAATCGCCAGCTCACCGTTGGCGAGTTGTCGCTCTCCAAATGATAGACAAGTAGCACGAATAATAAAATCAATTACCTCTTACTCCGTTCAATTACAATGCTTTACGCACCAGACTGCTGGGGGGGGGGGGGAGGCTGGGACAATGTGGGCCCTCATACTGTCAAGCGGGTCGATGTTTCACAGCTTAATGTATTTTCAAGCAAACCCTGGCTTATTGGTGGTAAATCACTGTATAAAGCGCGTCCCGCACTTTGCACCAAGCTGTTCTGCCACTGTGGTCACAGTGATGTGGGTGCATTGTAAAATTGCCAGTCCAGTTCCAGTTCAACGAAAGAAACATCAAGCACGACTTTATTGGGAACTAAGGCTTATGCAGATCTTTGGGGGTTGTGGGGGGGGACTGGGATTGATTGAAGTGGCACCATAATAAAGATGGTACAAGGACTGTGGGCTGAATGCCCGTTTTCTCAATTATATGCTGTAAGTGCAAACACCGCAAAGATTAAAGTTGGAAGGAAGTTTGTAAATGATTTGGAATTCAAAACACGTTATCGATGCAGCCGCCTCGGCTACTGGCGTCGAATGCAAAAATAAATCTGCCGCAATTTGCAAACCAAAAATATTTCACACCTAAATCAAATTGGTGTCGCTAGCTCATCATCCGCCAGCAGCCCAGTCGACATGGAGTCGTGTCATTCGCGTATTTTGTCAGACACGAACCGTTTTAATATTGTTCACATACCTTGCAAAATATCCCACCCACCCGACTCGGAATAATGGAGAGAGCAACAAGTGCTCCCGGATCACGGTCTTTATTTTGAAGTCTGCAGTCAATCGGAAGGACACTTGTATTGAATTGTTGTCAAGGCTGCCGTGTGATGTGATAAATATCACTAAACCTGGGCCAGGTAATTCCAATGCAACTTTAAGCTCGTTACTATGATTTCACTGCAAGTGTGGCTTATATATATATATTCAATTCAAACTCAAAGGGTTAGGGCTAAGGGAATCATGGGATAGCGGGGGAAAGCCGGAATGGGGCACTGATTTTGGATGATCAACCATGATCATATTGAATGGAGGTGCTGGCTCGAAGGGCCGAATGACCTACTCCTGCACTATTTTTAATGTTTCTAAAGCAGAGTGCTAATGGTGGCATTACTTCCCAAATTAAAAATACAAAGATTTATTTTATTTTAAAAAAGACTTTGCTTTTAACCCAACGAAAGCAAACTGCCAAATTTCGCGATTGTTTAAACACCATGTCTGAATCGTATGGGGTCGTATTTTGTTTGATGTTTATCTAACCTTGCACCAATATAGTTGATCCAAACAACTACCTCATTCCGAACGGCCTGGGTAACTATCATCTCAGTCCAAGTGTACTCTTGCCCCATTTATTTGTCATTGGAGATTCCTTATTCACAGGAATGCATACGAGAGCGTGTTGTGCTGCATTCTCCTCGGCGTCTTTGCCTTCACTCGCGTTGTCGTGTGCTTGGTCCAGCGCCGCTCTAAGATCTTTGATCCAGCCTTCCCAGGGGGAACTGTCCTTTCAGCACCCTAATCGATGCGCCTGATTCGCCAGGCACAACAACCAACTAATTAATGATTGCCATGGAAACATCCCCGGTGTCGACCACCGCCTCAGTCAGTGCAGTGGCAGCAGGGTATGTACAGGTTCCACAACTCTCTCCACCTGTCCTGCTCCGACACCCATTGTTTCCTTATAGCATTCAGGATGAGACTGGGAAAGGTTTGTGCGTGGCCCGCGCACCCTGGGTTGTAGAGTTCGACTATGTCGCCCCTGGAAACTTCACTGTCCCGAGGTTCAAACACTCCACCTACCTTAGCGCGCAGGGGGAGAATAAATAAACATTTTTGTTGTCATATCTTACATTAGAACAGCAACGAGTGCTTTTGAAAAGCTGTTTATTGGGCGTTTGGGGCATCCCGAAATGTTATAAGAAAAAACCCGATTTCTTTTATTGGGAGATTTGTTATATCTAAGCCGTGTGTTGCAATCATATTCACGCTCCAAAATTCGGATCCACCGTTATAGTCATTCAACATTCAATACCGGGTTCCACTAACTTTGTGTTACAGCAATTCCTGTTCAAACGTGTCTTGATAATTCTCCACCAGATTGACACTAAATCGCTGTATTTTATAAACGATATCAGGGTGTCAACGAGCTAATTTCAACTATAATTATTTTAAAAAAAAATTCAAATATAGCAGCATTGGTTTCTAAATATCAAATTTGCCACAACAGCTGAATGGCCGTGACTGGTTAGACTGGACCCCTTTCTCGACAATCTATTGTCATTTACACAGGAATAACAAATGCAGTTCGCAGGTATTGCTCCAAAAAATAACCACTGGAAGAGATCAGAGAGGCACTTCTGTGATCTTTCCATGTAGTCTTCCCAAAATGTCCTTTCCAATATTTATATAATTCCTCATTTTAAGATTTAAAAACAATCTGCTTACACCTTTGTTTTTGGCACCCATTCCAAATCATAACATTTGAACCACCTTCAGTCCTTTCTTAATTATCTTATACCCATATCCTTCCACCAAAGATCAGTTTCTTCTTATTTGAATCCTTCCAACCTTGAACACTTCCATTACATCTCCATTAAATCTTGCCTTTTACATGGAGACAAATCCCTGTATGTGTAATCACTCTCACATCGTGTCAATTCCCTCAGATTGTTCACTGAACTGGGGGCCATGATTCTCCTGTCTCACTTGTCTCACTATTTTATCAACCTGGTCAGCACAATGTCAGGCTAGATCAGATGGTTGCGAACATGGCCCAATGGCACTGAAACTACCAACTGCACACTTATAAGAAGGGAAGTGCCCTGTGAGTAAAGTGTGAGTCTTTGGCTCGAGAGTCTTCGGAGAGGAGGCTGCGCAAAACACTGGATAGGGAGAGACCGAGGCAAAAGAAGGAGATGTCAAGCAAGCTGATGCAGTGTGATGTTTGCAGTATATGGGAGGTCAAGGACACTGCTGGTGCCTCTGGATGCTACAAATGTGAGAAGTGCATCCAGGTACAGCTCCTGAAGGACCGTGTTGGGGAACTGGAGAAACAGGTGGATGACCTCAGGTTCATCCGAGAAACTGAGTCGTTCCTCGACAAGTCCTTCAGTAAGATTGTTACACCCAAGGCACTAGAAGAGAGAAGGTGGGTGACGGTGAGAAAGGGAGGAAAACATGGAATGCAAAGGTCCCCGGGTGTTGTACCTCTTGTGAACAGGTTCACCCACGTGGAAGCTGCCAGGACAGAAGACGGTATCTCACTGAGCGGCGGACTGGCTTGCAAAACAAAAAGAACTGATGAGCCAAAACCAAAGAGGTCAAAGTCGGGCAACGCCATTGTAGTTGGAGACTCCATTGTGAGAGGTACGGACAGGGGTTTTTGCGGCAACAGACGGGATTCCAGGATGGTGTGCTGCCTTCCTGGTGCCAGGATCCAGGATGTTACGGACAGAGTGCAGACAATCCTCAAGGGCGAAGGTGAACAGCCGGAAGTGGTCGTGCATGTTGGCACAAATGATGTTGGAAAGAAAGGGATGAATATTTTGCAGCAGGACTTCAGAGAGCTCGGAAAAATGCTGAAAAGCAGGACTTCCAGGGTTGTTATCTTCGGTTTGCTTCCAGTTCCTCGTGCTGGCGAGAGCAGGAACAGGGAGATACGGGACCTGAATGTGTGGCTGAGGAACTGGCGCAGGGGGCAGGGATTTAGATTCTTAGATCACTGGGATCTGTTTTGGAGTAAGGGGGAACTGTACAAAAGGGACGGATTGCATCTTAACAGGTGGGGGACCAGCATTCTGGCTGGCAGGTTTTCCACTGCTACACGGATGGTTTTAAACTGAATAAGGGGGGTGGGGTGTCAAATGGGATAGTCGAGAACGGAGTTAAAGGGAAAGAGAGTAAAGGGATGGTTAATGACCCCAGAATTAATGGGAAAGAAAGATCACAAAGGGATAGGAGAGTATGGCCAAGTGTAATAGGGATCGATGTGAAAGGGGCCACTTGTCAACATAATTGTAAAAGGAGTATTGTAAAAACAAGCCTGAAGGCTTTGTGTCTCAATGCGAGGAGCACTCGTAATAAGGTGGATGAGTTGAAGGTGCAGATAGCGATTAATGACTATGCTATAGTTGGGATCACGGAGACATGGCTCCAGGATGACCAAGGCTGGGAGCTGAACATCCAGGGATATTCAATATTCAGGAGGGATAGATGAAAAGGAAAAGGAGGTGGGGTAGCGTTGCTGGTGAGAGAGGAGATTAATGCAATAGAAAGGAAGGACATTAGCGTGGAGGATGTGGAATCGATATGGGTAGAGCTGCGAAACTCTAAGGGGCAGAAAACGCTAGGTGGAGCTGTGTACAGGTCACCTAACAGTAGTATTGGAGTTGGGGATGGCATCAAACAGGAAATTAGAAATGCATGCAACAAGGGTAACACGGTTATAATGGGTGACTTCAATCTGCATGTAGATTGGGTGAATCAAATTGGCAGGGGTGCTGAGGAAGAGGATTTCCTGGAATGTATGCGGGATAGTTTTCTCAACCAACATGTGGAGGAACCAACGAGAGAGCAGGCTATTCTAGACTGGGTATTGAGTAATGAGGAAGGGTTAGCAGTCTTGTTGTGCGTGGCCCCTTGGGCAAGAGTGACCATAATATGGTTGAGTTCTTCATTAGGATGGAGAGTGACAAAATTAAGTCAGAAACAAGGGTTCTGAACTTGAACAAAGGTAACTTTGAAGGTATGAGATGTGAATTGGCCAAGATAGACTGGCATGTGATTCTTAAAGGGTTGACAGTGGATGTGCAATGGAAGGTATTTAAAGACTGCATGGATGAAGTACAAAAGTTGTTCATACCAGTTTGGCAAAAGAATAAATCGGGGAAGGTGGTGCATCCATGGATAACAAGGGAAATCAGGGATAGTATAAAAACAAAAGATGAGGCATACAAATTTGCCAGAAAAAGCAGCCTACCGGAGGACTGGGAGAAATTCAGAATCCAGCAGGGGAGGACAAAGGGCTTAATTAGGAAAGGGAAAATAGATTATGAAAGGAAACTGGCAGGGAACATAAAAGCTGACTGCAAAAGTTTTTATAGATATGTGAAGAGAAAGAGACTAGTTAAAACAAATGTTGGTTCCTTGCAGTCAGAAACAGGTGAATTGATCATGGGGAACAAGGACATGGCAGACCAATTGAATAACTACTTTGGTTCTGTCTTCACTAAGGAAGACATAAATAATCTGCCAGAAATAGCAGTGGAATGGGGGTCAAATAAGATGGAGGAACTGAGTGAAATCCAGGTTAGCCGGGAGGTGGTGTTGGGTAAATTGAACGGATTGAAGGCCGATAAATCCCCAGGGCCAGATAGTCTGCATTCCAGAGTACTCAAGGAGGTAGTCACAGAAATAGTGGATGCATTAGTGATAATTTTTCAAAATTCCTTAGATTCTGGAGTAGTTCCTGAGGATTGGAGGGTAGCTAATGTAACCCCACTTTTTAAAAAAGGAGGGAGAGAGAAAGCAGGGAATTACAGACCAGTTAGTCTAACATCGGTAGTGGGGAAACTGCTAGAGTCAGTTATTAAAGATGGGATAGCAGCGCATTTGGAAAGTGGTGAAATCATTGGACAAAGTCAGCATGGATTTACGAAAGGTAAATCATGTCTGACAAATCTGATAGAATTTTTCGAGGATGTAACTAGTAGAGTGGATAAGGGAGAACCAGTGTATGTGTTATATCTAGACTTTCAGAAGGCTTTCGACAAGGTCCCGCATAAGAGATTAGCATACAAACTTAAAGCACACGATATTGGGGGTTCAGTATTGATGTGGATAGAGAACCGGCTAGCAGACAGGAGGCAAAGGGTAGGAGTAAACGGGTCCTTTTCAGAATGGCAGGCAGTGACTAGTGGGGTGCCGCAAGGCTCAATGCTGGAACCCCAGCTATTTACAATATATATTAATGATTTGGACGAGGGAATTCAATGCAACATCTCCAAATTTGCAGATGATACCAAGCTGGGGGGTATAGTTAGGTGTGAGGAGGATGCTTGGAGGCTGCAGGGTGATTTGGATAGGCTGAGTGAATGGGCAGATGCATGGCAGATGCAGTATAATGTGGATAAATGTGAGGTTATCCACTGGTGGCAAAAACATGAGGGTAGACTATTATCTGAATGGTGGCAGATTAGGAAAAGGGGAGATGCAACGAGACCTGGGTGTCATGGTACACCAGTCATTGAAAGTAGGCATGCAGGTGCAGCAGGCAGTGAAGAAAGCAAATGGTATGTTAGCATTCATAGCGAAAGGATTTGAGTATAGGAGCAGGGAGGTTCTACTGCAGTTGTACAGGGTTTTGGTGAGGCCACACCTGGAGTATTGCGTACAGTTTTGGTCTCCAAATCTGAGGAAAGACATCCTTGCCATAGAGGGGGTACAGAGAAGATTCACCAGACTGATTCCTGGGATGTCAGGACTTTCATATGAGGAAAGATTGGATAGACTCGGCTTGTACTCGCTGGAATTTAGAAGATTGAGGGGGGATCTTATAGAGACTTACAAAATTCTTAAGGGGTTGGACAAGCTAGATGCTGGAAGATTGTTCCCGATGTTGGGGGAGTCCAGAACAAGGGGTCACAGTCTAAGGATAAGGGGAAATTCCTTTAGGACCGAAATGAGGAAAACATTCTTTACACAGAGAGTGGTGAGTCTCTGGAATCCTCTGCCACAGAAGGTAGTTGAGGCCAGTTCATTGGCTATATTTAAGAGGGCGTCAGATGTGGCACTTGTGGCTAAAGGGATCAGGGGGTATGGAGAGAAGGCAGGTACGGGATATTGAGTTGGATGATCAGCCATGATCACATTGAATGGCGGTGCAGGCTCGAAGGGCCGAATGGCCTACTCCTGCACCTATTTTCTATGTTTCTATGCTTCTAAGAAGTAAGTCCTTTCTCTTTAGTGCATGTTACTCAAAAGGGCCTGTCCCACTTGGACGACCTAACCCACGAGTTCTGGCGAGTTTACCCTCGACTCACACTCGCAGCATGGTCGACATGAGATCGTAGGAGGTCTTTGTAACTCTCCTTCATGCTTGAGAGTGGTCTCCGCATACTCCAGGCCTCAGCTAGGTTGCGGCATTTTTTCAATATGTTAAAAAATGCCCGCGAGTAAAAAAAGGTCACCATGGAAAAAATAGATACTTTTTTTACTCGTAGGTTTAGTCGTAGTAGGTTGTAATGGGTCATAGAAACATAGAAACATAGAAATTAGTTGATACCTAATTATCTAGACAAAAGAATATAATATGCCAACAGTACCTAGCCTAAACATAAATGGCTCCTACAATATGTTTCCCATGAATCATTTTGCTGATTTGTTTTGTTCATTTTTTCTCTCATACTAAAACATTTCCCATTTAAAAGTATCCTCCCACAACCTAAAGACATGTGGGTTTATAGGTTAAGTTTCTTCTGTAACTTGCCACTGGCATATCGGGAGTGGATGAGAAAGTGAAATAGCATAGAACTAATGTGAACGGATGATCGATGGTCGGCGTGGCCTCGGTGGGCTGAGTAAATCATGTGGATTTAAATAACAGAACATAATTTAATTAAGAGAAAGAGAATTCTTCTGCTGCCATGGTTGATGTGAGCCCATCACCTAATCTCTAAATAAATTATCCGTTCATCACCTTATTGCTGGTTGGTGGGGTATTAGTGTATACACATTAATTGTTTTGTTTTCTTTAATATAACAATGACTATCTCATATTTAACATGATTTAATGACACATTCACAATTTATTTTCCATCTGTTGTTGAATTCTTACATTGTTACTAACAAATCTCACTCTGCTTGAAAAACACTTATTTGCATAGACATATTTAGCCATCAGATACATTTCGTGCTTTAACCAATCCCTTAAATTATTGCTGCTTCCAAGTCTACAGCCTAATATTAAATTTATCACCAAAGTTATTTTTGTAAATCCAATGTCATTAAGGGATGTTTTACATCTACAACCACGCATTCTGATAATGTTCTCCCCATAAAATTATTCATGGTTTCAGATCATTATTCTGTTTGAAGCTAGCTGCAAGATCAGTGAGTGTATATTCCAGAATATAATCACAGCAATAATGTTATCAAATAAAATGATGTATAGCATTCTGTAAATATTAAAAGGCTAAGATCTAAATGATGTTCATAGCAACTGCAAGCCTATGCAAAAAAATAAAAGAGTTCAATTTGGAATAAAAATGTGAATTTCAGCTTACAATCTTTACAGTTGTGACAAAAGCCTCTGACCTGTAACATTAACTCAATTTCTCATTTTCTGAATATTTCCAGCATGTTGTGTTTTAATACAAGCTTTAGTGCAATTCATATTTCAAACAATTTTAATTTGGGAATGAAATTCAACAAAGTCAACTCTTCACGTCTCATTTGATCAGAATGATCTTAGAGTTAAATGATTATGATAAATAAATGTGAACAAACGTGTTGAAGAAATGCAGTGAGTACATTGGACAACTCTGCGATCTGGAAGGATTTAGAGAACCATTAAAATTTACAGTCAATTACCATCAGCACTGTTGTTTACTAAAATTAATCGTCATGCTCAGTAAAATGATCAGGCAAAATTGTGCAAAGCTTCACTGGTAATTCATAGTTGCAACTTGACAGCACCCTTAACTCAATTCCGCATTAGATTACGGGTAGATTTAATGCAGTTGACAAGATGGTTCTAAATGCAGCCAATTCATACTGAGGTTCTCATATATTACCTATAACCAGGATGGTGAAATTCTCTGGACATAGCGGCCCTCTGATGTTGGACATGATGTTCTCACTTTCTTGGCAGAACATGAGGAATTGGTGCGTGATCTTGCCCTCCATAGATCTAACATCCGAGCTGTACATATGTCCCGGCTTAGCACCAGGATAATCACCGAGTTACACAGCTCAGAAGCAGACCCTTCAACCTACCATGCTGACTCTAAACCACCCATCTATTCCTAAGCCATTTACTAGCACTTGGTTTATAACCTTCCATATCTTGGAGATTCAGGTATTCATCTTGATCCTGGGGTGGAAGATTGCAACCTTCACGTGGTCCGCCCTGTTTCGACGAATGCAATCAACCCGGCTTGCACAATCAAATAAGATCAAATAGAACAAGTTGTCCTACAACTTTAGTCTGTGCACACCATACGCAAGAAGAAGATCTTGATACTTATTAAAAGTTGCGAGAGTTCCTACGTCTACTGGCGCCAGAGCCTGTGCATTCCAGATTTCAACCATCCTCTGGGTGACAAAGATTCTTCCTCAGATTTATTTTAAACTTCCTTGCTTTCAGTTCAGTTTAGTTTATTGTCAAGTGTACCAAGGGACTGAAATACTTTTGATGCGTGCTAATGCTAACCTGTCAGCAGAAAGACAATACATGATTACAATCGATCCATTTACAGTGTACAGATACATGATGAATGGAATAAGGTTCAGTGCAAGGTAAAGTCAGTAAAATCACATCAAGGATAGACTGAGGGTCATCGGAGAGGTAGATAGTAGGTCAGCACTGCTCTCTGGTTGTGGTAGGATGATTCAGTTGCCTGATAGCAGCTGGGAAGAAACTGTCCCTGAAACTGGAAGTGTGCGTTTTCACACTTCTACACCTTTTGCCTGATGGGAGAGGGGAGAAGAGGCCATGGACAGGGTGCGGCTCGCCCTTGATTATGCTGCTGGCCTTGCCGAGGCAACGTGAGGGATAAATAGAGTCAATAGAAGAGAGGTTGGTTTGTGTTTGTAGTGCCTCTTGCATGCAGGATCAGTAGATTGTGTCTGTACACTAGCCCATCGAGTATCAGGCGTATGGCAATACTCGACTGTGTGTAAGAAAAATCATTTCACTATATTAGCACTTTGCACACGTGGCAATAAAAGCACCATTGAACCATTGAGCCAGTGATCCTTGTACACCAAGATCACTTTGTTCCTCTGTTCATCCGATAGCCCCACCAGTCATTATGTCTAACCTATGTACTAGTTCTCCCAAAGTGCATCACCAAACAATTATCAGGATTAAATTCAAGCTGCCATTGCTCTATCCATTTTATCAGTTCATCAATACCATACTGTGATCTAAGACTACCTTACTCACTAACAACAATAACTGGCTAAATGTAACATCTCCAAGTTTGCGGATGATACAAAGTTGGATGGCAGAGTAAGCTGCGAGGAGGATGCTATGAGGCTGCAGGGTGACTTGGAAATGTTGGGTGAGTGGGCAGATGCATGTCAGATGAAGTATAATGTTGATAAATGTGAGGTTATCCACTTTGGTGGCAAGAACAGGAAGGCAGATTATTATCTGAATGGTGTCAGATTAGGAAAAGGGGAGGGTCAACGAGACCTGGATGTCCTTGTGCATCAGTCACTGAAAACAAGCATGCAGGTACAGCAGGCAATGAGGAAATCTAATGCATGATGGCCATCCCTGTGAGAGGATTTAAGTTTAGGAGCAAGGAGATCCTACTGCAGTTGTACAGGGCCCTGGTGAGACCACACCTGGAGTATTGTGTGCAGTTTTCATCTTCTAATTTGAGGAAGGATATTCTTGCTATTGAGGGAGTGCAGCGTCGGTTCTCCAGGCTAATTCTCGGGATGGCGGGACTGACGTATGAGGAAAGAATGGGTCGACTGGGCTTGTATTCACTGGAATTTAGAAGGATGAGAGGTGATCTTATAGAAACATGTCAAATTCTTATGGAATTGGACAGGCTAGATGCAGGAAAAATGTTCCCCATGTTGGGGGAGTCCAGAACCAGGGCTCGCAGTTTATGAATAAGGGGTACGCCATTTAGGACAGAGATGAGGAAAAAGGTTTTCACCCAGAGAGTTGTGAATCTGTGGAATTCTCTGGCACAGAAGGCAGTTGAGGCCAATTCACTGGATTTATTCAAGCGGGAGATAGATGTAACTCTTAGGACTAACAGAATCAAGGGATATGGGGAAAAAGCAAGAATGTGTTACTGATTTTGATTGATCAGACATGATCATATTGAATGGTAATGCTGGCTCAAATGGTGGAATGGCCTATTTCTGAACCTATTTTCTATGTTGCAAAAACCACCAGTGTTTTTCTTAACTGCAGTTGATGTCGTATTATTCACAGATCCTGAGTCTAAACTACTTTCCTTTGGACATAGGTAGACAAACATTCTGGAGAAACTCAGCGGGTGAGGCAGCATCTATGGAGCGAGGGAAATAGGCAACTTTTCGGGTCAAAACCCTTCTTCGGACCGATGTGAGGGTGGGGGAGGGCGGGAAGAAGAGAGGAAGAGGCGGAGCCAGTGGGCTGAGGGAGAGCTGAGAAGGGGAGGAGAAAGTAGGGACTACCTGAAATTAGAGAAGTCAATGTTCATGGCGCTGGGTTGGAGGGAAGGGGGAATCACAGAGGGGGGGCAGTGAGAGAGGAGGTTGTAAAACTGCCTTCGGAGGGAGGAGGAGAACTTCTTCAAAGTAGGCACCTTGAGGAGATCTCGCAGTGGAGTAGACAAAATGTTTAAGAAGGAACAGTTTAACAACCTCCCCTCTCACTGCCCCCCCCCCCCCCCTGTGTTTCCCCCTTCCCTCCAACTCTACGATCACATCCTAACCCAGACCCCATACCACAGCCTCCCCCATGGCCAGAGTGAGGACCACCGTAAATTGGAGGAGCAGCACCTCATATTTTGCTTGGGCAGTTTGCACCCCAGCGGTATGAACATTGACTTCTCTAATTTCATGTCGTCCCTACTTTCTCCTCCCTTTCTCAGCTCTCCCTCAGCCCACTGACTCCACCTCTTCCTTTCTTCTTTCCGCCCCTCCACCCTCACATCAGTCTGAAGAAGGGTTTCGTCCCGAAACGTTGCATATTTTCTTTGCTCCATCGATGTTGTCTCACCCGCTGAGTTTCTCCAGCATTTGTGTCTACCTATGGCCAAAAGAAAGTTTTTTATGATTCCCTCATCAATCCATAGTTAAAGGCAACAGTTATGTGGTGGGAACAATGTCGGTAGTTGTTGGCAATTATCATATTTCCTGGAGGAACAACACATCTCATTCTGCTGAGGTAGCTTATGACCCAACAGTATAATCATTGAATTCTCCAATTTAGGGTAACTGCATCACCCCTTCCTTGCCCACTCCCTTCTTCCCTCATATAACAACCCCCTCCCTTTTTTCCCCCTCCTCCCCTGCGCCCCACCTGGACTTTCTCCCCCCTCCCTTTCCACCTACATTCCTTCCTCTGGCTTCACAATTCTTCAACCCACTTGGTTCACACCTGTCATTTCATCTCTGGTTTCGTCCAACCATTTGCCGATCAAAAACGTCTTCCTCACCTGTTAGCTGCCAGACCTTGTGCTGCTCCTCATCTCTTTCAGCTTTTATTCCCCTCCCCTTATTATTCGGAAGAAGGATCCTGAGCCAAAACATCACCTATTCATATTCTCTAGAGAAGCTGTCTGGCCCACTAAGTTATTTCTGCACTTTGTGTCTTCTTAAGAACATCGAACAGTAAGCTCTGGAATGGGCCCTACAGCATGCCATTCCTGCATTGTCCATCATGTCAATCTAATTAGTCACATTGGCCTGTTCAAGGTCTATATCCCTTTTTTTCTTGCCCATTCATGTCTACATGCCTCCTAAACACTACTATTGCATCAGCTTTGATCACTTTCCTATGATACCAACCACTCGGTGTGAATAAGCATGTTTTGCACAATACCTTTCAACATGACTCTCTCACATTGAAGCTATGGCCTCTTGTCCTTGACATTTCCACCCTAGGAAAAACGTTCAGGTTGTCTATCCTATTGATACCACTTCTATACTTTGATATACCTCTGTCAGATCTTCCCTCAACCTCCGGCATTCTGCAGAAAACTTGTCTAATCTAACTTTATTGAGCTTTTTGAGGTTGTAACATAGAAGACTGATGAGGTTAGGAGATAGACATTGTTTACATGGATTTTAATAAAGATTTTGATCAGGTTGTTCCATAAAGTAAAGGCACATGGGATCCAAGATAAACAAACTAATGGGATCCAGAATTGATTTGGTGACAGGGAACAGAAGATTTTGATGCAGGAACGGTTTTCTACATAGAAGCCTGTGACAGTGGTTTACAGCAAGGATCAATGCTAGGACCTTCGGAGACTTCTTCTTCTTTTGTGTGGTGTGCACAGCCTAAACTTGTAGGACAACTTGTTCTATTTGATCTTCCGTTTGTGCACGTCGAGTTGATTGCATTAGTCGAAACAGGGCAGACCACATGCAGGTCGCAATCTTCCACCCCTTTCAGAGACTGAAGCTAGTCAAGAAAGGTCTTTATTTGTCAAGAGAAACAGACATTCTCCTGGTAATCGTCTCAGTAGAGTCCACAAACTCAAAAGTATATTGAGTTTATATAGGCAACAATAAACTACAGTTTCAATGGCACACAAAGACTACAATGTATGATTAACTATAGTTTCAATGGCGATAATTATCTATTTAGCTTGTACATTTTGAGTGTAGACAAGTAACTTTGCAGAATTATGTACTTACAATGGCAGCAAACAGTCGTTGCCAAGACACCTCTGAATATACAAACATCTATGCTGGGACACATTCATTTATATGGATAGTATAGATGCTTCTGAGGTCTTTTGCCCAGAGTAGGTGAATTGAGAACCAGGGGACATAGGTTTAAGGTGAAGGGGAAAAGGTTGAATAGGAATTTGAGAGGTAGCTTTTTCACACAAAGGGTGGTGTGTGTATGGGACAAGCTGCCAGAGGAGGTAGTTGAGGCAGGGCATCCCAACATTTAAGAAACAGTTAGACAGGTACATGGATAGAACAGGTTTGTAGGGATACGGAATTAAAGCAGGGGGGACTGGTGTAGCTGGGACATGTTGGCTGGTGTGGGTAAGTTGGGCCAAAAATCCACACTGTATTAATCCATGACCCTATGAACCCTATGGCAGAGAACTCAGGCACCAGGAATTAGTGTTGTGAGGGTTAGCTTTCTGGAGTTCATAAATAGCCTAATTATTAATAGAAAGACAAATATTTATATGAACATGGCTTGACTGGTCTGGACTAACTAAAGCTGAACATTTGAGGTAAGTCAATTAATATACCCATTGTGTTGCATTTGGATGGAGTGTGAACAGACTGTCTGTTTGCAATGTTCTGTAGATTGATTGTTGCTTTGAATTAATTCCATGTAATTTTATAACCTCGGAATAATCCGTTACAAGAGGTATATAGATGGACTTCTGAATAGGCAAAGTATAAAAGGTACATATATAATGTGGATAAATGGGATTAGCAAAGATAGACACAACGTTCAACATGGACATGGTGGGTCGCAGGCTCATTTCTTCATCATACTTTCCTTATCACTATTAATTTTGCTATACTCTTGATTTATTGTAAATATTGGTCTAAAGAAATTGGTTAACATATCAGCCTCTTTCTTGTTTTCAATCGCAGTATCATGGCACCATCAAGGGCCTATATTTTTCCCAACAAGATTGTAAAATGTATATTGATTTTATTATAATAGGTTTCTACACTTTAATAGGTTTATTTTGCAGCTCTTGCTCTGTTACATTTTGCTGTTTTTTAATCCCTCTCCCAATTGCCTGGATCGGTTCAGGTTTCGTGCATAATTGATAAATGGCCAGTATTAAGGGCATTTTGATACATATGCACAACAAAGGAATTTCTTCCACCATCCAGTAATTAGAAGTGCAGATAGACAAAAAATGCTGGAGTAACTCATAGGGACAGGCAACATCTCTGGAGAGGAGGAATGGGTGATGTTTCAGGTCGAGACCCTTCTTCAGACTGAACTAAAGATCTGAAGAAGGGTCTCGACCGGAAACGTCACCCATTCCTTCTCTCCAGAGATGCTGCCTGTCCTGCTGAGTTACTCCAACATTTTGTGTCTATCTTTGGTTTAAATCAACATCTGCAGTTCCTTCCTACATATTTGGAAGTGCAGCCTGTGTTGTCTAGAATTTCCCATTCACCCCTTCAAAGGGAATGGAAATTATGACAATGCCCAGACAGATCCCGGCTCCCCAGCCTGTAGTGAGCATTAGTACCCTTGTCCTTTAGCCAGTTGACGTCACTTTTGGTGGCACAGTGGCACATATGGTAGACCTGCCGCCTCATAACACCAGAAACCTGGGTTCAATCCTGACCCTGGATCTGCAGTCTGTGTGTGGTGTTTGCATGTTTTCCCTATAATAACATGCGATTCCTTCAGATGCCCCAGCTGCCTCCCACATCCCAAATTGGTGTAGGCTTGTAGGTTAATTGCCTCTGTAAATTGATTCTAGTGTGTCGGTGTGAAAGTTGGATAACACAGAAATAGTGTGAATGGACAATCGGTGTTTGGCATGGACTTGGTGGGTCGAAGTGTCCATTTCTATGTTGTATCTTTCAATCAATTCAATGTTATCCAAAATAATCATAATATTTTTTGTTCTATTGTTTTTTTTATTATAAAGATTAAAGATACAGAAATTACTTTTGGACATATTGGTGGGCCAATGGATATTAGCTCCATCAAAAACCTGTGCCTGGTATTTCAGCATAGTCAATGCCTAATTTTTAATAAATGGGTTAAACCTTTAAACTAAAATACTACGTAATCTCCACACAAGCAGCCTTGGGGTAATAGCAATAGACTGGAAACAAGTGTTCTCATTCCTAAAATAGGAACTTTTCCTTGGTGTATACTTTTTGACGATCTTGAGGCCAGGAAAGTAATATGAAGTTAAAGTTGGCTTAATTTAGCTGTGCTTGAGACAGAAAATGTGTTTTGACATTGATAACACAAACGGAATGCAGAATTGTTACAGCTATCCATATTTTCCCAGCAGAATTCAGACCAAGCCTGTTCAACCAGTGATAGTATTGTCTTTGTTCATAAGCTATTTGCTTTAGAAATTAAAGGTTATATTGCCATATTTATCTTTCAACTGAAATATTTTTCACAAACAGTCAGTGTGGGATTTGATTCCATTCTCTGGAAAATTAGTCCAGGCTTTAAAAATACTTAGCTAATAACCCCTGCACTTGCAAAACAAGGTCAAGCATCATGCTTGCAAATATAATGTATTTGGAAAAACAGGAGTTCATTCGGGTTAGTCAGTATGGTTTTGTGTGTGGGAGATTGTGTCTCGTGAATTTGGTTGAGTTTTTTTGAAGAAATAATCAAGAAGATTGATGATGGCAAGACCATATTACTAGTCTGTATGGACTTCATCAAGGCCTTTTATCATCTTCTCCATGGTAGGCTGCTCCGGGAGGTCAGATTGCATGGGATCCAGGGAGAGCCAGCTAACTGGATTCAGAATTGTCTTAATGGTATGACTCAGAAGATGGTGGAGAAAGATTGATTTTCAGCCTGGAGATCTGTCTAAGGGGTCAGAATCAGAATCAGAATCACACTTTATTTGCCAAGTATGTTTTGCAACATACGAGGAATTTCATTGGCCAGGTCAGTCATACAATTAAAAGCAACAGATCACTTCAAAAGCACATTTTAACATGAACATCCACCACAGTGACTCACTACACATTCCTCACTGTGATGGAAGGCAAAATAAAGTTAAAGTCTCTTCCTTTTGTTCTTCCTCGGTTCGGGGCCTCGAGCCCTCTTTGACGGGATGATCTTGACTCCCGTAGCCAGTGGTGTTCGGGCCCTCCGCGTCGAGGCGATCAGCTCCTGCATCGGGGGGATGTCAGCTCCCCCGCGCTGGGCGATCAAACCTCGCGTCGGGGCTGGTGAACCTTCTGCAACGTTGGAGCTCGCGACTCGGCCTCACCTGAGACTGCGAGCCCTTGATGGTGATTCCGCGGTGGTCACGGTTGGAGCGATCCCAGGTAAGGGATCAGCTCCGATGTTAAGTCCGTGCCCCGCGATAGGGCTCAAAGTCAGTCCGAGGAGGCGTCCAGCTCCATCGATGGTAGGCCACAGAGCCCGGAGAATGTGATCCGAAAATTTATCACATCTCCAGAAAGGTAAGAACCTGAAAAAACAGTTTCCCCCTTTATCCTCCGCACTCCCCCCCCACATAAAACAAACCGAAGAATATTAAAAAAAACTTTTTACAAACAAAAAAATAACAAAAAGAATGAAAAAACGTACAGACTGCTGGCAGGACAGCCATCTCCGCAGCACCCCTGGTGGTCAAACTGGGATAGTTACTGGGATTGTTACTGGGATCGTTACTGGGCTCATTGCTGTTTGTCATACACATCAACTAATTCGACAGCAGTACAGTGATGTGGCTGGTAGAGCTGCTGCCTCACTGCTATAGAGACCCAGGTTCGATCCTGACCTTGGGAGCTGCCTGTACAGAGTTTGCACGTTCTCCCTGTGACTCCATGGGTTTTCCCCGGCTGCTCCGGTTTCCTCCAACATTCCAAAAGTGTGCAGGATTGTAGGTTGATTGTCTTCTGCAAATTGTCCTTGGTGTGTTGGATATAACTAGCGCAGGTCAGCATTGAGCCGGTGGGCCAAAGGGCTTATTTCCATGCTGTATCTCTAAATTAAAGTGAACTAAACTAAATGTGTAGGTTTGTATGTTAATTGGCCTCTGTAAAATTATCATGAGTATGTAGGAAGTGGATGAGAGATTTGGATATCATAGCATAGAACTAGTGTGAACAGGTGATCGATAGTCGGCATGTACTGGGTGGACTGAAGGGCCTGATTCCATGCTGTGTCTCTAAAACTAAACCAAAAAAACCCAATTTGATGAGAACATATAAAGCATGATTAGTGAATTTGAAGATGACACTAAAATAGATGGTATCGTTGACAGTGACGATGGTTATCAAGAATTACAGTGGGATCACGATCAGGTTGTCAAGCTGGAAAGGGAACAGTAAAGATTTATGAGGATGTTGCCAAGACTTGAGAGGTCTGAGCTATAGGGAGAGGTTGTGCAGGCTGGGACTCTCTTCCTTGGAATGCAGGTGGATGAGGGGTGATCTTGTTGAGTATAAAATCATGAGAGGAATAGATGGGCTAGTCACGCAGTCTCTTGCCCAGTGTAGTGGAATCGAGAACCAGAGGACATAGGTTTGAGGTGAAGGGGGAAAAATTGAATAGGAATCTGAGGGGTAACCTTTTTTAACACAAAGGGTGGTAGGTGTATGGAACGAGCTGCCAGAGGAGGTAGTTGACGCAGGGACTACGGCAAATTTAGGAAACAATTAGACGGGTACATGGATAGGACAGGTTTATTGGTATATGGGCCAAATGCAGGCAGGTAGGACTAATGTA
The DNA here is from genome assembly GCA_963514005.1 of Raja brachyura. The sequence goes on along the minus strand of OY740791.1, from coordinate 59,541,519 downwards.
GATGAGATATATTGGTAGGTGTAGCAGGTTGGGCTGAAGGGCCTGTTTCTATGCTGTATGACTATGAGTCAATGGTAAGTGGGCAAATGGGTCATGTAATAGCAAATGGATGTTAATTTTCAGATGTTGTATTTTGGGAAATCAAACCAGGAAAGGATGTTCACAGTGAATGTAGGACCCTCGGGCATGTTATAGAGTAGGGATCGAGGAATACAGGTACATAGTTGCCTGAAAATGGTATTGCAGGTGAATAAAGAGGTGAAGAAGGCTTTGGTATGCTGGCATTCATCAGTCAGGGAAGTTAAGAATAGTTTAGAAATTGGGACATTATTTTACAATTGTACAATAAATTGTTGAGGCCATAGCAGGAGTATTATGTTCATTTTTGATCACTGCTTTAGGAAAGATATCATTAAACTGGGAAAAGTGCTGAAAGAATTCAGTACCCCGAGAGTCTGAGCAATGGAGAGAAGTTGGGTGGGCTGACATTATTGGAGTGAAGGAGACTCGGGGTGATCACATGGCGGTGTACAAACTTCCGAGTGGAATTGATAGGATGAATGCACATCGCCTTTTTCCCCAAGGTGAGTGAATCAAAGACTAGAGGGGGAAAATACTTAATATGAAACTGAGGGGCAACCTTTTCACACAGAGGGTGGTAGACATATGGAGCAAGCTGCCAAATGAATTAGATGAGGCAGGTACAATAATAACATGTAAAATAAATTTGGACAGGCACGTGAAGAGTCACGAACAAGGGTTAGAGCTACGGAATAAAGGGCCAGTCATTTAAAACCAAGGTGAATTCTTGCAGTGTGTGGTGAATCTCTAATTCTTGGCTCTTGAGGGTGCTGGAGGCTGGTTCATGTGATCTATTTAATTAAGATAGATAATTCTTTGAAAGATCAATGGATTAAGGATTGTGGGGAACTGGCATTGATGAGGAGGCCAGCAAAGATCAGCAGTGATTAAACTGAATGGTGGGGCAGGCTTGAGGGGCTGAATTGCTTCCTCTTGCTCCTATTGTATTCTTGTGAGAAAGCAATTTGACAGCTATCAAGGCAAGCTAATTATAAGATATAAGAGACAGATAAAAGATGCTAATCCTCAAACCTTGGCAATAAAAGGGTTTAGCTCTGAAACACATAAAACACAACTTCTGTACATCAACTTCAGTACATCGGCGAGACCAAGCACAGGCTCGGCGATCGTTTCGCTGAACACCTCCACTCAGTCCACCTTAAACTACCTGATCTCCCGGTTGCTCAACACTTTAACTCCCCCTCCCATTCCCAATCTGACCTTTCTGTCCTGGGCCTCCTCCATTGTCAGAGTGAGGCCCAGCGCAAATTGGAGGAACAGCACGTCACATTTTGCTTGGGTAGCTAACACCCCAGCGGTATGAACATTGACTTCTCTAACTTCAAATAGCCCTTGCTTTTACCTCTCTCTCCATCCCCTCCCACTTCCCAGTTCTGCCACCAGTCTTACTGTCTACGACAACATTCTATCTCTGTCCCGCCCACTCCCCTGACATCAGTCTGTGGAAGGGTCTCGACCTGAAACGTCACCCATTCCTTCTCTCCAGAGATGCTGCCCGTCCCGCTGAGTTACTCCAACATTTTGTGTCTACCTTCCACATAAAACACAAGCTGGAATCATGATTGGACTGCAGTCCACCTATAATCTTGTACCATTCGTTGAGTTAGTGACTTTGTTGATTGTTAAGTCTTGTCCAAGGCATGGGAAATCCATTCTAAAACATCTTTAGATTTTATTTCTTCTTGACTTTCTTGGATCCTGTCTGATACTTTTGAAAGATTAGATGGTAATTATTCAAACCTCCATTCGAGTCAATATTTTTACCGAGCAAAGTCGGGCTTTATTGATGCAACGTAAGCACCATCCCATTAATTATTCTCAAAGCAGGTATCTGTTTGAGCCAAGACCATGATGTTATAACATTGGCTGAAATGTTGCAGTAATCTCCATTTACTTAATTTGGTACAATACAATTAATTCTTCAATCAGAACCACATTAGTTAAATGTTGAACAGTACTGTACAAAATAAATTCATTAAGTACTGAAATGGGTTACTTGATTAATAAAGCAAAAATAAAACATTTAAAATTTTAAATGTGCATTTTCAGATGTTTTATTAATAACAAGTTCCTATTGCCAAAGAAGGGAATAGATTGAGCATGATTAAAAACACAAGCATGTTGAAAGTTCTCTGCAGCCCATATCAGTCTGACCGTAATAATCAATTTTCAAGAAAAAAGTTAGAAGAAGTTAAATGTATTTATTGTCATGATTCGCTTTTAAAATAGACATAGAAGGCTACAGGCTAAGTACTGGAAGATGGGATGAGTATAGATGGGTACCCAGTGGATGGCATGGACATGGTGGGCTGAATGGCCTGTTTTCATGATGTATAACTCCATGTCTCTTTTCTTTTTCATGTAACCGCCTCTTCTTCTTGCAAACAAGTGCTCAGAAACTGCACAAACACATCTAAAAATTCAAACATATCATGCAGCATTAATACAAGGCGAAATGGCAGATATCCAGGAGCTTAATGAACCTTGCACTTAATCTTGTTAATTTCCCGATGGGTGGTTTAAATAAAATTGTTTCGGCACAATCAACTAAACTCAACCCAGCTCAGGTTTGTGGTTCCACCTTAATCAGAAAGGAAGTTGGTTTATTGGGATGAAAGTTGAAGGTTCCTGCGAGAAACAGAGGCACAGGGGAGACAATGGTACTCGTGGGGTTCAAGAAGATCTGTCAGGATCATCCAGAAAGATGCATTTTTAACAATTAAAGGTTATGGAGAATAGCTTTCCATTTACCAAGGTTTCAGAGACCAGCATGAAGACTAAGCCAAGGAGTCCAGACTGTATCTGTGGAATATGCTACACCTGCCAATGCATATTATTTCCCAGTGTACTTTTCCCTGCAACTGCAGGAGATGCAACACCTGTCCTTATATATCCTTCCTCCATCCAGGGACCATGACAGCTCCTTTAGATGAGACAGAGGTTCACATGTACCTCCTCTAACCTCAACTACTGCATCCAGTGTTCCCGATGTGGGTTCATGTACATCGCCGAGACCAAACATAGACGAGGCGACCATTTCACTAAACACTTACATATGATCCGCTGAGGCTTATGGGATATTCCGTTTCCAACCATGTCAACTCTCCTTCTCACTCCCATACTGACCTTTTCGTCCTGGGCCTCCGCCATTGCCAGAGTGAGGCCACATGCAAATTGGAGGAACAGCACCTCATATTTCACTTGGGCAGCTTACAACCCAGCGGTATGAATATTTAATTATCTAATTTCAAGTACCTTCTACCAACACTCCCCTCCCCCATTGCCCACTTCCTCCACCCTATTCATTTAACCAGTTCCACAGTTCACCACATTGTATCCCTCTTGAGATCACACCTTCCCTGGCCAACAATGGGCTTACCAGCGCTCCACTCTGCCTGAGGTAATTTGTTGCTGGGCCTCATTGGTCCTGGACTTTCCTTGTTTCCAGCTCTTCACCCCCCTCCCCCCCCCACCCCCGCTCCATAATTTCAGTCTGCAGTATGGTCCCGACCGGAAAAGTTATCTAACCTTACTTGGTCCAGCAGTTGTAATATGGCTGGAGAATATGACAGATTTTATTGAAGACTCCCTTCGTGAACTCAGAAGGATGTTGGACAATCTTTCCCATATTACCACTTATTGACCAGGTAGCAACCCCTGAGAGCCCACCCTCTCTTCCCTTTTAACTAATGAGTCCTGCTGCAGCGAAGGCTGATAATGCACTCACATCTTTGTGTTCTAAAAGTCTTGAGGTTAAAATAATCTGTGACATCTTCGAACACAATGTGGATCATCAAACTCTCAATAAACTTTCAACCAACCAAATCAGCAACCAACCTGGAAGTAATTTACAATTATATTGGGAAGGATGTCCTTTCTTACGCTGTTGCCTTTTGTGGGATTGATTATAATATTGATGTCCATTGCATCAATTTCAGTGCAGCGCCAGTGACAAGAAAATCTGCTTACTCTGCAAGTCTGGGTCATGTTGAAAGCACTGGCATCTTTCCCACAGTGCAGACAAACATCACGCATGTTACATATGTGACCGAGATTTGTTTCAGATGTCAGTAACAAATAAACAGATGCTGTGCCATTTTCTTAGATTTTCCGGGAGATTTGAATGAAATTAATGGCCATTAAGATGCTCTTATTTTCTTGCAATATCTTGACTGTTCACCCATCACTGCAAAGACCTGTGTGCCAATCATATTAATGCTACAATCATGCAGCACAGAATTGTGGCATTTTAGTCCATCTCACCCTCACTAACTGTAATGCCTTTCAACGCTAATCCCATTGTCCACTTTAGGCTCATATCCCCTCTCTGCCTTTCCAAACCATATCAATGGTCCTAAGGTCTCTGCCTTTTACTCTATATGTCCTTCTAGAATTTGACTTCCAAAAGTGCAATGCCTTCAACTTGTGTGGACCAAATTCCATCTGCCACCTCTCTGCCTAATCTTCCAGCTGATCCATGTCCCACTATATCTTTAAACAATTTACTCAAATTTCTATGACCACCAATTTCTGTGTTGTCTGAAGATTTACTCCCTACATTCTCAACCTATCCATTTACATATAAACAACAATTTGGTCCAGGCATTGGAGCCTCTGGCCACACGATTTGTTACAGAATTCCAGCCAGAAAAATCACTCTCTTCTACCTTCTCCCACACAGCCAATGTTGGTGCTATACACTGGTAGCTGAAGAGCAGAACAAGGTAGGGAAAGGATAATGAGTAGATGGAACATGGTGCAGAGGGGATGGTAAAGGTGAACAAAGAAAACTGGTGGACAGGTGAAAGTGTGTTGGAGAAGAACACTGGGGTGATGGTTACCTACAATTGGTAAATACAATGTTAACAGAGCTTTTGATGGTTGACATGGATATATGGATAAAGGATCTATTTCTGTGTCTTATGACCATATGGTTATATGACTCCACAAGGTGTGTTGGCTAGTAAGTTGCACAGTTAGCAGATGCAAGTCATAGAGTAATAGTCTTGCAGTGCAGAAACAAGTCATTTGGCCCAACTTGCCCACACCTGTCAACATGTTCCATCTATATAACTATGTAACCATATAACAATTACAGCACGGAAACAGGCCTTCTCGGCCCTTCCAGTCCGTGCCGACCATTCATTTTCCCCTAGTCCCATCTACCTGCACTCAGACCATACCCCTCCATTCCCTTCCCATCCATATACCTATCCACTTTACTTTTAAATGTTAAAATCGATCCTGCCTCCAGCACTTCTGCAGGAAGATCATTCCACATAGCCACCACTCTCTGAGTAAAGAAGTTCCCCCTCATGTTACCCCTAAACTTCTGTCCCTTCATTCTCATGTCATGCCCTCTTGTTTGAATCTTCTCTACCCTCAATGGGAAAAGCTTATCCACGTCAACTCTGTCTATCCCTTTCATCATTTTAAAGACCTCAATCAAGTCCCCCCTTAACCTTCTGCGCTCCAAAGAATAAAGACCTAACTTGTTCAACCTTTCTCTGTAACTTAGTTGCTGGAACCCAGGCAACATTCTAGTAAATCTCCTCCGTACTCTCTCTATTTTGTTGACATCCTTCCTATAATTAGGCAACCAAAATTGTACACCATACTCCAGAATTGGTCTTACCAATGCCTTGTACAATTTTAACATTACTTCCCTACTCCTATATTCAATGCCCTAATTTATAAAGGCCAGCACACCAAAAGCTTTCTTTACCACCCTATCTACATGCCATTCCACCTTCAGGGAACTATGCACAGTTATTCCTAGATCCCTCTGTTCCACAGCATTCCTCAATTCCCTACCATTTACCATGTACGTCCTATTTTGATTTGTCCTGCCAAGATGTAGCACCTCACACTTATCAGCATTAAACTCCATCTGCCATCTTTCAGCCCACTCTTCCAAATGGCCCAAATCTCTCTGTAGACTTTGAAAATCTACCTCATTATCCACAACACCACCTATCTTAGTATCATCTGCATACTTACTTATCCAATTTTCCACCCCATCATCTAGATTATTGATGTACATGACAAACAACAGTGAACCCAACACAGATCCCTGAGGCACCCCACTGGTCACCAGCTTCCAACCTGACAAACAGCCATCCACCATTACCCTCTGGCATCTCCCATTCAGCCACTGTTGAATCCATCTTGCTACTCCGCCATTAACACCCAAAGATTGAACCTTCTTAATCATCTTCCATGGGGAACCTTGTCAAAGGCCTTACTGAAATCCATATAGACAACATCCACTGCTTTACCCTCATCAATTTCCCTAATAACCTCTTCAAAAAATTCAAGAAGGTTTGTCAAACATGACCTTCCAGGCACAAATCCATGTTGACTGTTCTTGATCAGACCCTGTTTATCCAGATGCTTATATATATTATCTCTAAGTATCCTTTCCATTAATTTGCCCACCACTGATGTCAAACTAACAGGTCTATAATTGCTAGGTTTATTCTTTGAACCCTTTTTAAACAAAGGAACAACATGCGCAGTACGCCAATCCTCCGGCACTATTCCCGTTTCTAATGACATTTGAAATATTTCTGTCATAGCCCCTGCTATTTCTCCACTAACTTCCCTCAATGTCCTAGGGAATATCCTGTCAGGACCTGGAGACTTATCCACTTTTATATTTTTCAAAAGTGTCAGTACTTCCTCCTCTTTGAATCTCATAGTTTCCATAGCTACTCTACTTTTTTCCCTTACCTCACAGAGTTCAATATTCTTCTCCTTGGTGATTACCGAAGAAAATAAATTGTTCAATTGTTCAATCTACACTAGTTTCGCCTGAATTTGGCCAATATTCCTCTAAACCTGCCCCAGCCACGTACCTATCTAATTGTTTCTTAACCTGCTGCAACTAGCTCCTCCAGCAGTTCGTTCCACACACCCATCATCATTTGCGTGAAAAGTATATCCCGCAGGTTCCTATTAAATCTTTCCCCCACCTTAAACCCATGTCCTCTGGTTCTCTATTCCCCTACTCTGGGCAAGAGACTCTGCGCATCTACTCGACGATCAAGGATGATGGTCATTCTCGGAGCAATTTCTACCCTGATATGTATTAACCTGATGGCCAATTACCTCTGAGAAGGTAATTTAGGGAATACAAAATGCCTTGGATAAACTATTTGCAAGAAAAGACAACTGAAAGGTTACATTTTAATGCATACGCTGAAAATGAAGAGAAATGGATGATATAAATAGTCCAAGCATGCTGAAAGTCATTTTCATAAAACAGGCCAACCAATACTAAACAGTAATTAAGACCAATAGAATGCTGAAGTCTTTTAGCAGAAGCTATAGACTGAAGACCCGGGGAAATCATATTTAGCCTTTGAAGCAGACAGACCCCGTCTCAATGGTGTATCCATTTCTTCTCATTAGAACATGGGGATGAAATTTAGCTGCTGAAGGCAGACTGAATAATAAGGCAAGACTGTGGGAAACTGCTCTTTAAACCTGTAAGGATGTGACTCAGAGATGATTTGATAAAGGCACACATGAATGAAAAAACCATAGTGTTACTACAAAGGAAACCATGAGAGGTTAAGAAGTTGGGTGGTGCAGTGGCATAGCCAGTAGAGCTGTGTCTCATAGCTGCTGCGACCTTTCCAGTAAGTAGGTTACATAAATCAAAATGCAAGTGTTTTTTTAGAGTTGTTGGAGCTGAACTCTGTTGCTGTCCGTGTGGAATTTGAACACATTCCCCATGACAGCGTGCAGTTCCCTCAGCTCCTCTGATCTTCTCCAACCTCCTAAAGGTGGGTGTGTTTAGAGTTTAATTAGCTGCTGTAAATTATGACTGGAGTGAAAATGGGTGACAGGATAAGGGAGTAATCTTGAGAGGAATGCAAGGGGGATAAAAATGAGATTGCTATAGGATTAGTGTAAATGGATGCTTAATGGTCAATGCAAAGGGTTTGTTTTATAAGATCATATGAAAATAGGACGAGGTGTAGGCCACTTGACTCCTTGTATATTCTGCTATTCAATATGATCATGGCTGATCTCCTCTGAGCCAGTTCCTCATAGCCCTCTATAGCTTGACCGATCATAAATGTAAATACAGTGTACCTCTTCTATAAGTGGTGGTGGATCTATTTCTTCTTTAAATCCAAGTGATTTTGCAACCACAAGCTCCGAAGTAGAGGATTCCAGCGATTCACCACCTTCTGTAAAAGGAAATGCCTGCACACCTAATTTTTAAATGACTGCTCCTTGATCTTGTGACTCCATCCGTCATTTGGAACTGTCTCACTGGTGGAAGCATCTTGATATCTCATGGAATATCAGATTTAGACTTTGATGGAGACAGATGTCGATTTCTTATCATTAATACATGTTGATGATGTCCTGGCCTGCCCTCTCAGGACTTTGTATGTTCCAATCTGATCACCCTTCATCCTTCCAAACTCCAAATTCTATGGATTCTGTTTCTTTAGCTGCCTGTGACAGACCAACCCTCTCATCCCAGGAATGAGTCTACTGAATCTATTTTGGACCCTCTCCAGAGACCAAAACTGTGTACAGTACCCAGACATGGTCCTACTTGTACCCTACACAACTGTAACAAGAATGGTTAGCAACATGGAAACCCAGTAGGCCTTGGCAGTGGTTGCTAACCATTTTATATTCCCTACCCATTCCCACACTGTCCTTTCTGTCCTTGCCCTCTCCATTGCCAGAGTGAGGACACACGCAAGCTGGAGGAACAACACCACTTATTCCACGGGTAGCATAGAACCCAGTGGTGGAAATGTTGAATTCTCCAATTTTGGGAGAACTAACCCCCCCCCCCCCCCCCTCCACCTCTTTTCTCCCCATACCCATCCATCACTTTATCCCCCCTTCCCTTGCATGGGCCCCATGCAGATTACCATCTATTTCTCCTTCCTGCTACTTTCCTTCCCTTGGCTTTAAAATCTGCAACTCTTCAAACCTCTCTAACACCTATCGTTCTTATCTCTGGCCTTAGTTCCAACCACCTGCATGTTTAAAAAAATCACCCTCGCGGTTGTCGACCTATTCCCTGCGACGCTTTGTCCTGCAGATCCCCTTTCCCAGCTTTTGTTTTCCCCCCTACAATGAGTGAAGAAAGGCCTCAAAACATCGCCGATCCATGTTTTCCATAGACACTGCCTGACCTGTGAGGTACCCCAGCATGTTATATCCTTTTGTGTGTTAACTTGCATCTACAGTTCTTTGTTTCTACAGAGTTGAACCACCAATGAGGTGGTCAATGGGTTATAGAGTCTTGCAGCATTGAAACAGGTCCTTTGGCCCACTTGCCCACACCAACCTACATGCCCCACCTACACAAGTCCCATCTGTCTGCAACTGCCCCATATCCATCAAACCAATCCTATCCATCTACCTTTCCAAATTTTTTTTTTTAATTGCTGTGATACTAGTAGTCTCAACTACCTCCTCTGGCAGCTCCTTCCATATACCTACCATCCTTTGTGTAAAAAAAATGTCCCTCGGGTTCCAAATAAATCATTCCCCCTTCACCTTAAACCCATGTCCCCTGATTCTTGGTTCCCCTACTCTGGGTAAAAGACTCTGAGCATTTACCCTATCTATTCCCCTTGTGATCTTACACACCTCTATAAGATCACCCCTCACCCTTCTGTGGAAGGAATGAAATCCTAGGCTGCTCACCCTCTCCCTATAGCTCAGGTATTTGAGTCCTGGCAACATCCTCGTAATGTTCTCTCCACCCTTTCCAGCTTAACAATATATTTCCTATAACATGGTGACCAAAACAGAATACAATACTCTAAATGTGGCCTAACCCCAACACAATCTATAACTGCAACATCATCTCCAAACTTCTATACTTAATACTCTGACTGATGAAGGCCAATGTGCCAAAGGTCTTTTGATCACCCTATCTAGCTGTGATGCCACTTTCAAAGAACTGTGTACCTGTACCTCTATATGTACCTGTACACATAGATCGCTCTGCTCTACAACACTCTCCAGAGCCCTGCCATTCACGGCGTGGGTCGTGCCCATGTTAGACTTTGCCAAAATGCAACATCTCACATATCCCTGTATTAAATTCCATTAACCATTCCTCAGCCCACTTGCCCAACTGATCAAGATCCTGCTGCAATTTTTGACAGCCATCTTCACTATCTACAATGCCACCCATTTTACTGTCATAATGTCAAATCTTCAAAGGTGTGGGAGATTGCAACCTTCACGTGGTCCGCCCTGTTTCGACTAATGCAATCAACTCGACATGCACAAATGGAAGATCAAATAGTTGTCCTACAACTTTAGGCTGTGCACGCCACACAAAAGAAGAAATCTTCAAAAACAAAACAGGTGCTGTAAATCTAAAATGTAAACAGAAAATGCAGAATCTGTGGAAAGGAAAATATTTATATATCTTACCCTTCCCATTTCTCACCCCCATCTTCTTTGCTACCTAAGATAACTTGTTCCTCTCTTTCCCAATTATGACGAATAAACTTGAAACATTAATTCATTCCACAGTTTCTGCCTGACCTGATGAGTGTTTCCAGTATTTTCTGTTTATATTGCAGATTTACATGATGTTTTGTTGACCTCTCATTAACAACATTTTGAAGAGCAGGGTTTCAGATTTCCACTACTCTGCATGAAGTGATTCCTGACATAATCATACAACGCTCCAATTTAGGTGAGGATATGTTACCATGTTCCAGATGCACTCCCACTGGAATCCTTCATAAATCATCCATCTAACATGAAGCACATACTTATTGCCACACTTTCACTTCCATAACATCACAAGTCTTCATGCAACCTGAATCCACCAGGGGCGCCGGGGAGATGGCAGCCCTGCCGGCAATCTGTTTGTTTTTTCATCTTTTTGTTCTTTTTAACGTTTGTTAAAACGTTTTAATGCACTTCGGTTTGTTTTATGTGGGGGGAGGGGATCGGGGGAAACTTTTTTTCAGGTTCTTACCTTCCCGGAGATGTGATCAATTTTCGGATCACATTCTCCACCATTGGCCTACCATCAATGGAGCTGGAGGCCTCCTCGGACTGTCGTGGGCCCCACCGTGGAGTGCGGACTTAACATCGGAGCGGATCCCTTGCCTGGGATCGCACCCACCGCGGTCTGCGGACTTACCATCAAGAGCTCGCAGTCTCGGGAGAGGCCAAGTCGGGAAGCTCCAACTTTGCAGAAGGTTCGACCAGCCCCGACGCGAGGTTCAATCGCCAGGCGCGGGGGAGCTGACATCCAGGAGCGGGAGCGGATCACCTCGACACGGAGGGCCCGAACGCCACCGGCTATGGGAGTCAGGATCGTCCCATCAACGGAGGGCTCGAGGCCCACGACTGAGGAAGAACAAAAGGAAGGACTTGAACTTTATTTCGCCTTCCATCACAGTGAGGAATGTGTCACTGTGGAGGGTGTTCATGTTAAAATGTGTTTTTGAGTCTGTTGCTTTTAATTGTATGACTGACCTGGCCAGTGAAATTCCTCGTATGTTGCAAAACATACTTGGCGAATAAAATCTGATTCTGATTCTGATCCACCTGCCGTATAAATCCTCGTGACTGCATGTATAATTAGCTGAAATGGAAGATGAAAGTCAGAATAGTTTTGCAATAACCGATTGTTCCAAAACCTGGTCTCCTATTTCTCATCCTTCATAAACCTGTACCTATGCCCTCTGTCCACATCCAAATGATCACAAACTCTAATTTGTTCATCACTCTTGAACTGCACTGGCTCAATGCCTACTAATAGCTTGATTGACAAAATGCTATCCTTGTGTTCAAATCTCTTTGTGGATAGATGCCATCTGTTGCTCTTTCCAGCTCATTAATCAACCAGGAAATCTGCATCCCACCATTGTTGAACTCATGCTCATCCCTGTTTTCATTGTTTTATAATTAGTGGCCATTAGTGGTCGTTTGTCCAGACCTAAGTTCTGGAATTCCTTCCCAAATTTCTTTCCCCAACCAATTATCCCTGCTCACTTCAAACCCCCTCTCAAAATATTGCACTATAACTGAGCTTTCAGCACCGCTCTGAAAGTTCCCTTCTTTGTTGTGACATTAATGTTTGAATGATTATGCTTCTCTCAGTACCAGGAGACATTTTGTACCTTGTTGTTTTATGTCATATTTCTACTGCACAATTAGAATGCTTGTGCAAAATAATGCGACAACTTAGTTAAATTATATCTTCCTCGTGTACTTTGTTCACGTTTTAGAGATACAGTGGGGAAGCAGGCTCTTTGGCCCACCGAGTCCGTACCGACCAGCGATCCTGCACATTAACACGATCCTACACTCACTAAGGACAATGGGACCCGAAACGTCACCCATTCCTTCCCTCCAGAGATGCTGCCCGTCCCGCTGAGTTACTCCAGCTTTTTGTGTCTACAGTTTAAACCAGCAGCTGGAGTTCCTTCCTACTCAAGGATAATTTACAATTATATCAAGCCGATTAACCTACATACCTGTACGTCTTTGGAGTGTGGGAGGAAACTGAAGATCTCGGATAAAACCCATGCGGGTCACGGGGAGAATGTACAAACTCCGCACAGATACCACCCGTAGTCGGGATCAAACCCGGGTCTTCTGTCCTGCAAGCGCTCAGCAACTCTGCCGCTGCGCCACTGTGGCCGAACAAGTTCAAACGTTCATGGAAATAATTCATTAGCTCTCTTTGGATTGTATTTTGTGATAACAAAAATCATCATTGCTTAATTTATACCAAGATGTTGGGGTATCACTATTATGGACCCAGTCATGTACAAAGGCAATTATACCATTCCTAATGTTTCAGTTTGCAAGCTAACATCCTGCGTTGAACATAGTACTTTAGATTTAATATTTGATCAATTGTTTGTTGAAATTAGTTCTGTGTTTGTTTTATGGACCATTCAATATATCCCTTAAATCTCTGTTCAGAATAGGGAAAGATAAGCATTCAGTGAGATTCATACACAATTTGTTCCAGGTCCTTTCAGCATTACTATCTTTTTTTACATGTGCATTTGTATTAAATTATACATTACTGTGGAAAAAAAAGTAATCACCGCTTTTAAATCTGCTCGACAACCAAATTAGAAGGTTTATTGACTGGAATGCTTATTTAGCATGATGCTAACACTAATCAGCCTGTTATTAGGTAAAACTGCTTGCAGCTCTTGGAGAATTAAAGAGATATATGGACACACGGCTTGCATTATCACTGTTGTAAATTTCAAGTAGCTCGAGTCCTATGGTTCTCTCTTGGATTAAGTCCCAAACCACAATAGTAATGTTTACTGGACTAACACCCAAGAGGCTTCTTCAATCTTATCTCATCCCTCTCTGAACTGAGCAGTCAAAAATGATACTCAACCCCTTGACCATAATCCACAAGCTGGGACCTAAGGGGAAAATATTTTTGCAATGCTATGAGAGCAAAGGTTCCCGAATCATCATCTGTTCTCCAAATAAATCTTACAGTATGTGTGCGTTCAGCATAAAATCAAGATACAAAAATCATTTCTGTTTAAAAATCTTGTCTGTTGTCACTATTTGACTGTTTAGTTTAGTTTGGAGTTACAGAGCGGAAACAGGCCCTTCGGCCCACCTAGTCTGCCCTGACCCGTGATCCCTGCAATATCCTACATACTAGGAACAATTTACAATCTTTACCGAAGCCAATTAACCTACACACCTGCACATCTTTGGAGTGAGGGAGGAAACCGGGGAAAACCCATGCGGTCATGGGGAGAATGTTCATACTCCATAAAGACAGCACCCCTAGTCAATATCGAACCCAAATCTCTGCTGCTGTAAGGCAGCAACTCTACTGCTAAGCCACTGAGCCTACACAGTAATTTGTTCAGCCTGCTGCATACAGATGCTAATAATAGAAAAAGTCAATACTTTCTTTTGATTTAAACAGCACTACATTTTATAGTCAAAGTTGCCTCTTGCAGTGTAACCTGAACAGAACATTTTATTGAATGACCATTTCTTTAAGTTTAGAGATACAGCGCAGAAATATGCCATTGGATTGAAATGAGGTTAGTATAAACAGATAGTCGATGGTTAGTATGGATGCAGTGGGCGAAAGGACCTGTTTCCATGATCTATCTTTCCATGAATGATTCATTCCCTTGTGCTTAATAACAGAAGCCTAAATTTTCTCGGCATAGCATCTGGTTTAGTTTAGATTAAATTAGAGATACAACGCAGAAACAGGCCCTCCGAACCATCGAGTCTGCACCGACCAGTAATCCCCGCCCATTAACACAATTTTACATTCATTTATGCCAAGCCAATTAACCTACACACCTGTACATTTTTGGAGTGTGGGAGGAAACCGAAGATCTCGGAGAAAACCCACGCAGGTCACTGGGAGAACATACAAACTCCATACAAACAAGCACCCGTAGTCAGGATTGAACCCAGGTCTCTGCCACTGTAAGTCAGAAGAGCTACCGCTATGCCACTGTGCTGCCCTACGATCTGGTCGATTAAAATCTCTTTGATCTTAATTCACACTATGCTAATCCAAATCACATTGGGTCCATCTCACTGTTTCAGTGAATAAAACAGTATTTTGTAGTGGAGCCGCTCATGAGGGACAAGGCAGAGATGTTTCTCCATCAGAAAGCATGGTTCTTGTTGCAGGGGTTCATTGATATGGGAGTGAATGGAACTTCATGTTAGGAATAATTGGCTTAGATCATAGAACATAGAACACTACAGCACAGGGGCAGTCACTTTGGCCCATGATGTTGAAGCTGACCATGATGCCAATTTAACCTGCACATTTGCCTGTTCATGGTTAACATCCCTCTATTTCCTTGTTCACGTGTTAAGTCTAAATGTCTCTTAAAAATTGCTATTGTATCTGCTCCCTCCACTACTACTGGCAGTGTTATCCATGCACCTACCACCCTCTGAATAAATAAAGCCTGCCTTGAAAATCTTCTTTCGAATTTACCTTCTCAACTTAATGCTGTGCGCTCTGGCATTTGACAATTCCACTGAGAACAAAGTTTTTAACTGTCTACCCTATCTACAGTATGCCTCTCATATACTTCTATCAGATCTCCCCTCAGTCTTTGACGCCCAGAGTGATGACCTAAAGTTCTAAAACACTCCAAGTCTGTCCAACCTCTCCTTTTAGTTGATACTCTGTTATCCAGGCAATAGCCTGGTGAGCATCTTCTATGCCCTCTACAATGCCTCTCCATCCTTTCTGCAATGTGGTGACCAGAAACACACACAGTACTCCAAAGATGCTCCTTAGATGGCCTGCATAACTGCTGGAAGGCTCTGTCCAATTCTTTGTGTAAAGTCACCCTATAATGACAGTTGACTTTCACTCTGGATTCAGTATGTTGGATGTGAGTAGTTAGCAGATTGAGGAAGAGGTTATAAAACCTGGTAATCTTCAGGAGGTATAGGCAGACCTACAATCTGCGGACATCAGAGCAATCGTTGAGTGTTTCCAAACTGTTCTCAATCTTTGCTGGAGACCTAAGATGTAGGTAGAAAAGAGGAATTGGTTGGAGACTCCATCTTTACATATAGCGGAGCATTTATTGATATTGGTTTATTATTGTCACGTGCCAATATATTGTGAAAACTATACTTTGCATGCTATCCATTCAAATGATACTTTACATGGGTACAATCAAGCCAAAGGCAAGTGCAACAGGTAGAATAAAGCAAAGAGAAAAATACCAGACTGCAGGCACAGAAATCGCTATCAAAATATGGGGGGGGACCGGGTGACAGGGGGGAGAGAATCTCTTGGTGGCAGCTAGCGGTTGCGCACACTCACACACACACACACACGCGAGGATTCGGTGGCTTCAGCCGTGGGCCCTGTGAACGGTAATTACAGCTCAATCCAGTGCTACATGCAACTCAACTCTGTCTGTCTCACCGGGTTAACCTACAGCCCTGCCTGGACTGATGGGACACCAGCCTGGAGTCGTGGAGCTAGCGCTGCTTCTCCGCGCTGGCTGTAAACCTGGGCTGTCGTTCCTGTAAGTCCAGGCAGGGCTGTAGGTTAACCTGACAGGCAGAGTTGAGCTGGGTTTAGCGCTGGTTCTCTGCGCTGGCTCTGGACCTAGGGGTACCGCTCCCGTCTGACTCCCGACGTCTGTGGCCACTCGGGTGGGGACAGGGATGGTCCAATGGCGGTTTGGCAGTGATTGCAGTGCCGGAGACCGGGATCGATCCTGGCTGCGGATCAGGCGCAGGTCTGTGTCCAGGGCTGCCGAGAGTCTTTTGGCACGTCTCCCTCCTCCAATCACTGCGCTCTATCCTCAGTCCCACCCTAACTACTTCCGCCTCTGACCAACACCTCCCTCCTCCAATGATCACGCTGAATCATCATGTTCCGCCCCCATTACCTGCTGACCCACGTCTCTCCAATCCAATCGGCGCCCTCGATCAGCAGTCCCACCCCCACTGTCTCGCGGAAAGCGGAGATTTCACCGAGTTTTACAAAAGATGGGGGGGGATCGTCCCCCACCTCTCGAAACAGGTGGGGGGGGGGGACACGTGGACCCCCCTGCCCCCCCCCCCTCCCACCAGGATTTCCGCCCCATGTCAGAATGTAGAACATAGTCTTTTAGCGTAATAGCATTGAGAAAGTGCATAAAAAAAATATATTCCAAGGTTTGCAATGAGATAGGTTGAGAAATCAGAATTTCACCCTGAACTAATGGGAGGATCGTTCAGCATTAAGGCAAACATTGAATGGAAGCATTTTCTTTCCTGGAAATTTAAGCATCAATTGAAAGGCTAAAAGCGCTGGTTCCTATTATGAAACCAAAATGGAAATTTGCGTTCCATTAACATTAAACACAACATTAAACATGCACAAAACTACTAGAACTGGTTCTCATATATCATTTGGCTTCATACACTTTATGAGGGTATATTTAAGAAACATATGCCCACTCTGCTTTTTCTCTGACTTTAGATTAGTGGCTCATGGGTTTCAGAAAATAAATACTAAATATCTGTGTCCATTGGCTGCCTCAGCTTGTTTACCGCTATTACAGAGAGTGTGTGTTAGAGATGCATAACTTGCAACCTTATTAAAGATCCATGCAGAGCATGTTAACACCACAGAGGGGACTGCTTATTCACATGGCACAAGCTTCACATTACCTTGAGCAATGAAGGTCCTACTTGATTCCACTATAGAGTAGTCACAGAGTGAGGGAAGGCAAGCAAACAGCTTATCTTTGTTTAGGATTGAAATGTAAAACTATAATCACAGTGGGACCAATTCTTGATGCCAAGTAAAACTCAGCTGACGAAAGCAATATGTAATTCAAATAAAGCCCTGAGCAGGAAACTAAAAGTTATGCAGTAAATATTAGTGTAAAATATGTCTGCGTATTTGTTATGGTATGACTTTGATGCATTGGTGAACGAGCATTGCGGCACAATGGTGCAGCAGGTAGAGCTGCTGTCTCACAGCGCCAGAGACTCGGGTTGAATCCTGACCTCGGCTACTGTCTCTGTGGAGATTGCACATTCTTCCTGTGACTGTGGGTTTCCTCTGGGTGCTCCAGTTTCCTCCCATATCCCAAAGACACGTGGGTTTTGTAGGTTAAATGGGGTCTGCAAATTGTCCTGAGTGTGTAGGTTGTGGATGGAAAAGTGGAATAATACAGAACTAGGGTGAATGGGTGATTGATGGTCGGCATGGATTCGGTCGGCCATAGGGCTTGTTTCCTGCTGTATCTTTAAAATTAAAACTAAAACATTGCTGTTGAGATTGCTGTCCTCAATTAATTATGGTTTTTTTTGTTGCTCGACCTGCGTCTAATGGCTTTGCTGACAGAAATAGCAAAGCCAAACACCAGCAAATGTTGTTGACTACAACTTATAATGAAAACTAAAACACGGTGGATGCTGGAAATGTGCATTCTGATGAAACGTCAATGGTTAGTGATGGGTTCAAGGAAAGAGCGTTCACATTGCGGCCATGTTTCCACCAAGTTTTCCACCACCACGCACAAAATGCATGTTAAGAGCAAGACAGGCACCATTGTATGCGGATGGCGAGAAGTGTGTTCAGCTCCGGCTGAACATATTCTAATCTTGTGTGTGGACTCGACAAGAAGTGGCTAGTGGTCTGAAATGTACCAATTTGTTTTATCACCCACTTCACCTCATAATGTCGATAAGCGAAAAGGATTTATGTTCAGGAGTTCAAGATAGGACAGGAATAATTAAAATTTTACGTACTGCAGCTTTACCGGACCATTAAACACAACAACACTGCAAATAAATATTCAAAAGGTTATCAATTATTCAGGGTAAATCAGACCATGATAGTGCAAACTGGGGCTGTGTAGATTGGATTAAGTGCCTGATGGCACTTGAGAATGACTGATGAGAAGAAACTGTTCTTCTGTCTGAGAGCAATGGTTCTCAGTCTCCTGTGCCTTCTTCCTGATAGTTGTAGTGCTTCATTATGGGCCTGTCCCACTTAGGCAACTTTTTAGTCGTCTGCAGGAGAGTATGCAGTCGCCACATGTTCGCAGGTGGTTGCCGGGGAGTCGCCTTCATGGTCGTGAGCAGTTCCCGCATACTGGGAACCAGTCGTGGCCTCATTTTGGTCGCCGAGAATTTTTCAACATGTTGAAAAATTAGCGGCGACTAGAATGAAGCCGCCATGGAGAGTAGCGAGAATTCCCGAGCCGTAGATGGGTTGCCAGGAGGTCCTGGTGGGTTGCCAGGAGGTCGAAGGTTCTCTTAGGTTTTTGTAGGTTGTAGCCGGTGCTGACCAGTGCATTTCATTGCCTCATTGGGGGAAAAACACGTAAGCAGTAGTTTTCAGAACCAAGGATAACCGACCAGTAATGTTAAATATCCGCCGAGCTTCACAGCCGTGTATCTCTGGCTTCTTAAATATTGTCTGGCTTCTTAACAGTCATCTCCACTCCTTCTCCCCCCTTCTCCCTCCTTCTCCTCCATTCTCCTCCTCCCCCTTCTCCCCTCCCCCCCTTTTAAAGGACTAACCGTACACTGTGCTAGCCATCTTAATTACAGCGCCAACCTACTTGTTCATCGCGGTGTGTGTATCACCTTGGCTTTGCACCATGTGAATTTCAGACTGCGCTCCCCCACTTGCCCTGGCCCCGCCTTTGCGATGTGTTTGTGTGTGTTCCACTCTGACAGTCGCCGCTTCAGTTGCCGGTTTTTCTGGCAACTGCTGGCAACTTGACAGTTGCTGGCAGACACCTGAAAAATCGCCTATGTGGGACAGGCCCATAAGGCAGCATTTCCCCTCAGGTCCCTTCAATAGTGGGGAGGGTAATAGTCATGATGGACCAGGCAATGTCCACCACGTTTTGCAGCCTCCTTAATTCTTCTATCAAACCAGACCATGATGCAACCAGTTAGGATGCTCTTCACCGTGAACCTATAGAAGTTTGATTGTCTATTTGGCAACATGCTGAATCTCTTCAAACTGCTGAGGATGAGAGAGGATCTGAAGAAGTCTGAAGAAGGGTCTCGACCTGAAACGTCACCCATTCCTTCTCTCCAGAGATGCTACCTGTCCCACTGAGTTACTCCAGCATTTTGTGTCTATCTTCGATTTAAATCAGCATCTGCAGTTCCTTCCTACACAGAGGAGGTAGAGGCATTAGTGAGATTTGTTTGTAATTGTATTATTGTGCTGGACCGAGAAATGTTCATCAGAAATGTGCCTGCCCATGGACTTGATGATGTAAACTCTCCTCACCACCATCCCACTGAGGAAGACAGGTGTATGTCCCCTCAGCTCTCCTCTCCTGAATTCAACTAATCATCTCCTTGGACTTGCTAATCTTGAGAGCAAGATTGTTGTTCGACACTACTCAACCAGATAATCCATCCCCCTCCTGTACTCTGACCCATTATTCATCCAACAACAGTGGTATTGTCATGCATTTAAAGATGGAGCTGAAGCCCAGGTACGACCTTCAGGAAGCCATCAAGAACGCAAAGAGACATTCCTGGTCCTAACTGGAGCTCAGATGGATGCAAGGCAACTGTGGCAGGACGTGCACATCATTATGTCTGACAAGTTGGAACCAAGTAGCTGTGTTCCACTACACAATCACAATCACAATCAATCACAATAATACTTTTTTAGCGAAGTATGTTTTGCAACATACGAGGAATTTCATTTGCCAAGTCAGTCATACAATAAAGAGCAACAAACACACAAAATACATTTTAACATCAACATCCACCACAGTAACTCCTCACCGTGATTGAAAGTGAAAAAAGGTTCAATCTCTTCCCTTCTTTGCTCTCGACGGAGGCCTCTAGGCCTCCGTTGACGGGACGGTATTGACTCCCGCAGTCGGCGGCGTTTGGGCCCTCCGCATCGGGGCAATCAGCTCCAGCATCAGGGGGATGTCAGCTACCCAGCGGTGGATGGCAAACCCCGCGTTGGGACTGGTCAAACCTCTGCGTCGTTCGAGCTCCCGATTAGCCTCTCCTGAGAACAGTCATAGATATAGGGTGAGTAGAGCTGGGAGCCGAGCACACAGATTTGAGGTGCCCCTGTGCTTTTGGTCAGTGAAGTTTGCCAATAAGGAAGTCGAGGAAACAGTTTCATAGAGTGGAGCAGAAATACAGTACTCTCAGTTTCATGATGAGTTTGGAAGGAATAATGGTGTTGAACACCGAGCTGTATTCGATGAACAACAGCTTCGATGTTTCCCAAGTGATACAACGTATTGTGGAGAGCCAGCAAAGTTGCATCTACTGTCAATCTGTTATGGCGACCGGCAAACTGGAGAGGGTCTAGTTTATTATATTGCAGAAGTTGAGATGCATCATAACTAACCTCTTGAAACACAATTGATGGGAATCAATGAGGTATATCACCTTGAACTTCTTGGGCACTGGTATTACAGACGTCCTTTTAAAGCTGATGTCAGCTGCAGAGACTGAGATCACAATGTTATTGGGAGACGTGGAATGTGGGAGCCCGTGAACATACATTGTTGTTCTCACTTTTGAGGGTGAGCATGAAATCATTGAGCTTATACAGGAGCGATGTGCAGCTGTCAACTGAGCTACTTGATTCCAACTTGTGGGAAGTAATGACGTGCAAGTCCTACCACAGTTGCCTAGCATCCATCTGAGCTCCAGTTTGGACCGAAATATCTCTTTGCATTCTTGATGGCTTTCTGAAGGCCGTACCTGGGCTTCTTGCATTACCCTTGCATTGAATGCCTGCAATCTGGTCTTCAGTAGACTGTAGACATTCTGGTTCATCCAAGGCTTCTGGCAAAGGAACACTTGAATGGTCTTGGTAGGAACATACCTCTTCACATAGTTATTTTTGATGTCAATAACAACCATTCAACAACATATTCATTCAGATCAATTGCCAAGTCATGAACATTGCCCAGTTTACTAATGCCAAGCAGTTGTGGAGTCGCTCCTCTGACCAGCTCAGCATAATCCTGTGGTCAAGACTATTTGATCCTCTGGTGCTGCTGGAGATGTGCTAATGGTAGTTAGGAACTGTCTTCTTCAAGCTACCCCTGTTGATGTCCTCAACAATGATGGAGAAGACATTGGAGTACGCCTCCTTTTGTTTGTTGACCAGGGCGTATAGTCCCTCCAGTGCTGGCCCAGCATTTATCTGGGGTAGGATATGGACTGCATTCATGGGAATGGAGATGAATTAACTTAGGACTGCACTTCATCACTATAAATAAGCAATTCACATACTCTTGAAGTGTATAACATCCTTTAATGATAGCACAGGGTATAACACACGTCAGCAAGCACTGGTTACATTCTTCTACTGAACTGTACCCAGGGAGGGGAAAGCGTTATGATTGATGTTAGCTAAGGCGGGGTTAATGGTACTGAGGTAGCTATATTATTGGTTGCATACATAAACTATCTACATCCTTCCCCTTAGAAGATCTCAAAACAGATTGGAAGCTATGACAACAGAATTAAACAAACTCGCCATAATGAACAGGCGGCCTACTAATCCGACCCGAGCACGTACGCAGCTTTCCCACGGGAGCGACAGATTGCAGCGAAATGGTTTAATTTTTTACAAAAATTACAGGCCTTACCATAGGCGGGGCACGTCGACAGTCTGTGGTGCATGTAGTTACAGTTCGGGCACCTCTTGGGGGGCATTTCACCAGGACCTGGGTTGGCACGCAGCAGGAAGGCAGCATTTCCCATCCGAGGCTGTGGTCACTTAAAGCCAGCCAGGTTAATAGATTTAGTGCCCGAATCATGGAGGTCTTCTGGCAGTTCAACGACCTCAGACATTCTGCAGGCATGCATAGCTTTGACTAACGTTAGATCCGAATCCCTTAGAAGCTCACAACGCAACTTCTGGTCACGCATGCCAGTTACTAAAATGTCTCTAGTGAGCTGGTCTGCCATGTCACCAACACGGCACCGCTGGGCCAAATAACGCAAATCAGCAATAAAACATTCAACAGGTTCATCAGGCAATTGTTTCCTTGTAAAAAACCGTGCCCCCTCCAGAATGCGGTTCGAGGGCATGTCACAAATCTCCCTGAACTTACGTAGCAGGCAAGTGGGGTCACTGTCTGATTCTGCAGGAGTAATCACCACGTTATTCGTGTCCAGGACCGCTGGAGCGTAGGTGAAAGTTTTGGCTCTCCTCATGGCATCAGGTCTGACAAGGTTGAGGAGGAGGGAGGCTTTAACAGAGTCAGGTTCGGCGTGGTGCACAACGTTGACAAAGTGGGTGAAATCAAATTCAACATGGCCCAGCGCTCAGATATGTCAGCATCAAAGACAATCTGCAAGAAGACGCCATGGCCAGAGAGGTTGAGCACAAATAGACACAAAATCAAAAGAAAGAAATAAAACCCGATAAACAGGAGATGCAGGTATCTTCCAGCTTCTGACAACATGTAAATAAGCAATTCACATACTCTTGAAGTGTATAACATCCTTTAATGATAGCACAGGGTATAACACATGTCAGCAAGCACTGGTTACATTCTTCTACTGAACTGTACCCAGGGAGGGGGAAGCGTTATGATTGATGTTAGCCAAGGCAGGGTTAATGGTACTAAGGTAGCTATATTATTGGTTGCATGCATAAACCATCTACAATCACGCAATGTTCCAAGTGCGGTGCAGGATTCAGACAAGACCAAGCACCATGAAGAGTTCATCATGAGGCAGACACCGCTGCCTTTCCCATTTTCCCAATGACGATGTCCGGCACATGTGACAGATAGGGAAACCTCTTGTGTTGGGGAGTCAGGGTGAACCATGTATCTGTGAAACATAGTACACAGCATTACAGACGCAAAATGCTGGAGTAAATCAGCGGGTCAGGCAGCATCTCTAGAAAAAAGGAATAGGTGACGCTTTGGAATGCAACTATTCTTAGAATGTAGTCTGAAGAACGGTTCGGAGCTGAAATGTCACCTATTGGGGTTAGGAAGGAGAGATAGGTCAGCCATGATTGAATGGCGGAGTAGACTTGATGGGCCATATGGCCTAATTCTGCTCCTATCACTTACGATCTTATGATCTAATCCTTTTCTCCAGTCCTGTTGCCTGACACGTTGAGTTACTCCAGCATTTTGTGTCAATCATCAGCATAAACCAGTATCTGCAGCTCCTTCCTACATATAGTACACAGCATTCCCTCACGTCCCTTTGATAAAGCAGTCTTGTCCTCGCACCCTCGATCTCTTTTTCCAGCAACTGTATGTTGGACAAATGGATACATGGGAGGTGGGTGGGGGTTTGTAGGCTGTTCATTCTTACTTGCAGGCTGCCCGAGAGACCATTATTCCAAGCACAATGGAGGCCTTGCTGCTGCTTCCAAGTACAATACTCACTGCCTGCACATCACTGGGACTGGCTCTCCATGCCTGTCGGGTGATTGTAAGATTGCTAATTAATGTAAATGGTCCCAAAGCCTGTTAGTTGCAGCACCTATTTGTGCTGCTTTTCTTAATGTTACTAGTTTGAATCGTTATATCTAATACTACTAAGTATTAGTATAGAACTAATTAGGTTGGGAGTAACATTAAGATTAAAAAATCAATCAAGAAAATCCTATTCCCAATCCCTGATAAATGCTTGTTGGCTGTTCAGACCATGTCTATGATTCTTTTAGAGGTTTTAGAGGCTTGTTTAGGGCATGGAAGCTGTGGCTGATGATAAGATCATTGCTGGACTAAGTCTTACCAAAGGGAAAAACCATGGTGTGTTGTTGGGAAAAGAAAATGTGACAGAGTGGTTGAAACGGGCAGGAGGGCTCAGATTAATTTTAAACCTTCACCTTGCAAAGAAGTCTGTGACTATCTAACCTATCTCTGCCTGACCTCCAACCTAGAAGCTGCTCAGATAGACCCCATAGCTAAAACCTTCTGCATTCATTTCTGTTCCTGCCTATTTGTTAAGGGTCAGTTCGACCAGTTTCTTCTGAGAATCTACAGTGATTTTTTGAAATGAGGCTTTACTACCAAGATTAGCACTCATTTTATCAGTCTCTCCATCTTTTGCCTCCATACCTTCCCCATCTCCTGTTAATATTCAGATCTGACTCTATTCCTCTCTCTACAGGTGAACCCTATTTTAAAATGCTTCTTGTACTTGAAGGAGCAAGCTACCAAAACTACCTTTGAATTGTAATAGTTACGGACTGACAGTAGATTACATGAGCTGTATTTCCAATATACCAGTTCTAATAAGAGCCAGCCATCTGGGGACATACTACAGTCTAACACATTGACATTTCCGCAAGCTAAACAACAAGTTATTGTTTGTTTATAAACCCCAGCGGAAACTCTTTTCCTCCACATTATTTCACAAGTGTTATTGCTTAGCTGTTTAATACAGCTGATTTGGAACTTTGACGCAAGTCAATGTCGTGACCTCCCCAAACCACAATCCCCATGTTAGTTGTAAAAATAATTTATGGGTGATTGCATCTCTGTCTTAGAAATACATGATGTCTTTGTTGATGTTGGGGGACCATAACTATTGCTACAACTGCTTTTCTAGCCCCTGAATGTACAAAATAGTTTATAGTGAGATGACAATTTTGCCTTCACTATCAGAAAAATCTAGCTGTCGAAGCAAATGCACTGTCAAATGCAATGTTTTATCCAAAGTAAAGGCAATTTAATTCAGTACTTACTGATTTTGTTCTGATAGAACATTTCAACTTCAATTTTAAAGCAATATTTCAGGAATTCTTACATCATTAAGAGGCAAGGAGGTGTTCTGCTTACATGTAATCAATTGGTCATAGCTTGGTCATAAAGCAATATCCACTTGTTATCACTCTTGGAAACAGATCAGTCGATTGCAGCTCAGTAGCCAAGATGAAGAAATGTCCACCCCATCCTATTATCAGGAGATATGTGCAGGACTTTAATGTTTGTATGCACTTTCTTTATGCCAGGGGAAGTATGTGGAACTGTGCATGCAAATGTCATATATTCTTTCAGAGTTATAGAGGCATACAGCATGGAAACAGGCTCTTCCGCCCAATTTATCCTGACAACCAACTGGCCCCCGTCTAAGCTAGTCCAATTTATCAGCATTTGGCCCATATTCCTCTAAATCTTTCCAGTCCATGTACCTCCAAATGCCTTTTAAATGTTGTTATTGTTCCTGCCTCAAATATTTCATCTGGCAGCTCGTTCCCTACAATCACAATTGTCTGTGAAAAAAGTTAACCTTCAGGTTCCTATTAATTCTTTCCTCTCTCACAGGCAGCAGAGTGATGCAGCAGTAGAGCTGCTGCCTCATAGCACCAGAGAACCAACTTCGATCCTGACTACAGATGTTGTTTGTGTGGACATTGCATGTTCTCCCTGTGACTGAGTGAGTATTCTCTGGGTGCTCCGGTTTCCTCTCACATTCCAAAGATGTGCAGGTTTGCAGGTTAATTGACTTTTGTCAAATTTCCCCTAATGTGCAGGCTGCAAAATTGGGATAACATAGAACATAGTATGGGTGATCATTGGTCAGCACCAATTCAGTGGGCCAAAGGGTCTTCTTCCATGCTGCATCTCTCTAAATTCACCGGAAGACTTTGTGCTCTGGTTCATGATTCTGAAAAAAGGGCCGTGCATTCACCCTATCTACTCTCCTCTATAAGATCATGCCTTGACCTCCCGCGTTCCAATGAATAAAGTCCTGGCTAGCCCAACTTTTCCCTATAGCTCAGGCCTTCGATGCATGGCAACATCCTCGTAAATATTCTCTGCTCCATTTCCAGCTTAATGGAAGCTTTCCAGGTTATAGACAATAGGCAATAGGCAATAGACAATAGGTGCAGGAGTAGGCCATTCGGCCCTTCGAGCCAGCACTGCCATTCAATGTGATCATGGCTGATCATCCTTAATCAGTACCCCGTTCCTGCCTTCTCCCCATATCCCCTGACTCCGCTATTTTTAAGAGCTCTATCTAGCTCTCTCTTGAAAGCATCCAGAGAACATGCCTCCACCGCCCTCTGAGGCAGTGAATTCTACAGACTCACCACTCTCTGTGAGAAAAAGTGTTTCCTCATCTCCGTTCTAAATGGCTTATTCTTCATTCTTAAACTGTGGCACCTGGTTCTGGACTACCCCAACATCGGGAACATGTTTTCTGCCTCTAGTGTGTCCAAGCCCTTAACAATCTTATATGTTTCAATGAGATACCCTCTCATCCTTCTAAACTCCAGAGTGTACAAGCCCAGCTGTTCCAGTCTCTCAGCATATGACAGTCCCACCATCCCGGGAATTAACCTTGTAAACCTACGCTGCACTCCCTCAATAGCAAGAAATAGCAATCCCTCGAATTAGGGGACCAAAACTGCACACAATACTCGAGGTGTGGTCTCATTAGGGCTCTGTACAACCGCAGAAGGACCTCTTTGCTCCTATATTCGATTCCTCTTGTTATAAAGGCCAACATGCCATTCGCTTTCTTCACTGCCTGCTGTACCTGCATGCTTACTTTCATAGACTGATGAACAAGGACCCCCAGATCCCGTTGTACTTCTCCTTTTCCCAACTTGACGCCATTTAGATAGTAATCTGAGGCGTTATGGTTGTTTACATCAATGGGACGATGATGGAAAGGGTTAAAAACTTCAAATTCCTGGCCGTGCACATTTCTGAAGATCTTTCCTGGTCCCAGCACACTGATGCAATTATAAAGAAGGCACTTCAGCGCCTCTACTTCCTGAGAAGATTATGGAGAGTCGGTATGTCAAGGTGGATTCTCTCGAACTTCTACAGGTGCACAGTAGAGAGCATACTGGCTGGTTGCATTGTGGCTTGGTTCGGCAACTTGAATGTCCAGGAGCAGAAAGGACTGCAGAAAGTTGTAACCACTGCCCAGTCCATCATCGGCTCTGACCTCCCCACCGTCGAAGGGATCTATCACAGTCACTGCCTCAAAAAGGCTGCCAACATCATCAAAGACCTACACCATCCTGGTCACACACTCATTTCACTGTTGCTATCGGGAAGAAGGTACAGGAACCTGAAATCTGTAACATCCAGGTTCAGGAACAGCTTTTTCCCCACAGCCATCAGGTTGTTAAACACAACATCAAATAAGCTCTGAACAATAACAGCCTATTATTATTATTATTATTATTATTATTGCACTATATCTGTTTATTTATTAACAGTTTGGACATGCTAGAGGCAGGAAACATGTTCCTGATGTTGAGTGAATCCCGAACCAGGGGCCACAGTTTAAGAATAAGGGGTAAGTCATTTAGAATGGAGATGAGGAAAAACTTTTTCACACAGAGAGTTGGGAGTCTGTAGAATTATCTGGAGGCTGGCTCTCTGGATGCTTTCAAGGGAGAGCTAGACAGAGCTTTTAAAAATAGTGGAGTCAAGGGATATGGGGAGAAGGCAGGAACGGGGTACTGATCGTGGATGATGTGATCAGCCATGATCACATTGAATGGCGGTGCTGGCTTGAAGGGCCACATGGCCTAGTCCTGCACCTATTGTCTATTGTCTATCTCTGCCTCCTAATCCCATTTTCCTGCTTTTACCCCATAACCCTTGACACCCGTTCTAATCAAGAATTTGTCTACCTCTGCCTTAAAAATATCTATTGACTTTGTCTCCACAGCTCCTTGTGGCAGTGAGTTCCACAGATTAACTACCCTCTGACTAAAGTAGTTCCTCCTCACCTCCGTTCTAAAAGAGCACCCTTTAATTCTGAGGCTCTGACCTCTGGTCCTAGACTCTCCCACCAGTGGAAACATCTATCTATGCCTTTCATTATTCTGTAAGTTTCAATGAGGTCCCCCCTCAACCTTCTAAACTCGTGCGAGTAGAGGCCCAGTGCTGTCAAACACTCATCATATGCAAACCCACTCTCAACTAAGTAATTTCTTATCTGAATATTAGAGATCTATTTACCGCCTTTTTCACAGGCCACTTGAACAATGCATGTTCAAAGAATTGTAATGACACAGAGGGTGGCCATTAGGTCATCATAAACACGTTCAAAAACAAGCTACCCAGGGTTATCCTGCTTGCAGTCAGAGCTACAGTTCTGCAGGTTATGGCTCATTTTTACATGCATGTACTTTTAATGTGATGACCGCTCCCATTCTTTCAGACAATCAGTGACTTCCAAATTCTCACCTATCCCCTGAGTGAAAATGGTGTTTAAATATTATGGGATTTGTCATTTGGCCTCTGATTCTTCTGTTAGAGGAAATAGATGTCCTATTTGCTCTATCTTGCCCCCAATTAAATGTATTCATCTCAATTAAGTATTCACTCACTCTCCTCTATCCCAAAGAAAACAATACCAATTTTCTTCTTAGCTGCAATTTCTAGTCCTGATCGTACCCTCATGAATCTTTTTGCCTTGTCCCCAGTGCAATGACATCCCATCCTATGACTAGAATTGAACACATTACTCAAACTTTGGTCTACTTGATGTTGTCCACAGAGCTAGCACAATCTCCCTGCTTCGAAGCTCGATCCATCGTGCATTTATAACCACCTATTATGATTTGTCCTGCAATGTTTAATGATCTATATATACTCATTATGTCACACCAATCAATATCTGTCTGTTTACTGCATATTCCCCTGCCTTGTTGCATCTTTTCAAATATATTCCTGTTATTTCTCCAGATTAAATTCCATTTGACACACTTCTGGGAAACAAGTTAGTGTCTAAATGTTTCCTCCTCATTGTTAACCACGTGGCTTTTTTTGCATTGTTCATAAACTTCTTTAACTTGCTTCCTAAATCATTCGTAAATGCTGTACATATATAGAAAAAACACAATAACTGAGTAATGAGCCCTATGCCACTCCACTGGTAACAGCCTTATCCATTAACCACTGAGCTAGTTTTGGATCCCATTTAGTTCCTTGGATCTAAAGGTCTTTACATGTTTAATCTTCCTTCCGTATGGGGACTCATCATAAACCTTACTGAAATTGAAAAATAATAAACTTAAAAGGCTGGCAAACTAAAATAAATAAAGTCATTGTCATAAATGTATCTCTCTCTGCAGATGCTGCCTAACCTGCTAAGTAAGTCTCTGCTTCATTTGCCAAAATTCACATAGAAATAGGAGGGAGAGATAAATCAGCCATGATTGAATGGCGGAGTAGACTTGATGGGCCGAATAGCCTAATTCTACTCCTATTCTTTCTGACAAGACCTTAGAATCCTTTTAAATATGTTGATTTCTTGTTCCTGACTCCAAAAATGCTATCAAATAATCTGTCATTACATTTTCTTAACAAATCCATGTTGAGTGTGCTTGAACAATGTCTTGATGTGAAGCTTTACACTGTCTCTCAAAATGAACTCCAATAATGTACACACCACATTTACACACCGCATCTCCAAAACCGCTCATAATTCCTAGGTCCTTTTTAGCACCATCACCTCCATCATTTGTCCTGCCCCCAGCACAAGCTTAACTGGGTCCCCAACTAAGTGCGAGGAATTTACTACATTTTTCACCAGCAGGGTAAAGAACGTAAGAACAAATATTTCCCCTCCCACCCGTGAGCTTGGTTGTTTCATTGGTCTGTTCTTCAAATTTAGATTGTTTCCAACCCGTTACTCTACCCTCCCTTGTAAAACTGATCACCACCATGAAACCTACTACCTGCCCCCTCGACACCGTCCCCCAGCATCCTCGCCATCTTCAACAGTTCTCTGGCCACTGGCACTGTACCTACCTGCTTCAAGCATGCGGTGGTCCAGCCACTCCTGAAAAAACCTAGCCTCGACCCCAGCTTGCCAAGCAACTATAGACCCATTTCTAAACTGCCTTTCCTCTCAAAGCCCTTGAAAAGGTAATTTTAAGTCAACTTATGCCTTACATTCAACAAAATACTATCTTGGAAACTTTCCAATCAGGTTTCGGGGCACCACAGCACAGATTCTGCCTTGTTGAAGGTACATAATGACCTACTGCTCACCGTTGACTCCGGCGACTGTGCAATCCTGCTCCTTCTCGACCTCAGCGCAGCATTTGATACTGTTGACCACACCATCCTAATTGACCATCTCCGGTATGGGGTTGTACTGCCCTGAGCTGGTTCATCTCCTACCTCAAAGGTAGGGGTTTCTCGACTAACATAGGAAACTTTCTCCTCCCCAGCTAGCCTCTGCTGTGGGGTTCCACAAGGTTCCATCCTTGGCCCCATTCTCTTCTCCCTGTATACGCTCCCCTTAGACCAAGTCATTGAAAGGCACGGCATTTCCTTCCATTGCTACGCAGACGATACACAACTCTATCTGCCCCCCGAAGCCCAAAAAACAATCAAATCTGCTTAACTTTATCCGCTGCCTCGAGGATATAAAATGTTGAATGGCCCAGAACTTCCTCCAACTAAACGAGAGTAAGTCTGAGGTCATCCTTCTCGGCACCTCGGACTCAATCAAAATGATAGCAGGCAGCCTTGGAAGCTGCACCCCACTACTCAAACCTCACGTCAAAAACCTTGGCGTGATATTTGACTCAGCACTGAAGTTTGACAAACAAGTCAATGCCGTGGTAAAAGCTAGCTTCTTTCAGCTTCGGACGATAGCTAAAATAAAACAATTCCTCCAGTTTGATGATCTCGAAAAGATCTTCCATACATTTATCTCCTCCCGCCTAGATTACTGCAACTCTCTTTACACTGGCATCAGCCAATCTTTCCTGTCCCACCTGCAACTGGTCCAAAACACTGCAGCGAGACTCCTGACGGGCACCCGAAAAAGGGACCACATCACCCCGATCCTGGCCTCTCTCCACTGGCTCCCTCTGTAGTTCTGTATAAAGTTCAAGATCCTCCTCTATGTCAACAAAGCCCTCAATGGGCTTGCCCTCACCTACTTTAAAAGTCTTCTCACCCACCACTCCACCTCCAGGTCTCACAGATCGGCCGACTTGGGGTTGCTGAATATCCCGCGGTCCAGGCATAAGCTCAGGGGCGACCAGGCCTTTGCGGTTGCAGCTCCTAGACTGTGGAACACCATCCCTCTTCCCATCAGAACTGCCCCCTCCATCGATTCCTTTAAGTCAAGACTAAAAACTTATCTATACTCTCAAGCCTTTATTGACATCCTCTGAGCGAGGGCTATATGTATGTAGTTTGTTTGTATATACTATTCTTATAACAAATGTAATTTTGGCCAACGAGAGTTGTTTTTTAAATGTGCTATATAAATAAATGTGACTTGAAATTAAACTAACTGGTTTGAAATTACTTGGTTTATCTTTTCCTCCTTTTCAAAATAAACAATATCTTGTTACCAGTCTTCCAATCCTCTGCCATCAATCCCGTAACCCGAGGGGATAAAAAAATAATGGTTGGAGCCTCCACAATTCCTTTACTTCTTTTAACTGCTTGGGATGTATTTTTAAAAGGCGAGGTCCTTTATCCACTTTCAAACCCGATGTAAATGCAATAGATATAATGTGCCGAAGAGAGGAATGGTGCAAAAATTGCCATTCAATCTGACATGGTGCAAAAAACACTTGTGCAAGAATAGAATAACCAACTGAGGTGGAGTTAAGAGTAAAAGTACATGGCACCACCTCCAGGAAAGATGCTCAGTCTGATAGCAGTGCGAAAGAAGCCGATCTGAAGTGTGGATGTCTAGGCTTTTGAGGTCCTGTACCTTCTCCTAGAAAGTACAGGAGAGAAACGTGGGTGGCCAGGATGGCAGGGACGTTATTTTCTTGATGAAACCCACTGTGAGCATGGACTAGATGGAAGGAATCGACAATCCTGTGATGGACTGCCATCCCTCTCCCTTTTTTTTGTATCGTCTTGTTCTCTAAGCACCTTACCATCCAAGGGTCTTGAATGTTGGCAGTACCATGGTTTCTCCATGAATGAACATGTTGTGAAGTAGAGCATGATATTACCCAATGTCACATCCCCATTCATCCAGTCACTGTTGCTGACATCTTCATGCGTACAAAATGGCCATGGTGTTTGCAATCATTTTGGTTATGATCATTCAGGAGTGATTTGTTGTGCTTGCCTGGCTTTTGAAATCTGTGATCACTGACTTGTGATAGCTAAGTCCATTCAGCTGACACTTGATATTACAGGGTGCAACTGAAATGTAACTAACCTAAAACGTAATGATAAATGTATAATCTGAACATTATTAGTTACATTTCAGAACATACCACAATTGGAACACACACAAATAAGACATGTTTTCTTTGTGAAGCCTTTATTGTTTGTAATTCCACAATTTCCTAATCACTATTAACTAATCAATTCCATTTTCTGTCATTATATTGCCACTTTGTTCTCAGAATTATGTTTCCCTGTGTTTTGTTACATCTTACAATTTATTACAACCTTTGATTGCAATATTATCTTGTTTTAAGAAAAAAAATTGCTTTTCACAAACCGGCAATCTTTAATCCTTTAATTTTCTGTTTATGTTTCCCTTCTAGGTCCTTGTTGATTTTGGAACACACTTCACTTTGCCCCTCAGTCCTTGAGCTTATTATTGACCACTTTTAAAATTTAGTTAGCATTTGACTTTGGTATTTGAAGATTGTGGTTATTCCTTTTGTGCAGGCTCTTTCATTCTCGGCCAACTGTTATCCAGCAGGGAACCAAAATAACTCTTGACTGGGTACCAGGAGGTTACAAGCGTATCACAAGACGCCATGAATCACTCAGCATGTGCATAATACAGCATACCAGAGTATATGTGACAAAAATAAACTTATTTGTGCAGCATCCATGTAGATGTCATTTGCTCTCTCCAAACTCAGGTCAAATGGTTCCTCACCTGGAAATAATGTACTGGAGTCACTTCTGCTCCCTGTGAGTGTGTTATGAAGTGGGTCTGTGCAAACAAACTTGTTTCAATGCAGCAACCCCACAGCACAGACAGTGTCTTTCTGCTGACTGGATAGAGAGTCAAGAGTGTTTTAGTGTCATATGTTCCAGATAGAACAATTGAATTCTTACTTGCTGCAGCACAACAGAACATAGTACACTGTAAACAATATAATAAACAACAGAGAAAAAGAAAGTTCAGTGTGTATATATACACATACTCATAAATACTCCCACACACACACACACACACACACACACACACACACACACACACACACACACACACACACACACACACACACACACACACACACACACACACACACACACATCTATATTGCTAAAAGTCTGATCTTGATCACTTCCTGTTTTTCTGTTTCATGATTTTAGAAAAAATGCTGCAACTTACGGCTGTGATTTTTGGCCATCTAACTCAGAATCCCCCTCCATGTGCAGGACAAGAGGATGTTTCCCATCAATAAAAAATAAAAGAGTTATTAATGTTTAAAAATGCTGCCCCTGCTGTTCTCCTAGGGAGGTGGACGGGACTATAAAACCTGGAAGTGTTGTGCCTCAGTCAGTCTCTGCAAGATGGGGAAGTGAGAGGTTCATGTCTCACAGTATGAACTGTGAATAACACTGAACACATGTCTACTAAACTGTGAGTGTGGTTTTACTGACTTTGAGTGCCCTTAATGTGGTTTGAAAATGTGGTTGGTTTGAAGTAAAAGCACTGCAAATGGTTGGTGGGGCTTGGGTTGAAGTAAAAGCACTGAAAATGGTTGGTGAGGCTTGGGTTAAAGTAAAAGCACTGGAAATGGTTGGTGGGGCTTGGGTTGAAGTAAAAGCACTGTGGTTGGTTGGCAGGGCTTAGGTTGAAGTAAAAACACTGCAAATGGTCGGTGGGGCTTGGGTTGCAGTAAAAATGGTTGGTGGTCTAAACTTGACAACTTCCTGTTTACACTGTATATTGATTTCAGATAAAATGCTACCACTTATGGCTGTGAATTTTGGCCATCTTCCTCAGTCCCCCTCCACTCATCAGGTGCAAAGGATTCTTCCCATCAATGAAAATTAAAGTGTTATTAGTGTTTAAAAAATGTTGAGAATCACTTTCCTGTCAATCATGCCATGAAGGTCACACCTTTTCCGGTGGGAGGGAGGAGGGATTATAAAACCCGGAAATGTGGGTCTGGTTCAGACTCTGCATGAAGGGGGAGGGAGAGGTCACAAATGTCTGAGCTGTGAATCAACTGAACACACTGATTGTCTACTGAACTCTGAGTGTGGTGTTTTGTGTGGTTTTATGGTGGTTTCTCCCTGCTTGAAGTGGTATGAAACTGCACTTGAATTTGGTGGCCTTGCACCCTGCTTGAAGTGGTATGAAACTGCACTTGGGTTTGGTGGACTTGGATCCTGCTTGAAGTGGTATGAAACTGCACTTGAATTTGGTGGCCTTGCACCCTGCTTAAAGTGGTATGAAACTGCACTTGAATTTGGTGGTCTTGCACCCTGCTTGAAGTGGTATGAAACTGCACTTGAATTTGGTGGCCTTTCACCCTGCTTGAAGTGGTATGAAACTGCACTTGAATTTGGTGGCCTTGCACCCTGCTTAAATTGGTATGAAATTGCACTCGAATTTGATGGCCTTGTACTCTGCTTGAAGAGGTACGAAACTGCACTTGAGTTTGGTGGACTTGGGTCCTGCTTGAAGTGGTATGAAACTGCACTTGAATTTGGTGGCCTTGCACCCTGCTTAAATTGGTATGAAATTGCACTCGAATGTGATGGCCTTGTACTCTGCTTGAAGAGGTATGAAACTGCACTTGAGTTTGGTGGACTTGGATCCTGCTTGAAGTGGTATGAAACTGTACTTGAATTTGGTGTTAGTCGTTAGTCAACTGCCAACCCACCAGCCATGAGTGAGCTGCCAGCACATCAGGCTTGAGGGACTGAGCTGCCACCGCAAGAATCCATATGGACCACTATGTCCACACTAGCCCTCTGGAGACCAGTCCCTTCAGCCCACAACACCCAAACCAGTGCTCCAGAAAGCCCCTCCCCTCCACTGGCCACCAATATTGGAATTGGTGGAGAGGTGGAATATTGCGTTCAGGGACCAGCCCTCCCATTTGAACATGGGACCCAACATGTCCCACTTAGTCTAGTATATATATATATATATATATATATATATATATACACACTCAAAATATACAAAAAACCTACAATAACAGGGCAATAATAACAATAATAGTCTATTGTAGTTCAGAGCATATTTGAGGTTTAAGTGTTTAATAGCCTGATAGCTGAAGGGAAGAAGCTGTTCCTGTACCTGAAAATTTCAGTTTTCAGGTTCCTGTACCTTCTTCCCGATGGCAGTGGTGAAATAAGTGTGTGGCCAGGGTGGTGTGGGTCTCTGATGATGCTGGCTGCCTTTTTGAGCGATTTACCAAAATCCCTTCGATGGTGGGGAGGTCAGAGCCGGTGATGGACTGGGCAGTGTTCACAACTTTTTAAATTTTTTAAATTTTTTATTGTGTTCACAACTTTTAGCAGTATTTTTCACTCCTGGACATTCAAGTTGCTGAACCGGGCCGTGATGCAACCAGTCAATAAGCTATCTACTGTACACCTGTAGAAGTTCAAGTGAATCCTCTCTGACATACTCTCTGGATAGCATGCAACCAAAGCTTTTCACTGTACCTCGTACACACGCAGGGCCGTCTTAACAGCATTATAGGTCCATGGGAAAAGCATTGCATTGGGGCCCCAGTTTCTCTATGCTGAATCAAATATGCCGTCATGCACTTGCAATGTTCTTCTCCGTTTTCATGTTCTACAATAACATCCTACATACATAGACATAGATTAGCATGGGGTCCCTACGCTCATGGGGTCCCGGGCAACTGCCCTGCGGGCCCATGCGTTAAGACAGGCCTGTACACACGTACAGGGCTGTTTATTGACAATAAACTAAACTATATATAGTGTCATGACTGTGATCCTGATCAGCAATCTCCAATTCAATGCCTGGGAATAGGATAAGAGCTATGCCTCAGTATCAGAGGCTGAAAACATAAATTCATTACATAAGTTCACCAGGTTGACAGTCAACTGTCCTAAGGTCATGTGATAGGAGCTGAATTAGGCCATTCGGCCCATCAAGTCTACTCCGCCATTCAATCATGGCTAATCTATCTCACCCTCCCTACCCCATTCTTCCGCCTTCTCCTCATAATGCCCGACACCCATACTAATCAAGAATTGAATGTTTGTCCATTCAGTTAGATTTGGCAGATTCATAAGTTTATATGTGCTCTTGGCTCTGAAATCCTTCTCTAATGTTCTCCAAACTATATTCATCAAGCTCAATTTCAGAAAATCTGCCAACTTCAACAACCATATTCTTAATCATCTTAGGAAAATATTATGTACCAAGTCAATTCAAGGTCATTTCAACAAACTATGCTCATAATTGAAGTTTTTAGACCTTAATATCCTTCTTGTGGATTCTATGATGCATCCATAATTACATACAGTCCTTCAAATGAGGTTTATCCAGAGCTCTTTACTAATGAAACATAATTTCACTTGTTAATTTCCAAACTTCTTTGAGATAAATATTCTTTAGTTTTTTTAATACTTTTAGGAGCATAATATAGCTTTTGGCGATTGCTGTACATGTAGATAAATAACATTATGAGAGACATAAGAGGTGTCTAAATTCTGAGAGGCTTAGATAGGGCTGAGAACCAGTGTTCCATGGGAGGGGTGTCTTAAGCTACATTCCTTAGGTTTAAGGGGAGGTGTAAAGTTGGATCCAGGGGGACCAAGGCTGAGAGCTGAAAATCCAGGGATATTCAATATTCAGGAGGGATAGACAGAAAGGAAAAGGAGGTGGGGTAGCATTGCTGGTGAGAGAGGAAATTAATGCAATAGAAAGGAAGGACATTAGCTTGGAGGATGTGGAATCGATATGGGTAGAGCTGTGAAAATCTAAGGGGCAGAAAACGCTAGTGGGAGTTGTGTACAGGCCACGTAACATAGAAACATAGAAAACATAGAAAATTATGTGCAGGAGTAGGCCATTCGGCCCTTCGAGCCTGCCCCGCCATTCAATATGATCATGGCTGATCATCCAACTCAGTACCCCGTACCTGCCTTCTCTCCATAGCCCCTGATCCCTTTAGCCACAAGTGCCACATCTAACACCCTCTTAAATATACCCAATGAACTGGCCTCAACTACCTTCTGTGCCAGAGAATTCCAGAGACTCACCACTCTCTGTGTAAAGAATGTTTTCCTCATCTCGGTCCTAAAGGAATTCCCCCTTATCCTTAGACTGTGACCCCTTGTTCTGGACTCCCCCAACATCGGGAACAATCTTCCAGCATCTAGCTTGTCCAACCCCTTAAGAATTTTTTAAGTTTCTATAAGATCCCCCCTCAATCTTCTAAATTCCAGCGAGTACAAGCCGAGTCTTTCCAGTCTTTCCTCATATGAAAGTCTTGACATCCCAGGAATCAGTCTGGTGAATCTTCTCTGTATGGCAAGAATGTCTTTCCTCAGATTTGGAGACCAAAACTGTACACAACAAAACTGTAACAGTAGTAGTGGAGTTGGGGATGGCATCAAACAGGAAATTAGAAATGCGTGCAACAAGGGTAAAGCAGATATAATGGGTGACTTCAATCTACATATAGATTGGGTGAATCAAATGGGCAAGGGTGCTGAGGAAGAGGATTTCTTGGAATGTATGTGGGATAGTTTTCTAAACCAACATGTAGAGGAGCCAACGAGAGAGCAGGCTATTCTAGACTGGGCATTGGGTATTGAGTAATGAGAAAGTGTTAGCTAGCAGTCTTGTTGTGCGTGGCCCCTTGGGCAAGAGTGACCATAATATGGTTGAGTTCTTCATTAGGATGGAGAGTGACATAATTAAATCAGAAACAAGGGTTCTGAACATAAACAAAGGTAACTTTGAAGGTATGAGACGTGAATTGGCCAAGATAGACTGGCAAGTAATTCTTAAAGGGTTGACGGTGGATGTGCAATGGAAGGTATTTAAAGACTGCATGGATGAACTACAACAATTGTTCATCCCAGTTTGGCAAAATAATAAATCAGGGAAGGTAATGCATCCATGGATAACAAGGGAAATCAGGGATAGTATAAAAACAAAAGATGAAGCATACAAAGTAGCCAGAAAAAGCAGCGTACCAGAGGACTGGGAGAAATTCAGAGTCCAGCAGAGGAGGACAAAGGGCTTAATTAGGAAAGGGAAAATAGATTATGAAAGAAAACTGGCAGGGAACATAAAAACTGACTCCAAAAGTTTTTATAGATATGTGAAGAGAAAGAGATTAGTTAAAACAAATGTAGGCCCCTTGCAACAGGTGAATTGATCATGGGGAACAAGGACATGGCAGACCAATTGAATACCTACTTTGGTTCTGTCTTCACTAAGGAAGACATAAATAATCTGCCGGAAATAGCAGGGGACCGGGGGTCAAATAAGGTGGAGGAACTGAGTGAAATCCAGGTTAGCCGGGAAGTGGTGTTGGGTAAATTGAATGGATTAAAGGCCGATAAATCCCCAGGGCCATATAGTCTGCATCCCAGAGTACTCAAGGAGGTAGCCACAGAAATAGTGGATGCATTAGTGATCATTTTTCAAAACTCCTTACATTCTGGAGTAGTTCCTGAGGATTGGAGGGTAGCTAATGTAACCCCACTATTTAAAAAAAGGAGGGAGAGAGAAAACGGGGAATTACAGACCAGTTAGTCTAACATCGGTAGTGGGGAAACTGCTAGAGTCAGTTATTAAAGATGGGACTGCAGTATATTTGGAAAGTGGTGAAATCATTGGA
This sequence comes from Raja brachyura, assembly GCA_963514005.1. Next base: position 59,502,185 of record OY740791.1, on the reverse strand, counting down.
CAAAGTTAGCATGGATTTACGAAAGGTAAATCATGTCTGATGAATCTTATAGAATTTTTCGAGGATGTAACTAGTAGAGTGGATAAGGGAGAACCAGTGGATGTGTTTTTTCTAGACTTTCAGAAGGCTTTCGACAAGGTCCCACATAAGGGATTAGTATACAAACTTAAATCACACGGTATTGGGGGTTCAGTATTGATGTGGATAGAGAACTGGCTGGCAGACAGGAAGCAAAGGGTAGGAGTAAATGGGTGCTTTTCAGAATGGCAGGCAGTGACTAGTGGGGTACCGCAAAGCTCAGTGCTGGGACCCCAGCTATTTACAATATATATTAATGATTTGGATGAGGGAATTGAATGCAACATCTCCAAGTTTGCGGATGACACTAAGTTGGGGGGTAGTGTTAGGTGTGAGGAGGATGTTAGGAGGCTGCAAGGTGACTTGGATAGGCTGGGTGAGTGGGCAAACGCATGGCAGATGCAGTATAATGTGGATAAATGTGAGGTTATCCACTTTGTTGGCAAAAACAGGAGGGTAGACTATTATCTGAATGGTGGCAAATTAGGAAAAGGGGACATGCAACGAGACCTGGGTGTCATGGTACACCAATCATTGAAAGTAGGCATGCAGGTGCAGCAGGCAGTGAAGAAAGCCAATGGTATGTTAGCATTCATAGCAAAAGGATTTGAGTATAGGAGCAGGGAGGTTCTACTGCAGTTGTACAGGGTTTTGGTGAGACCACACCTGGAGTATTGCGTACAGTTTTGGTCTCCAAATCTGAGGAAAGACATTCTTGCCATAGAGGGGGTACAGAGAAGGTTCACCAGACTGATTCCTGGAATGTCAGGACTTTCATATGAGGAAAGACTGGATAGACTTGGCTTGTACCTGCTAGAATTTAGAAGACTGAGGGGGGATCTTATAGAAACTTACAAACTTCTTAAGGGGTTGGATAGGCTAGATGCAGGAAGATTGTTCCTGATGTTGGGGAGGTCCGGAACAAGGTGTCACAGTTTAAGGATAAGGGGGAATTCCTTTAGGACTGAAATGAGGAAAACATTTTTCACACAGAGAGTGGTGAGTCTCTGGAATTCTCTGCCATAGAAGGTAGTTGAGGCCAGTTCATTGGGTATATTTAAGAGGGAGTTAGATGTGGCCCTTGTGGCTAAAGGGATCAGGGTATATGGAGAGAAGGCAGGTACAAGATACTGAGTTGGATGATCAGCCATGATCATATTGAATGGTGGTACAGGCTCAAAGGGCCGAATGGCCTACTCCTGCACCTAATTTCCATGTTTCTATGTTTCTATGTAAAGGAATTCTAAGGGGTGTATTTTTTTCATGTAAAGATTAGCTTGTATCTGATGTGAACTGCCAGAGGAAATGTTGGAGGCCAGACCAGTAGAGAAATATGGTACAAATACAGGAAGATTGCACTAGTATAGGCGGGCATAAGAGTCAGCAGGACTCGATGGGCTGAAGGGCCTGTATCTATGCTGTATACTCTATGACTCCATGGCCTATACATCTCTCCATTATTTCACAGTTCCTAAATCCTGTGCTTTTAAGAGCAGGATCCATCTTTCTCAGGTGAAAGTGCATGTCGTCACATTCTCCCACAAGAGCAGAGTGGACTGGCTTCATGTGTCTCCTGGCCAAGTTAGTTGGTTCCACAGAGTCCGCACCTCAGCCCACAGAGCTTGGTTGACTTTTAGTGGATGTGAAATTTAGATTGAATAAGTCACCACCATCGAAACAAATACTGGTTGCCTCTGCACAACTCATGAACACATAATGTGGTTAATATTTTGACTCCAATCTTTGACTACACTCTTTTGAGTTAGGCTCACAAATCATATACATGTGGAAGTAGGATTAAAAAGTTCCAGATTCATCAGGTTCTCTGCCTTTCATCCTGCACAAGAATGGGCAGCACAGTGATGCAGCTGGTAGCGCCACTGCCTCTAAGCGCCAGAGACCCAGGTTGGATCCTGACTTCGAAAGCTGTCTGTGTGAAGTGTCCATGTTCTCCCTGTGACTGCATGAGTTTCCTCTGGTTACTCCGGTTTCCTCACACATCCCAAATATGTCTGGGTTTGTAGGTTAATTGGCCTGTGAAAATTGCTCCTAGTGTATAGGGAGTGGATGAGAAAGAGGAGAACATAGAGCTAGCATGAACAGATGATCGATAGTCAGTGAGCTAAAAAGCATGTTTTCACAATGTATTTCTAAACTAAGCTATAATTTTCCATCCTACTCTCACTGTGACCTCCTGCACGGTCACTGCAAACTGGAGTCTTATCTTCCCTCAACAATTTAGAGACAATGCTACAACAGCAACTTCCAGTAACCTGATTTCCGAATGTATCAATCGACCATCTGTCATATTGGCTGAGCTTGTTTGGTATTTCCTTACTTTTCTCTGGAAAATGGGGAACATTCCCGACATGTCTTTCTGCTCCGTAGAGTTTTGACCGTTCTCCCTCGCTGACTGCTCCCATTCACTCAATGTCCAGATAGTCTTGTTTACAACCTATCACTCATTACCTGATCAGAGCCACCAACCCCCCCCCCCCCCCCCCCACCCACTCTGCAGCTTAACAAGCTTCTTTTAACTCCTGGAAACTCAAGAACTGTAGATGCTGGGATCTTGAGCAAAACGTAAAAGTGCTGGAGGAACACAGCAGGTGAGGCAGCATCTGTGGAGGGAATGGACAGGCGACATTTCAAGTCGGGACTCTTTTACAGACCGATACAGTTGGGGCATTTCTTCAGTGTTCAGACCATGTTTGAGTCAGGCACTTTTCCACAGACTAAAGAAGGGTCCGGACCTGAATCGTTGCCTGTCCATCCCTCCACAAATGCTGACTGACTTGCAGAGTTCTTTAGTGCTTCATGTTTTGTTCTATTCTCTCCTTCCCAGTTTTGATTGAATTAGTCACCACCATCCATACTAATGCTGGGTGCCTCTCCAAGAAAAAAGCGGTTCCCTGAGAGCGTCAAAAAAGGAGGTTGAAGGACACAGCCACACTGATGAGTTAAAAGATGAACCAATTTTTGTCCCCGCTGACATCCCACCAATCTCACCCCCACAACATCAATTTGACATCAGCCCTCCCAAGCTGAGTGAGGTAAAAGAAGTAGTGAGGAAGGCAAGAACGCCCTCTGCACCAGGCCCTAATGGTGTTCCGTATTATATCTACAAGAATGCCCCAGATATTCTGAAATTCTTCTGGAGGAACATGAGGGTTGTGTAGGAAAAGGAAGTCATCCCCAAAACCTGGCGAAGAGTGTGGGGAGTCCTAATCCCAAAAGAAAAAAAATCTTCCACCATCGAACAGTTTTGGCAAATAAACCTTCTTAACATAGAGGGCAAGATCTTTTTCAGTGTGGTGGTGAAAAGACTTACAAAGCATCTGAAACAAAACCATTTCATTGATACATCAATCCAAAAGGCGGGCATAGCAGGTTTCTCAGCATGCCTTGAACATTCCAGCATCATATGGCATCAAATCCAGACTGCTAAGAAAGAACAAAAGAATCTGCATGTCTTGTTCCTCGATCTGGCCAACGCCTATGGATCAGTTCCTCATTCGCTACTGTGGACTGCTTTTGAATTCTTTCAGGTGCCTGCAATAATAACAAACCTGATAAAAAAAAACTACTTCCAGGATCTGCAATTTTGTGTTACAACATCAGACTTTACCACAGCGTGGCAACCACTGGAAGTAGGCATCATGGCGGGGTGCACCATCTCCCCATTGACCTTCACTACGGCAATGGAGCTCATTATCAGAGCATCAAAATGGGTTGTAGGAGTGAAACGGCTACAGTGTGGTCAGCGATTGCCACCGGTACGAGCCTATATGGACGATATAACAACACTAACAACAACTATCCCCTGCACCAAGAGACTTCTGTAAAAACATCATCAAAGCATCACATGGGTAAGGATGAGGATTAAACCCAGCAAGTGCAGAAGCATCTCCATTGTCAAAGGTCAAGTCAAGGATCAAAGATTTCATATTAACGGAATACCTGTTCCAACTGTTTCAGAAATGCCAGTGAAGAGTTTGGGCCGATGGTATGATCCAAATCTCAAGGACACCGAGCAGTTTGAACAACTGAAAAAGGATACCATCATGCACATAGCTCGCATCAACAAAACCTTGCTACCAGGAAAGCTCAAGCTGTGGTGCTTCCAATTTGGCATACTACGAAGAATCTTGTGACCTTTAACTATGTATGAAATCCCCATCAACAAAGTGGAAAAGCTGGTAAGAATGTTCAGCACACATGTGAAACAGTGGCTTGGACTTCCACGATGCTTAAGTGCTGTTGGACTGTACAGGAATGACAAATTGGAACTACCCATTGCAGGACTTGTGGAAGAGTTCAAATGCACGAAAGCAAGGTTGGTCATGACCCTCACTGAATCTGAACATGCTGTTATTCGAACAGCGGCCCCCAGTGTAGCAACGGGGTGGAAGTGGGCCCCATCTAAAGCCATTCAGAGTGCTAAGTCTGCTCTTCATTTCCAGGATGTGGTTGGCCAAGTCCAACACAGGAGAGCCTGGCTCGGGCTCGTCTCAAATGCTCCTCAATGGCACAAGACAACATCAGTGCAGAAAAGACGGCTCGTGGTGGAGGAGGTGAGAAGACCAGAGGAGGCAGAGCGACATGCCAAGGCTGTCTCAATGGCCAAGCAGGGCCAATGGACTAACTGGGAGAGCCAGGAAAAGAGGAAACTCAGCTGGTGTGACATCTGGCAAATGGAAGGATCTCGGCTAAGTTTTGTCATCTGAGCCACTTATGATGTTCTACCATCACCCTAGAACCTGAAGCAGTGGTTCGGAGAAGACCCTGCTTGCTCCTTTTGCAAAGGCACATTTTACCAGGATGCACTATGAGCCTCGGCCAAGGGCGTTACACTTGGCGGCATAACCAAGTTCTCAGAAAGCTGTCATAAATCCTTGAACAGAGGCGAACGGTCAGAAATGTTTCCCCACCAACATCGGCAGGAAATGTCCACTTCACAACATTTGTACCAGCAGGCCAACCTCCAGAGCACCAGATAACTTCAATGGATGTAAGCATTCTGCAGCCTGCTCGGGATTGGAAAATGGAAGTGGGCTTAGAATAAAAGGCTTGTGTTTCCCCCAGACATTGTGGCTACAACACTCCGACCAGACATGGTCCTGTGGTTCATAACAGCCAAGTTGGCATACGTTGTGGAATTGACAGTTCCATGGGAAGATGGTGTTGAAAAAGCTTATGAGAGGAAGAAGACCAAGTACTCTGAACTGGCAACTGAAGCTTCCCAGAATGGCTGGAAGACCAAGATTTTCCCTGACGAAGTGGGATGCACGGGATTTGTTGCTACATCTTGACCAGGCTATTAAAGAAAATGGGGGTGAGGGGTCACTCCCTCCAACAAGCAATCAAATCATTATCAAATTCTGCTGAAAAAAGCAGCGATTGGATTTGGTTCAAAAGGAGAGATAACAATTGGGCTGCAAAATGAAGACAGGAGGGTGTGGAATTGAGGGGGGTGTAACAGGGACACCAGGTATCACCGTTGAGCCCTCTGGAGATGTTGTGGGCTTATCAATGAAACGTCAAAGAAAGAGGGTGCCCATCTCATGACCCCGATGACGTACCTACCCTACCTTTCACCACTCCAATCCCACTGCAAATAGCAAGAGTGCCGACTTATTACAGGGATTGAAACATCCAGTCCTATTAGCTCTACATAACTCAAGAAGAAATAACGTGGTCAAGCCTACACTCCTTTCAGTTCGGCTCAAAAATTCTACACATGTGGTGGTAAGATTAGAAAATTCCAGATTCATCAAGTTCCTTGTCTTTCATCTTGCACATATCTGTGTGAAATTTGCGTGTTCTACCCTGTGATCACATGGGTTTCCTCCGGGTGCTCCGGTTTCCTCCCAAATCACAAAAGCGTGCAGGTTTGTAGGTTATTTAACCTCAAGAAAATGCCCCCAGTATGTAAGGAGTGGTTGAGGAAGTGGGATAATATAGACCAGCATTTGAATGGGTGATCGAAGATCGGCGTGGACTTGGTGAACAGAAGGGTCTGTTTCATGCTGTACCCTTAAACTCTAAACTCTAAATGAGTTTATGAAATAATTGTAACAACTAATGAATTCCAATTGATTTGCAACATGTCTTAGCAAACGGTAAAGGTGATTATTCACAAAGAAAGATCTTTCTCATTATTTGTGTGTCTCTGGCTCAGTAGGATAATGTTTTATTGTTTTACATAAATAATTGAACGCCTGATCATTGATTGCTGTGCTGGTACTATGTTTACAAATACACAGGACAAGATGTTAAAAGTCCAAAGTGCCAAATATCAATTTACTCCCGATGGTGATGGGAGCCTTCTGCACTCACCTGTGCTCCTCCGACGTTGAGAAAGGCTAGGCAGATACGTCATTGGGGTTATCAAGTGGGAACCTACTTCCATCGACGTTTCGTTGATTGAACCCACGACGTCTCCAGTAGGCTCCAGTAGGCTCAATCATCCCTGAACCACCCCCCTCTGCATCTGTCTAGTCGGTTATTTGGGAGACCAAATGGGGTATTTCCTCTTCAGCCAGAGCCACTGGCTACTCCACTCTGCCACCCGTGATGTTTCTTTGATGGCCTTGCGTAGGGCTTGTCCGTTGATCCCCAGGTCCTTCATCAGTCTTAAGGTAGATGTTGCCACGAATCCTCGACATCCAACTTCTCCCGGGCAGATCTTAGCTCTCCAGCTCCGCTGTTCTGCCTCCGCTGCAAGCTCTGTATATCGCAGTTTCTTTCTTTCATAGAAACATAGAAACATAGAAAATAGGTGCAGGAGTAGGCCATTCGGCCCTTCGAGCCTGCACCGCCATTCAATGTGATCATGGCTGATCATCCAACTCAGTATCCCGTACCTGCCTTCTCTCCATACCCCCTGATCCCTTTAGCCACAAGTGCCACATCTAACGTCCTCTTAAATATAGCCAATGAACTGGCCTCAACTACCTTCTGTGGCAGAGAATTCCAGAGACTCACCACTCTCTGTGTAAAGAGGCTTTCGAAGGCTTCCTGCACAGCTTCCTCCCAAGGGGCGGTGAGCTCCACAAAATACACCATGCGCTGAGAGTTCAACCAGAGCACAAGATCGGGCCTCAAGTTGGTGATGGCTATCCCTAATGGAACTGTCAGCCGTTGGTCCACATCCAGCAGCACCTGCCTCCAGCTGTCGTGGTGTAGAGTCCATAGATGCAAGGAACAGTTGGACTAGGATTTACAAGAGTGATCAGATTTTGGAAAAGATCACCTTCATATGTAGGTTCCAGTATACTAAGGGCATTCATATAAAAAAAGATTATCATGAGAAATCTGATTTTGCGTTGTGTGCTGATGTTTCTCTGAAACAGGCACAACAGGCACACTCGCTGGGACTCGCCGGAGGGGAGCGCTCCGTTTCGCTGGCCCGCGGCAGCCTGAAGCCACGGTCTGCGGAGCTTCAGCCGGCGCGGCGTCCGCAGCCTGGGATCCCTCGTGGGGGACCCGGGAGAAGAAGAAGCCACCCCTGCTGGCCCGCGGCCTACTTCTACCGCAGGTCCGGCGTGGACTTCCCATCACCCCTGGAGGGGAGCTTCGACCGCCGGCCCTGTGGTCTGCGGTGCTTCTGGCTGCGACGCGGCGGGAACTTTAAATCTTCGACCGCCGGCCTGCGGCCTACACCAACCTGAAGCCACGGTCTCCGGTGCGGAAGAGCCGACTCAGGACTTACCTGGACTTTACCTTGTCTGCATATCTGGACGCCCACAGCGACGACTGCGGAGGGTTGAGGTCTCGACCACGGGGGAAAATGGAGGAGGACTGGCCAAATTTGGTGCCTTCCACCACAGTGATGAATGCTGTGGTGGATGTTTGTGTTACATTTTTTTATTGTGTATTGTGTGTTCTTTATCATTGTACTGCTGCTGGCAAATTCATTTCACTTGCACTTCATGTGCAATGTGATGAATAAAACTGTATTGTATTGTATTGTATTGTAAAATACTGGTCATTCATTGGGACAAGCAGGATTTCTGGATAGAAGGAATGGGTGACGAGTTGGGTCGAAACCCTTCTTCAGACTGAGCCTACCCCTGTCAGAATGCTCTCAGGTCTTCCTGTCATCAGAACCGGCCCATCCATTCAAAATCAAAGTAATGTAAGCAATTTCTCCACATCAGGACATCTACAACCAACCTAATAGCAAGCTCAGTCTGAGGAAGGGTCGCGACCCAAAATGTCACCCATTACTTCTATACAGAGACGCTGACTGTCCCGCTGAGTTACTCCAACATTTTATGTCTATCTTCGGTGTAAACCAGCAACTGCAGTTCCTTTCTACACAGATGTCTCTCTGAGCTGGGTCACAGCCATGATGCCTGGTGCACGGATCCTCCTAAAGCTTGCTCCTCTCTCAGATATGACTTAACCACAACTAAGCCTACCCCCTGTCTGAATGCTCTTAGTTCGTACTATCACCAGAACAAACCCCATCCATTCAAAATCAAAGTTATGTAAGCATTGCCTCCACACCAGGATAGCTACAACAAACCACTAGATAGCTCACTCATTTTTGTAAAGACACATGGGATGAATTTAAACTCGCAGTAACATGTCAATTCTTCAAAGATAGACACAAAATGCTGGAGTAACTCAGCGGGACAGGCAACATTTCTGGATAGAAGGAATGGGTGACATTTTGGGTCGAGACCCTTCTTCAGACTGAGAAGGGTCCTATCTGATCTCCTGGTTTCCAAACACTCTAATTCCCCTTCCCTTTCCCATGCTGAAGTTTCTGTCCTAGGCCTCCTCCATTGTTAGAGTAAGACCAAATACAAATTGGAGGAACAGCATCTCATGTTTTGCTTGGGCAGCTTACAATCCTGTGGTATGACTCTTGATTTCTCTAACTTCAAGCAACCCTTGCATTCCTCTCTCTCCATCCCTCCCTCATCCAAGTCTTATCAGTTTCAAAGTCATCTATACTAGTTGTCAATGCTGGTTTTCACATTGGTTATAGCTAACAATGGCCTGCTTCCATTATCATTGTTACTTTTTTTGCATATCTTTCATTCATTTATTCTATATCTCCCTACCTCACCATATCTCGTTTCTCTTTTCCCTGACGCTCAGCCTGAAGAAGGGTCACGACTCGAAACGTCACCTATTCCTTTTCTCCAGAGATGCTCTCTGACCCGCTCAGTTACTTTTTGTGAGTATGAAGTGTTCTTCGCTATGTCTATTTGTTGCTTTCTTTCATTATTGAGGCAGCTCAGTTGGTTAATTAATTGGTCAACCATTAACTAATAAGTCAACCATCAGAAGTATGGTGGAGAAGTTCACACTTGCTTGCTACAGTCATCCACTTAATATTTCACCAACAAATATTTCATGTGGTTCCAACCCTTTCGAGAGGAATTTTTGAGCTTGACCCATGCATATATGTAGCTGAATATTAGCAGTCTCTGCTCCAACATGGCAAAATTCCAGGTTACCAATCTAACATTTTGATTCTGTTCTAAATAAGACGGTGTGTTTGGCATCTCGTTTTCCAAGCTTCCCTTTTCTTGCTTTGAAGCAAGAAATACTTCCTTCAATGACCAAAAGAACAATAAACACAAGCACTTCTTCAGAGAGAGAACCAACATAAGCAGTAGTTCTTTGCTGTTGCTGCAATGAAAGGATGATCGGAGAAGAATAAACCTTGAATGCGGCTCACATAAAGCATCAACTGGAAGCGGAGACTCATTGCTGATATGACACTGCTCCATGATCCCTGTGTCTATATTGGGGGCGAGGTTCCCTTTTCCTGAATAAGTACATCTGGATGGCATTATGTGTATAAACAAAGATGTTTACAATGTGCTGGGGAATATATGTGAAATGGTGAGCATTTGTGCTACTGAACAGGCTCCCCTCAGGCCCCTGGCATGTGTAATTCATAGTGCTAACGATGCACAATAAATATGATTGATTTTTTCCAGACGCCACCTATTGTGCTCATACCAGCCAGCTCCACTTAAGTGCTTTATAATGAAGGGTGTTTGTGCGTGATTTCAGAAATCGTACCATCAGCAAGACACCAATGTTTCCCCAACTCTCCCTATACAACAACAGCGGATTGTCACGCATTATACTGGGCAATTCTCAAGAGTAACGAGGGTCAAGAGTGTTTTATAGTCATATGGCCCAAATAGAACATTGAAATTCTTACTTGCAGCAGCACAACCGAATATGTAAACATAGTACACTGTAAACAATACAAGAAAAAAAGGTTCAGTGTGTGCGTATATACACATACTCACATATACACACATAAATATACAGATATATATAATTCTCACATAACAATGAAGAACGCAAAACCATTGCAATGTCATATTTTTGCTTTGACGAAGGAACGATATTGCAGGTGTGTCATGTTTTGTAATGTTTACTTGCCCGTGTAACTCATTCTGTATAAAACAAATGCAATTTATCACACAGTGAACAGATAGCGTTAGAGTTGAAAGATAAACTGGTTGTTGAGCCAAATATTTTAACCTGAAAGTCTCCTTAAGTAGCATGCGTTGGGGAAAAGCAAGACAACATAAATGCTGTGGTGAAATAAGCAAAGGGAAATTATCAGTATTACATAGATCTGCAACTGGAGGGGGAAGAATAAATCCACACTGGCTTGTGGTGATTGCTGGTGTTTGTGTGTGAGAAATGGCTGCAGCCTCTGCACACGTCATCGATAACAAAGACACAAAAAGCTGCAGTAACTCAGGGGGTCAGGCAGCATCTCTGGAGAAAAGGAACAGGTGACATTTTGAGTCGAGGCCGTCCACAACAGACGGGAACGCTGATGATGTTACAAAAGCATTCCGAAAACATTGACATCTTTAGTTTTCTGAAAGGCATAATTGCTCGAGGAGTCATGTGCAAGTTTTTGGGTCCAGCAAATAAATGATTCAATCTTTCTCAGAGTTGGGAAGTGAGTGAGAAGGGGAGGAGAGGAGGAATTAAAAATGTTAAGCGGATGGGGGGGGGGGGGGGGGAAGTGGGTGGAAGGGGACATGAGGGATGGCAAGGATAGGAGAAAACAATGGAAATGGGAGATAGGTGTTCAAATGAGGGGAAAGAAGCATGGTGGGTGCAGGTTGGGAGAAGGTAGGAGAGGTGTACAAAACCATGAGGAATAGATCAGGTAGACGTACAAAGTCTCTTGCCCAGAGTAGAGGAATCCACAGCCAGAGGACACAGGTTTAAAGTGAGAGGGGAAAGATTTAATAGGAACCTGAGGGGTAACATTTTTACACAAAGGGTGATGGGTGTATGGAACAAGCTGCCGGAGGAGGTAGTTGAGGCAGATGCTATCACAATGTTTAAGAAACATTTTTACAGGTACATTGACGGGGTAGCTTTAGAGGGATATGGACCAAACGCAGGCAGGTGGGACTAGTGTGGATGGGAAATCTTGGTGGTTGTGGGCCTGTTTCCACGCTGTGTGACTCCATGACTCAAGGGTGGCGCTGTTGAGTATGGCTGCCCCGCCTGCGGCTGTTCGTCCTTTCATTCTTTTTTCTATTTTTAGTCCGTCAAAAGTTTTGTTTTGGAGTTATTTTAGTCTTTTTATGTGGGGGTGGGGGAAGGGGGAAACCGTTTTTCTTCGACACTAACTAGTCGAGGATGCATCTGTCCTCCAAGCCGCATCTTCGCCCCCCCTCCTCGCGGCCTACCATCTGGATTGGCGCGGCCTTTCCTGCCGGAGACCTGCCAGAGCTTCAGCTTCAACAGCGGCGCAGCACTAGATTCTATCGTGGGGTGGGCGATGCTATACTGGGGTTGCCGCGTTGGATCTCCGTGGTGTTGGGACTGCCGACTTTAACACCATGGAGCTGTGGTCTGCGGAGCTTCCAGCCGCGGGAATCGCTGACTTTTACAACGCGGGGCCTGGGATCTTTCGTCGAGGATTGCCGTGTGGAGCTTTGCCCAGCTCGGCCTGTGAACTTCAGGAGCCCCGGTCTCCGGTGGGAAACGGCCATTTTGGAACTCCAGGCCACTGAAAGTGTTCTTCCAACTCCGGAGTTCCAACGTTCGGTGAGAGGGCCTGAAACATCGGGCCGCCGTTGCGGCGACTGCGGAGGCCTCAATAGGCCCCAACCACAGGTGAACATAGAGGAAGATGACTGATCTTTTATTGCCTTCCCTCACAGTGGGAAATGTTGATTCCGCTGTGTGGTGGGTTGTGTTTTTTAATTTATTTGTATGGCTGGATGGCAACCCAAATCTCGCTGTACCAATTGGTACAGTGACAATAAATGTAAGCTTGAACTTGAACTTGACTTTATGACTAATTGGGAATACACTCGGGTGAGGGGTGGGGGTCACAGTAAAGAATGAGGGGGAAGGAGTGGTATTACTTGAAGTTGGAGAATTTGATGTTCATACCATTGGGTTGGAAGCTACCCAAATGGAATATGAGGTGTTGTACCTTCAGCTTGTGTGGCTTCACTCTGGCAATGGAGGAGGACAGGGAATGAAAGATGAACATGAGAATGGGAAATAGTATTTTACACTGACCTGTTGAAGCAATGGATTTTGACTGCAGAGTGTACCACTGTGATAACTCTTTGACGTTGATGAATTGCTGGTTGGGTTGCTAAGCATCCGAGTGTTTTTCCGGATTTTCATGTTGTGAGTGCTGAAACCGAGTTACAGCATCTGCAGTTAATCAGCTCGTTCTTTCAGGACCACTGACCAAACAAAGCCCTTTGTTGGGTCCAGCATTGTATGTCGATGCTGCCTGACCCACTTAGTTACTCCAGCATTTTGTGTCTATCTTTGGTATAAACCAGCATCTGCAGTTCCTTCCTACACAAAAATCCTTGTCCTCTGGATGATGGTGGTGTGTTCCAGGAAACTGCACAGGTACTTCCTGGATTGTTAGTCAGTACGTTGGGTTTGACTATAGTAATAACCAGTCATCCCACCTTGCTTTAGAGATGCGTCCAGATGCAGCGACTTTTGTTAAACCTTTCATAAGCTTTTGAAGGCTTTTGCCTTCCCCTACAGTTTCTAATCACCAAGGTGCTGGCAAAATTCTGGCATCTTTCCACCTTTGCACTGGCTTTCCATTTTTTTCCCACCACTTTTTGCCCTGTGATGAAAGCAGTGAGTTCTTGAAGAGCGCTGAGATCATGGCCCTGTGTAGTTGTGCTTGTACATTTCCTACGGTGATCCATTTGTGCCTGTGCCAGTTTGGTGGCCTTCAAGTAGAGCTGGACATTTTCAGGTCAACAATATGGTGATATAGCTGCTGTAGAGAGCCTAAATATCGCTGATTGAGCAAATGAAATCCATATATTCAATATACAATCCATTATCATCATCTGATTGAATGTTATGCTTCTGCTGACTTTACAACTTATGATTATGCCATTGGTCATAAGGCCATAAGTGATTGGAGTGGAATTAGGCCATTCAACCCATCAAGTCCACTCCACCATTCAATCATGGTTGATCTATCTCTCCCTTCTAACCCCATTCTCCTGCCTTTTCCCTATAACCCCAGATACCCGTACTAATCAAGAATCTATCTATCTGCCATATGCTGAGAGAATGGAGCAGCTGGGCTTGTACACTCTGGAGTTTAGAAAGATGAGAGGGGATCTCATTGAAACATATAAGATTGTTAAGGGCTTGGACACGCTAGAGGCAGGAAATATGTCCCCAATGTTGGGGTAGTCCAGAAGCAGGGGCCACATTTTAAGAATAAGGAGTAAGCCATTTAGAACGGAGAGGAGGAAACACTTTTTCTCACAGAGAGTGGTGAATCTGTGGAATTCTCTGCCTCAGAGGGCGGTGGAGGCAGGCTCTCTGGATGCTTTCAAGAGAGAGCTAGATAGGGCTCTTAAAAATAGCGGAGTCAGGGGATATGGGGAGAAGGCAGGAACGGGGTACTGATTGGGGATGATCAGCCATGATCACATTGAATGGCGGTGCTGGCTCGAAGGGCAGAATGGCCTACTCCTGCACCTATTGTCTATTGTCTATCTCTGCCTAAACATAGGTTTTGACATATGCTGACATAGGTTTTGGGTTTCATTTGTCCAACAAGGGATGTATTCATTCCAGTAGTCTTGGAAATGTTGTTCATGTTAGCATCAGTCATTATTAATGCTCAGTTACAGCACAGCAGTGTTGCAGGGATTTGAGTCACCACTCCGTCAACCACTGCGTTATAACAGTTCCAGCTGCCTGGCTTTCACCAGCTTCTACAATGGAATCCACTTGCATAGTGTCATCAGCACTTCAAAACCAATGGCTATAGTAGGAAGAGGGGAGTATATTGCAGTACACATTGGCATTAGACTCCTATTCATTAACTATAACTCCACCCTCAACACTATAATCCCATCGAAACGTCTCGAAACACCTGGAGTTAGGAATCAGCACCTGCCTTGACACTGAGTTCTTGACTTTCAGATCCACAGACCACAATCAGTGAGGATAGGTGACAACCCACCTTCACATTAAATCTCACAATAATACACTCTCAGTTCCCTACTATACTCCCTGTACACTCACGATTGTATGGCCAAATTCGACTCTAACTCCATTTGCAGATGACACCACTCTGGTGCCCAAGAGTGAACAATAACTTAGTTGTGGAGGGCCATGAGTACAAGAGTCAGGAAGTCATGGTTTAACTGTATAGCACTGTAGCTAGGCCACATTTGCAGTTCAGTTCTAGTCTCCCCATTACTGGAAGGATGTAGAGGGTTTTTAGAGAGAGTGCAAAGGAGGTTCACCAGGATGCTGCTGCCTTTGATTTGAGAGTTTCAGCTACACGGAGAAGGTGGATAAACTTGGATTGTTCTCTCTGGAACATTGGAGGTTGAGGGGAGACTTTAGAGAAGTAGATAAAATAATGAGAAGCAGAGATATTGTCGACAGTAAGAACCTTTCTCCCAGTGTGGAAATGTCCAACACTATAAGGTGAGGGGGGGTGGGGGGGGGGGGGGGTAGTTTAATGGAGATGTAGGGGGCAGGAGTTTTGCACAGAGAGTTGCATCTGCTCCATGAAGCCTTCACCATCCTCACTACTTGTGTTATAATTCATAGAGTGGTGGTTGAGGTTAACAAAATACGGCACTGCAATTAGTGCACCGGGGAATACTGATGGGGGACATCTGAGGATCTTGCACATATTGGGAATTATGTTATTAGTGTTAGAAATAAGGTTTCTTATTTCTAACACTCGAGTTCTCCTTGGTTGTAGAGAAAATCATTAAGCTTGTGAATCATTTTGGGTGATTGTGAGTCATAATATTGTAGCCAGAGATATAAACGTTGACTGACTCACTGTTGGAGCCATAAGTTTCCTGCAGTACGTGGGCAGAGAAACATAGAAAAAATGTTATGTGTTTTCAGTGGGTTCCAGGAGGATCTTTCACCGTTAATCTGGAAGATCTTTGTTCGATGCTGCATTTCTTAGCCTTGATAAAGTCCACGGTGGTCATTTGAGTTGTTATGCTTAACCACAGGAGATCTCTGATTGATATTGCATCTCTTGGTAGCTGATCACGATCATAATTCATTACTTATAATGAAAGTAATCTTTCATTACCTTGAAGGTGCTTTTTTCTCTCAAGGCCCTTCTTTATCACTTCACTTGAAAGGGTTATGATTAGTTCATTATAATAGACCTCTATTTTTCAATTCGTCACAACCATTTGGAATAGCATTAGGTTTAGGCACCTCATAAAAGGCAATTGAAATTTTTATATTTTCGGCAACAGAAAGAAGCCACAAACCTCATGTCACCTTTTTTTTTATTGTAAGCACAAGAAAGTAATTTTGAGGTGTATATCATGAGTTATATATATATATATATATATAATATAGCATGGAAAAATGACCTTTGGCCCACCATATCCTGAACAACCATGGACCATGAACCACTCTGCTAATTAAAATTAAAATGACCAGCACTTGCTCCATAGCCTTCTCTGCCCTAGTGATTCAAGCACTTTAGTTCAGTTTATTTTAATTTAGAGATACAGTGCAGAAACAGGCCCTTCAGCTCACCGAGTCCGCGCCCAACAGCAATCCCCACACATTAATATTACCCTGCACACATTAGGGACAACTTACATTTATACAAAGTCAGTTAACCTACAAACCTGTAGATCTTTGGAGTGTGGGAGGAAACCGAAGATCTCTGAGAAAACCCATGCCGGTCATGGAGAGAATGTACAACCTCCCACACCAGCACCCGTAGTCAAGATCAAACCCGGGTTTCTCTCTACTGCTGTGCCACCGTGCCGCCCAATCTAGAGAAGACTTATGTAGATACTTCTTACAAGTTTGGAAAATGCACGGTTCCAGCACACAGACTACATTCTATATTTTGACCAAACTCTGGATGAAAAAGTATTTCCTCTGATCCCCTCCAAACCTTTTACCTCGTACCATAAACTATGGCCTTTAGCTATAGGCACATCTGCTGTGGAGAAATGTATACAACTATCGTCTCCCGTCATAGTATTGTACATATATAGCAGATCCACTCTTAGCTTCCTCCATTTGGCGGCACAGTTGCGTGGCGTAGAGTAGCTGCTTTACAGCGTGTGCAGTGCCAGAGACCGGGGTTTGATCCCGACTACAGGTGCTGTCTGTATGGAGTTTGCATGTTCTCCCCCTGACCGCATTGGTTTTCTCTGAGATCTTCGGTTTCCTCCCACACTCCATAGACGTACAGGTATGTAGGTTAATCGGTTTGGTGTCATTTTAAATTGTCCCTAGTGTGTAGGATAGTGTTAATGCGTGGTGATTATGGTCGGTGCAGGTGCGGTGGGTCGAAGGGCCTGTTTCCATACTGTATCTCTAAACTAAACTTAACATTTTGGGAAAAGAAGCCCAGCCTATGCAGTCTCTTCACATAACTGAATGCACAATCCCAGGCAGCATCCTGATGAATCTCCCCTGCTCCCTCTTCAGTGCAGTCACGTCCTTCTGTAGCAACCAGAAATGTTCATTGTATTTCAACCTGGCCTAACCATTGTCTTTTAAATTGTAGCAGAACCTCCCTACTCATATATTCTATATCCAGGCTGATGAAGGAAATGTATCCTAGGGGGATTCTTCAACAGCTATCTTCAGGAAATGTATCCTAGGGGGATTCTTCAACAATTAATCTTCAGGAATCTTTTGATTTGTGTACTGAGGTTCCTCTGCTCCTCAGCACTCCCTGAGGCCCTACCATTCACAGTATACATCCTACACAACTCAGACGTGAAACACGTGAGTTGAGGGATCAGTTTTACATTAAATTGCACAGTTTTAACTCAGCGGTAGAGGTCCTGCTTTACAGTGCCGGAGACCCGGGTCCAATCCAGACTACAGATGCTGTCTGTATGTACGTTTTCCCTATGATCCTTATGGGTTTTCTCCGGGAGCTCAGGTTTCCTCCCACATTCAAAAGACGTACTGGTTTGTAGGATAATTGGGTTGGTACAATTGTAAATTGTCCCTAGTGTGTGTGGGATAGTGCTAGTGTGCGGGGATTGTTGGTCCGCGTGAACTCGGTGGGCTGAAGGGGCTGTTTCCGTGCCATATTTACTAAACTATAAATAATGCATCTCCACGTACTTAAATAGGATTTAATGCCTTGGTTGGCAAAGAAGGTGGATAGTATGCTTGCATTCATCAGTTGGGGCATTGAATGCAAGTCATGTTGCAGTTTTATAAAACTTTGGTTAGGCTGCAGAGGGTGGTGAATCTGTTGAATTCATTGCCACAGAATGCTGTGGAGGTCAAGACAATGGATATTTTCAAGGCAGAGGCAGATCAATTCTTGATTAGTACAGATGTCAGGGGGTTATGGGGAGAAGGCAGGAACAGGGCTGGCCTTAGGAGGTGCGGGGCCCAATTGGGAACAATTTTGGTGAGCCCCAGGTTCCCAGCTAAGAATCATAGAAATATAAATATAGACTATTGTATAGTCTATTATAGACTTTATGTCTCTATGGTAGAATGGAAAGTAATCAAAATGTGCGCTTTAAAAGTGCCTGCGAGTTAATGGACCAAACAGATCGAAGCTACATCATATATATATTAAAACTCTGTGGCCGACTGCCGCCAACCGTCTGCCGCGTCTCCACTTTGATGTCGTGCTCCGCCGAAACAGGACCCTCGGACGCCGCCGTTTTTCCCACTGGCCCAGACGATACGCTCGCGCTTTCCCGACGGCGCTCCCCGTCACGTTTGGATGTCGTTACCTACTCCGTTTTTAATAAATTCAGTCGTCCCCCCCCCCTTTTCGAAAATCGAACTGCTCTCACCCATAGAATGTTGGTAAACATTCCACCGTGCCATGTCACAATGCCCAAGGCTCACAGATGTCCAATCGGAACAGATCTCATTTACATCTGCCCCAGCCCCAGCCCCCCAGCCTCCTGATGTTCCAGCACGTTCCATTGTGTGATGTCACAATGCCATCCCTCACAAATGGCCAATCGGAATGGATCTCATTTACATCTACCTTGGCCCCAGCCCCTCCCCCCAGCAACATGTGTGGACATGTGACTGGGGGGACATTGCCGGCTCGCGTTGCCTTGGAAACCTTTTCAAGAACATTCTTCCCCAACGGTCATTCGGACTTCGTTTGTCGACAGCGATCGATCTAAACGCTGGATTTCTGCTGTTATTTCATTTTTCATTTGACACTTTTGTTTTGAAAATCTTATTATTGATTTACACTTTTTTCAAAAGGTAAACATAGACGATGTTTTCAATATTTATTTATATTTGAATAATTCTTCTTATTAAGTTCTCCGTTATTTGCTCTGCCAAATTAACGCACATTTTCCCGTTTTTTTAATATTCTCTCTTTATCCAAAGGACTCCATTACTCCACTTTGAAGAGATTGCTTTTTTCTTTGCCGATTTCCACAGCCGTGTTTATCAAATGTTATCTTTCGACAAGTGTTAGTTTTATTTCATTTTCTGGTTTTCATTGCGTATCTATACTTTACATTAGACAAGTAATTTTTAAAAAATGCTTAAAAAAACCCCATTAAAAATCCGTTTTAAAGAATTCTCTATTCTATCCCTCTTCCACCACTCCCCCTTCCCCCTCTCTCTCCCACTTCCACCACTCTCCCCGACACCTCTCACCCTCCCTCCCCATTTCCACTTCTCTCTCCCCCATCCCCCACCTTTCCCCATCTCCCTCGCCCACCCCTCTCTCCCCCTTCCCTTCCCTCCCCCCCCCACTCTTCCCCCTCTCTGAGCTTTCCCCCTCCCTCTTCCCCCTCCGCCTACCAATCTCCCCCTACCTGCACACTCTTCCATCTCTCTCCCCTCCCCCTCCCCCCTCCACACTCTTCCCCCTCTCTCCCCTTCCCCTCCCTGAACCCTCTCACACCTTCCCCCACCCCCTCTCCTCCTCCCTCTCCCCCTCTCCATCTCACTCTCTCCTTACCGCTCCCACCCCCTCTCTCCCACCCCTCTTCATCCCCAACTCCCCCCCCACCCCTTCCCATTGCTCTTGCACCACTCCCTGCTACCCCACTTCCCCTCACTCACCACTCTTCCCCACTCCTTCCCCTCCCCACCTCTCCCCCTCTCCTTTCCCTCTCTCTCCCCCTCCTCTCTCACCCCCTCTCTCTCCACACCTCTCTCCCTCTCCTTTCACTCTCTGTCCCTCCCCCTCCACTCTCTCTCCACCTCTCCCCTACGCCTGTTTCTCCCCCTCTCCTCTCCCCTCCACCTCCCTTTCCTCCCCTCTTCTCCATAACCCCTCTCCTCTCACCTTCCCCTCACCACTCCCCTCCCCCCTCCCCTTCCCCTACCCCTCTCTAACCCCCTCACCCACCCTCAGGGACATGCTGCCCCATCCCCCCTGCACATGTGACTAGGGGGACACTGCACCACTTCCCCCACACATGTGACTAGGGGGACCTGTACCACTTCCCCCACACATGTGACTAGGGGGACACTGTACCACCTAATATCCCCCACACATGTGACTAGGGAGACACTGTACCACCTAATATCCCCCACACTTGTGACTAGGGGGACACTGTACCACTTCCCCCACACTTGTGACTAGGGGGACACTGTACCACTTCCCCCACACATGTGACTAGGGGGACACTGTACCTCATCCCCCATACATGTGACCAGGGGGACACTGTACCACTTCCCCTACCCCTCTCCCCCACCCTCCACACTCTTCCACTTCTCTCTCCCTTTCCCCCACCCCTCTCCCACCCCACCTCTCTCTCTCTCCCACCCTCTCTCTCCCCTCCCTATCTCCCCCACCCCTTTCCCCTACTCCTCTCTCCTTCTTCCACCACTCCCCCTTCCCCCTCCCTCTCTCCCACTTCCACCACTCTCCCCTACACCTCTCACCCTCCCTCCCCACTTCCACTTCTCTCTCCCCCATTCCCCACCTTTCCCCCTCCCTCCCCCACCCCTCTCTCCCCCTCCCTTCCCTCCTCACTCTTCCCCCTCTCTCCACTTTCCCCCTCCCTCCTCATTCTTCCCCTCCCCCTACCACTCTCCCCCTCCCTCCACTCTTCCCTCTCTCTCCCCTACCCCTCTCCCCCTCCCTCCACAGTCTCCCCACTCCCCCACCCACCCCTCTCTCAACCCCTCCCTGAACCCTCTCACACCTTCCCCCTCCCCCCTCTCCTCCTCCCTCTCCCCTTCTCCATCTCCCTCTCTCCTCACCACTCCCACCCCCTCTCCCCCACCCTCTTCATCCCCATCTCCCCCCCACACCTTCCCCTCACTCTTGCACCACTCCCTGCTACCCCTCTTCCCCTCACTCCCCACTTCCCCTCTCCCTCCCCACCTCTCCCCCTCTCCTTTCTCTGTCTCTCTCTCCCCTCCTCTCTCACCCCCTCTCTCTCCCCACCTCTCTCCCTCTCCTTTCTCTCTCTTTCCCTCCCCCTGCACTCTCTCTCCACCTCTCCCCTACCCCTCTTTCTCCCCCTCTCCTCTCCCCTCCACCTCCTTTTCCTCCCCTCTTCCCCATAACCCCTCAACTCTCACCTTCCTCTCTCGTCTCCCTTACCCCACCCCTCTCTACCCCCCTCACCCACCCTCAGGGACATGCTGCCCCGCCCTCCCTCCCCTGCAACATTGGGGGAACAGACCCAACGGGTCTGCACTTGGTCTAGTTTTAATATAAAATTGCATACATGTAAGCCTGCAAGTAACAAACAAAATTGTAGATCACCTCTGAAAAGTACATAGTTACAATAGCACTTAGTGACTGTGAAATGAAAATGTGTAATTTAATTAACTAGATCCTGGAAAACCAATAATCATTGGTGAAAAACCAGTCCAGGCATTAAATTTTGAGCTTCTACCCCATCCTAACTTAGTTGTGTGTGTGTGTGTTAGTTGTCTGTGCGTGATGTGTGTGGGAGGGATGGAGAGAAGGGAGGAAGGAGAGAAGGGAGGGAGGGAATTAGAGAAAGAAGGGAGAGAGGGAAGGAGAGAAAGAAGGGAGGGAAGTAAGAGATGGAAAAAGAGAGAGAGAGGAAGGAGGGAGGGAAGGAGAGAAGGGAGTGTGGGAAGAAGGGAAGGGAGGGAGGGAAGGGAAGGAGAGAAGGGAGGGAGAGAGAGGGC
This sequence comes from Raja brachyura, assembly GCA_963514005.1. The sequence continues at coordinate 59,480,495 of OY740791.1, read as the reverse complement.
CGGCAGCTGGAGCAGATGCCGGGGTCCGGGCCGACAGGTGTGAGCTGAGGCCGAGGTTTGTAAATGTTGCTCCCCCCAACCCCCGGCCCAGCCCTCCCTGTATTGTTCACTGCGTCTCCACCGAGGGGTGGAGCCGGGGCTGTGTGTGTGAAGCACGACGACTGGAGGGGCGGGACCGTGAGCGAACGACCCACCTCCCCCTCTCCCCCTTCTCCATTCACCCCTCACACCCCCCCCCCCTCCCCAACTACCCCTTTCTTCCCCCTCCACACGGGGTAGATCTACCCGAGCCGAGAGTAGATTACTCTGGCGCGGGGCCCCCTTAGGTGCGGGTCCCCAATTGGGAGCAATTGGTCCAATTGGTTTAAGGCCGGCCACGGGCAGGAGAAGGAGGGGAAGATAGATCCGCCATGATGAAATGGTGGAGTAGACCTGATGGGCCGAATGGCCTAATTCTGCTCCTACCACTTATGAACATGGATTTTTAATGTGTGGATTCCAACCCAATCCACAATCTGTCCAGTGGGATCTGATGAGAGAAGCTAGAGTTCGGCATTGAAGGAGTGGTCCTTGCAAACCAATCGTTCCAAAGGTTTCTGGATGTGATATGAAGTGTTGAGGTGAAAGTGTAGTTATTTTCTGTTGCCCTTACTTTTTCTGAGCACTTCAGCCAATATCCCTTTAAGTGTGTTTTACTCATGTGCTTTTTACATTCAAGACAAACAAAGGGAGATTCAATCACTACCCACTTTGCTCGGGCTGGTCTTCTGTGACTCCCGGAGTCCAGGGTTCTCTGCTCTTCAACATTGTTGGTCTTCTGCCTCAAGTGTTGTATCCACTCTGCTCTCGTGGTTGGAGCCCCCAAAGTAGACCTTGGTCGGCCGGGGCCTTTGCTGGGTTTGTTGCCTGTTGACAAGGTTCTCCACCGTCGACCACCAGGCCTGGGTTTCCTGATGAGGGTTAGTTGTACCCCTTCTATGGCCTTCTGGAAACTTCTTTCAGCTCGACCAATTGCTTGGTGAGGTTGGGCGGGCCACTGCTAATCACATCAAAGGATAATCCATTAAAAAAAAAGCCTACAGGAACTCTGCGGGTCAGGCAACCTCTGTGAAGGGAAATGGACAGACAGTATTTTGGGTTGGGACCATTCTTCAGACTGAAAGAAGACCACAACTCAAACCGTTGTCTGTCCTTTCCTTCCACAAATAGTGCCTGACCTACTGAGTTTCTCCAACTGTTTGTTATTTTACGCAAGATTCCAACATCTGCAGTGTCTTGTGTCCGAAAAGATAATGTGTTTTGGGGGAAGCTTTGAACTGCACCTTTCCAAAAAAGGTAGAGGCAGGAAACTGAGGCTCAGTTGAGTCTGTTTTGCTGTTTATCTTTCCATGGACTGACAATTATTGAATTAATGTACCTGCATTTGATCAATAATATCTATTCTTGTCATAGAATCATTAGTATGTGAGCTCAGACTGAATGTCTGGTCCAGCTAGTTGTGTGAATTTGGATCTTCCATATTTAGAGATGGCTTAGCCAAACTTTCCATAATCTTCAGCTCCCGATGGAGGCCCACACTCATTCTCCCTCTCAGCATATCTAAGAACATCTTCCTCCATCTCTTCCTGAGTCCACTCCTACCATACCTAAAGCACGCATTAATCCTTCTTGGACAAACAATTGGGACCTGAGTTTTTTAATCTCACTCTGGCATTTTTTGTGGTCCACAGAGCGAGCTCTGTTTTCCTTTCACCAACATTTATCCTGGACCAACCACATTGAAGCTACGGCCACAAAAGCACACCTCTACTTCCTCAGAAGACTAAGGAAGTTCAGCATATCTTCAATCTCTCTTACTAACTTCAATGGATGTACCATAAATAACATCCTATTGGGATGCATCGCAGTTTGAATTGCTAACCGTCCTGCCCAAGACCATGAGCAATACAGAGAGTTGTGGAAGTAGCTCAGTCCATCAGTAAATCAGCTTCCCCACTATCAGCTCCTTAGACATTTCTTGATGCCTAGGGAAAGTGGTCAACATAATCAAGGACCGTTTTCAGCCTAGTCACTCCCTCTTCTCCTGTCTCCTGTCAGGCAGAAGATCACAAAATCATGAAAGCATATACCACCAGATTCAGGAACAGCTTCTTACTTGCTGTTATCAGACTACTGAAGGATCCTCCTAAAAGCCAGGGTGTATTCCTGATCTTCCAAACCACCTCATTGTGATCCTTGCACTTTTTCTCTGTAATGAACTATTTAATATTGTAACACTATATTCTGCACCTAGTATTAATCTCTTTGCATTATCTGTTGTACTTGGTATGGCTTGATTGTATGATATGATTTGATTGGATAGAGTGCAATCAAGCTTTTCACAGTATCACAGTACACTAGACTGTAATAAACCTTTAGTGCGTGCTGAAGTCCCTTGACTGCTGCCTAGAAGTTACAACACGTCACTTCCAGCTTTGCTAAGCTAGCTCGAGCTGCATCTCCATCTCAGACCTTGTGTTGCTCCTCCTGAAATCCCCTCTCGCGTTGGGCCTGGATTTGTGACATATGGAGCAGATCCGCTTGATTTCACTGCTGCTGCGTTGCCACTTTGAGGCTCACCTTTTTAAACTTGTCTTTTATCTCATTCACTTGCTCCCTAGGCTGATTAATCTCGAGTTCTTTGCTGTGAAGTTGCTCCTTGCCAATGATGATTGCTATCGCCTTATGTTACTTTGTAGATGGGTTTCCACAACTCTGTGAGCATTGTCTCAACAATCCTCCCATTGGACCCCAGAGCTAATGCAGCTTTGCTGCCGAAATCAACCCTGTCAAGGCTCTTCTTATGCAAGCTCTTCCTCAAGGTTTCCTCTCATCTTGAGCAGTCCACCATCTTTCTGTCTTTTGGAAGTCTTCAAAGATGACGGAAAATAACCAGGTTAATGGTCTGGCTTGTTAATCTTTCCTCAGAATGGGGTCAAGGAAAGAGCGTTCACGTCACGGCCCTGTTTCCACTAATCTTTGCACCACCACGCACAAGAAGCGCAAGACAGACACCATTGTATGCAGATGCCGAGAAATGTGTTCAGCTCTGGCTGAACGACTTCTAACCTTGTGTGTGTACTCGACAAGAAGAAGAATCCCTCAGAATAAAGCCAATTTTACAAAAACAAATTATATAGCCTGACAGAATATAATTTATTCTAATTGTTCTATTGAATGGTCTAATGTGAAACTCTTGCGAAAGATACTGAAGATTTGCAATTGGCCTTAGTCATCATTTTGGCCGAAGGCACTTCTGTTTTCCGTCTGTTTTATTGCATCATTAAATTTAATAGTGCTGCTTGGCGCAGTCATTTCTGTTTGCAATTGTATCTACACATTCAACTCATGCCGTATAAGGGGATATTATATCCCCCATAGCCTGTAAAACTATCTTTAAAACCCACCACTTTGACATTTTTGGGTCACTCCATCTAATCCAAATATCTTTGCCTCAATTTCTGAATGTACAGAATTTTTTTTCATCCAATGTTGGAGAAAATTTTTGTCTTTTTATTTATGAAAATGTAACTTATTTAAGCATAAGGGAGATAGATAAAATGTTGTAGCTACGCAGGAAATCAAACAATCCCTACAATGCATTGGAGCCTCACACTGGGGATGATTTTGCACAAGCAACAACAAATCAAACAGTGGCTCACGACCATTGCATGGCAGCTGCTCAGATAAATGGGCATCACACTTACAAGCAATTACTCAATGTATGAGCAATATCACCATTAGTGCCTGCTAAGCTCTTCTGTATTCAAGCACTGTTACAAGCAGTTGGCAGAAAACAAGTTATGAGACGAGTACCCTGTCTGAACAGTCAAAGTAATACACGGATGGAATGCAAAGAGCTTGAAAAATGAGTTAAATTGGAGGTATTTAGGATTTTACTGAGCTTATCGTTGAGTGAGAAAAATGTACTTGCAGCAAATGGAAGTATGTGAAGTCATCTGTTTCGAAGCCGAACAGGCGTGTATTGGTGCGTGTGTGTGTGTTTGAAATCTAAATGCAACATTGAATAAAGCTGACAAACTTTTTAGAGCTTTCCATGCTTCACACCCCAGCTCTTCACACTCTACAAGTTACTGTATCGAGAACTCACAAGAATACATCTGTTACACTGGTAACACAGATGGAGATAGAGACAATGGCAGAGCCACTAAAGCAATTAGGTTGTGAAGGGCATTGAATGGCTTAATAGTTGTGGCAGTCAGTTGAGTCATAATAATGTCAAAGAACACAGAAGGATAAAAGGTTGTCATAGGCCAAGTTCAAGCGAGTTTATTGTCATGTGTCCCTGATAGGACAATGAAATCTTGCTTTGCTTCAGCACAACAGAAAATATAGGCATTAACTACAAAACAGATCAGTGTGTCCATATACATGACCATCTTAGAGTTCAGTCAGAGCGAGGGAATGTCAGAGCAGAGCGAGGTCTGAAGAAGGGTCATGATCTGAAACGTCACCTATTCCTTTTCTCCAGAGATGCTGTCTGTTGCACTGAGTCACTCCCTCTTTTTGTGGCTGTCTTAGAGTTCAGTCATATATCTATGAGAGGGCAATGTTGCAGTTAGGTAGTGGTGATGTGATTCAGTGGCATTGAATGCCCTGCAGGTTATGGAAGACCGCAAGAGACTTTCATTTCATATGAAGAATTAACAGAGTAGTCATTCAGAATATGCAACATATCTTTGTCGTGTTGCTACACTTTTCCAAGCCATTGCATAACGCAGGCTCTGGCACATGGGTTGAAGACCTTGGGATCTCCTGGTTTGCAGGGGTCTGGGAGGAGGGTGCAGTAAGTAAGTGCTCCATAGTTTGGGTTGCCTCCCCGCAGTCACATTCGGTTGGCCCATCGTTGTTGTACCCCCACTTCTGCATGAGGGCTTTGTACTGTCCGACCGAGTTCTGCAATATAGTTAGAGTTAAAGAGACATATAGCACAGGTATAAGTCCTTCAGCCCAACTCATCCATGCTGACGAAGTTACCCGTTTAAGCAGGTCCCATTTTCCTGTGTTTGTACCATATTCTTCAAAACCTTACCGATCGATATTACAGTCTGAATGGCTTTTAAATTATGTTATTGTAACTGAATCAACTGTTTCCTCTAGCAGTTTGTTCCATTTACCCACCACCGACCGTGTGGAAAAAAACTGTCCTTCAGGTTCCTTGTAAATCTTTCCCCTCCCACTTTAAACCAAACCTTAAACCCTATAGTTCTTGATTTCCCTACTATCAGACAAAGACTATGCGCATTCATCCTGCCTATGTCTCTCAGGATTTTATGCACCTGTATAAGATCACCCTTGTGTCTCCTGTGCTCTAATGAATAAAGTCCCAGCCTGCCCAACCTCTCCCTGTAGCACAGGTCCCCATGTCCTGATAATATCTTTGTAAATTTTCTCTGCACTTTTTCCAGTTTTGTGGTATTTTTCTAAAAGCATGGTGAACAAAACAAAACACAATACTCCAAAGGCAGTCTCACCAACTGTAACATAATATCCCAACTTAATACCGATTTCCTTAACTGATGAAGGCCAGCATGTCAAAAGCCTTCTTCACCATCATATCTACCACCAATGTCATCTTATTAGTGTGTTAGTTCTGAATCCATACAACCTTGGTAATCCTGTGTGTCTTTGAGGGACGCTATCAAATGCCTCACTAAAATAGACAACACCCTCATCCTACCATCAACAATTATTTCCCCATAAAACCCATTCATGTCAATAAGATTCAACTTGCCATTACAAAGCAATGCTGACTGCCCATAATTAACCCTTTCTCTTCCAAATGAGAGTCAAATCCTATCCTAAAGAATCCTCTCCAATAGCTTCCACGCCATGGATGTGGAGATGACTGACCCTAGTTTCATGGAATCTCTCTACCTCCCTTCTTAAACAACTTTGCTTTTCACAAGCGACCACCGGAGGTTTACTTCCAGAAGAGCTATTGTTACGTGGGAAGTAAATAAAGACAAAATCACCAGACTGATTCCTGGGATGTCAGGACTTTCATATGAGGAAAGATTGGATAGACTCGGTTTGTACTCGATGGAATTTAGAAGATTGAGGGGGGATCTTATAGAAACCTACAAAATTCTTAAGGGGTTGGACAAGCTAGATGCTGGAAGATTGTTCCCGATGTTGGGGGAGTCCAGAACAAGGGGTCACAGTCTAAGGATAAGGGGGAATTCCTTTAGGACCGAAATGAGGAAAACATTCTTTACACAGAGAGTGGTGAGTCTCTGGAATTCTCTGCCACAGAAGGTAGTTGAGGCCAGTTCATTGGCCATATTTAAGAGGGCGTTAGATGTGGCACTTGTGGCTAAAGGGATCAGGGGGTATGGAGAGAAGGCAGGTACGGGATACTGAGTTGGATGATCAGCCATGATCACATTGAATGGCGGTGCAGGCTCGAAGGGCCGAATGGCCTACTCCTGCACCTATTTTCTAAAAGAGCAAGTGAGCGAAGGGAATGCTGAAGGGTTAGAAGAGGAGGGGTGGAAGGATGCATGTGTGGATCATAGGTGAACCAAATACAGTGAGACTAGGTAGCCCACAGCTCATGTAACCACTTTGCATTTTCTGGGTTGTTTGTAGATTTGCTCCCAGGTACTGAATGGGACTGGAGCATTTAAAAAAGTGTCATCTCTGCTACAGAGAAATTAGTGGGTAATCAACAGAGAGTTACCTCTGAGTGGAACTGAGGGAACAGGAAAGGAAAAACCCTTCAGAATCATCTACCCCCCTTTACTGTATGACCACGACCACGACCCCACAGCCTCTTGTCGCCGATGGATTTGCTACACAAAGGCATTAAAAGCCACTTCCAAATATCTAACCAGATAATGAAGAACAGCTTCAAATTAGAGAAATAAATTAGAAGACTGGGGTACAGGAGGAGAGAGACAGCAGTCTTAACTCTTCCTGTTAATTAGAACTTGTGCTTGAATGAATTGGGAAGAAATAAAACCCATGCATGACATAAGGCTGAGGAAGGTAATCAAGATTGAGAATATTAGAGAGCACTCTGTGCCCTTGCGTCAACAGGCATCTTCCATTTCCTGCAAACTGATTACTTCAAATGCCTGGCTAACAGCCAGATCATCATTAGGAAACCATATGTGATTGCAGAGTCATAAAACCACCCAGATTAACAATATCACCTCAAAAATCTTTCTTCAGGCAAACATTTTAAAAATAAATGTTAGTTTTTAGTTTCATTTAGAGACACAGAGTGGAAACAGGCCCGTCAGCCCACTGAGTCCACACAGACGAGCGATCACCCCGTACATTAACACTATCCCACACACCACAGACAATTTACAAAGTTTTACCGAAGCCAATTAACCTACAAACTTGTACCTCTTTGGAGTGTGGGAGGAAACCATTGCACCCGGGGAAAGCCACACGGTCACAGAGAGAAAGTACAAACTGCGTACAGACGGCACCTGTGGTCAGGATTGAACCCAGGTTTCTGGCGCTGTAGGGCAGTAGCTCTACCGCTGCGCCACACATCTATTACAATTTTATTGACGCTTGGAGAAGAGAAAAGTTCATGAAGTTTATTATTCACAATGTGAAGAAGCAAAAATCATGTTAGGAGTGTTTAGTTGGCATATGTACCGGGGCTGGAACAATAACATTCTCACTTGCTGCAACTTTACAGGTACATTAAATGCAACAACACAACAAGTAAATATACAATGAATTAGCTGTTATTCTAGGTACATCAGACCATAATATTGCAAGCCAAAGAGCAACCTTAGTAGCACAAAGTGCATAGTAGTTCTGTGCTGAGGTAGGGGTGTGGTTCTGCTCATGGAGTCATAGAGGGCCATTGACCCAACTTGCCCACACCAACCAACATGTCCCACATGCCTGGCCATATCTCCCTAAACCGATTCAATCTATGTACCTGTCTCAATGTTTCTTAAATGTTGCAATAGTACCCGCCTCAAATACCTCCTCTGGGAGCTCGTTCCATATACACACCATCTGTGCAAAAAAGTTACCCCTCAGGTTCTTATTAAATCTTCCCCCCACACCTAACACCTATGTCCTCTGGTTCTCGATTCCCCTATTCTGAGCAAGGGACTCGGTGCGATTACCGGTGTTATTCCTCTCACGATTTTGTACACTTCGATAAGATTGTGCAGGGTGGTTCAGGTGCTTGATGGAAAGAAGCTGTTCTTGAACCTGGAGATCACAATGCTCAGGCTCCTGTACCTTCTTCCCAATGGAAGCAGCGAGAGCATGGCCAGGGTGGTGTGGGTCTTTGATGATATTAGCCATCTTCCTGAGGATGCACTTCCCTAAATCCCTGCGATGGTGAGGAGATTAATATCTGTGATGGACCAGGCAATGTCCGCCACCTTCTACAGCCTAGTGCGCTCTAGGGGTTCAAATTACCAAACCAGTCGGCATGGTCTCTAACATAAACCCATAGAAGTTTGACAAAAGTTTAGTGAAATGCCGATTCGCCTTAAATTTATGTGGAATAAGAGGTGTTCGTGAGCTCTCTTGTAATTGCATCAATCTGCCAAGCCCAGGACAGATCTTCAGAAATATTCACGGCCAGGAACTTGAAGCTGTTGATTTTCACTACTGATGTCTTGCTAATGAAGGCAGGTGTATGGTCCTTTTGCTTTCTCTTCCTGAAGTCGGCAATCAGCTCCTTGGTATTGTTAATACTAAGACCAAGATTGTTGTGAGGCAGCATTCAACCAGATTATCGATAACTCCTGTACTCTGAAACGTCGTTACCTGTAATTCAGCCACAATGGTGATTATTGTTGGCCAAATAAAAGATGGGTGTTGATGCTGTTCTTGGCTACACAGTCATGGGTATAAAGTAGAGCAGAGGCCTTGAGGTGCCTCTCTGCTGATAGTCAGCAGAGAAAGTTGAAGATCCCGTGTAAGGAGGAGTTGGGACTCATCTCCCTGAGTTTGCAGATGTATTAGGAAGGACTGAAGTCACCACAGTTCATCATATATATATATATATATATATATATATACACACACACACACACACACACACACACACAATTTGACTATTCTGTTGTAGATGATACTCCCATTTCTCCCCATATCCATCTAAAAAAGTAATGGAATAATGATGTTTAATCGCAGTCAGAGATTTTAAGATCTACCCTGGTATTTGAAATGACATATTTTTTTTTAAACAGTTATTAAAGTCAGTTTCTGAGCCAGGTCTACTTTAGCAACCTAAACCTAAAGCTGCAGTCTCTGCTCAACAGATTTTAGATAAGAATATATACAGTTCATTTACTTTCATGAATTCTGTGCTGAGAGAGCAAGGGTTATTTATGTATTTATGTTGGAAAATAAGACCCTTGAAGCTTCTTTCCCATTCAGCTTTGCACCTCAACTCCATTTTATCTACTTTACTATAAATCCCCTGACAGCTAACACAAATATTTTTTAGTCTCATGGTTCCAATTATCCCTGCATTACCAACCCTTCATCGAACAGTATCTAACTTTATCGAGACATCCAGCTCTTCCCCTTCAAACTGCACATGAGTAACCCTTGACATTCTCTGTCCTGTGCTATGATATTCCAATTGTTCAGCATCCCAGGACATCATATGTCAACAATTTTCAATATGTCCATCTAGACTTACTGCCTTGATGTTTGAAGGAAAAATCCAAGTACATCACTCCCGACACTATCAACTCCAAACCCCATGAACAGCTCCAAGTTACAGTAAGTACTCAAATCCTGCTGCCTTCCTAGGCAGTACCTCCTTGTTTTCCTGGGATTACATGCAGGAAAAATGGTCCCCATGTTGGGGGAGTCCAGAACCAGGGGTCACAGTTTAAGAACAGGGGGCTGGCCATTTAGGTCTGAGATGAGGAAAAACTTTTTCCCCCAGAGAGTTGTGAATCTGTGGTATTCTCTGCTACCAAAGGCAGTGGGGGCCAATTCAATGGAGATTTTCAAGAGAGAGTTAGATTTAGATCTTAGGGCTAACGGAATCAAGGGATATGGGGAAAAAAGCAGGAACGGGGTACTGATTTTGGATGATCAGCCATGATCATATTGAATGGCGGTGCTGGCTCAAAGGGCCGATTGGCCTACTCCTGCATCTATTTTTCTATGTTTCCCTATGATTGCCATCTTTCTGTCATTAGTCAGTTATGGATGTGATGACATACTCAGACCAATTCTCGGAAGGTGAGCCAACCTTAGCGACGCAGAACAAGTGAGAAATGATCACTCTGAATGTGTGCAGTTGACCCTGAAGTTGTAGAAGAAGCAATAAATGCAGATGATTTTGCTGGGAGTCCATAAAAACCTCTGCAATATTTTTTCTATGCAGCTTAGGTTTCCATGATATATACTCAGTTTGATAAATTGTGGAGGAGCAGCAGCCACATATTTAACCAGAAAACAAGAGATATGCTGCATACTGTGCTTCTTATTTTCCAGAGTGCCATGTCCCTGGAATACAAATGTCTGAGTATGCCTACAGTTACAGTACTTCCTCTGAAAATTTGCTATTTATGTGTGACTAAAGACCGACAGGAGAATTGTTTGATGGGCCTTTAGCCCAGTATTTTTGGATGCTCATGTGCTCCCATATTATATGAGACGATCAGGCTGATTTTCACATTAATCATGTTGATTCTGATGCATTATCTCAATGGTATCTCTTCCTTTACGTCTTACTCTGGTACGAACAGGGTTAAATAAAACATTCTCAGTTAGAGAAATGATCCACGACTCAGACGTGGTTGATGCACAATTATACAGAACAGCCGGTCTGTTGTTGAAAGAAAATGAAGAGATAGTTTAATTTTGTCAAGCCTGTTAAAACACAAAGCCACAATAATGGTTTTGCATAGATGTATCCCTGAAAATGATGTTAGATATATTGAGGGTTACACAAAAAGCTGGAGAAACTCAGCGGGTGCAGCAGCATCTAAGGAGTGAAGGAGATAGGCGACGTTTCGGGTCGAGACCCTTCTTCAGACTGGGGTAGGCGACGTTTCGGGTCGAGACCCTTCTTCAGACTGGGCGATAGGCGACGTTTCGGGTCGAGACCCTTCTTCAGACTGGGCGATAGGCGACGTTTCGGGTCGAGACCCTTCTTCAGACTGGGGATAGGCGACGTTTCGGGTCGAGACCCTTCTTCAGACTGGGCGATAGGCGACGTTTCGGGTCGAGACCCTTCTTCAGACTGGGGGTAGGCGACGTTTCGGGTCGAGACCCTTCTTCAGACTGGGCTACTCCACTTAGATATATTGAGGTTCAACGTTCTGATCTTCAAAGGATTACACTGTCCAGCAAATATCCTTTCTGTTTTCCATCCTGTGGATATCAGGCAGCTTGATGCATTTATTTGATTTCCTGTGTCCCTGGGTGATCTTTCAAAATAAATTGTATTATATATCCAGTACAAGCTTTGCATGTTCAAGAATACTTTTTGAATGATCAGAGAGAGATGAGAAATGCCCTGGGACTGGTAGCTGTTTATAGAAACAAAGAAACATAGCAAAATAGGTGCAGGAGAAGGCCATTCAGCCCTTTGAGCCAGAACCACCATTTAATATGATCATAGCTGCTCAACTAAATTCAGTAAACTGTTCCTGCTTTTTCCCCATATCCCTTGAATCCTTTAGCCCTTAGACCTAAATCTAACTTTCTTGAAAACATCCAGTGAATTGGCCTGCACTGCCTTCTGTGACAGAGAATTCCACAGATTCATAACTCTCTAGGTGAAGAGGTTTCTCCTCATCTCAGTCCTAAATGGCCTACCCTTTATTCTTAAAATGTGATTCCTGGTTCTGGACTCCAACATTTTGGGAACATTTTTCCTGCATCTAGCCTGTGGAATCCTTTAAGAATTGGAGATGTTTCTATGAGATCCACTCTAATCCTACTAAATTCCAGTTTATGCAGTGAACACCATGTAAGGTTATTGTATTTCAGTTTAGTCAAAGTCAAAAGAGTTTATTGTCATGTGTCCCTGACAGGACAATTAAATTCTTGCTTTGCTTCAGCACAACAGAACATAGTAGGCATTGACTACAAAACAGATCAGTGTGTCCATATACCATTACATACATAAATACACACATGAATAAATAAACTGATAAAGTGCAAATAAGAGATAAAGGGGTATTAATGTTCAGAGTTTTGTCCGAGCCATGTTTAATAGCCTGATGGCTTTGGGGAAGTAGCTATTCCTGAACCTGGTTGTTGCAGTCTTCGGGCTCCTGTACCTTCTACCGGAAGGTAGCAGGGAGAGGAGTGTGTGGCCAGGATGGTGTGGGTCCTTGATGATGCTGCCAGCCTTTTTGAGGCAGCGACTGCGATAGATCCCCTCGATGGAAGGGAGGTCGGAGCCGATGATGGACTGGGCAGTGTTTACTACTTTTTGTAGTCTTTTGTAGTAGGTCAGAGACACAGAGTGGAAATAGGCCATTTGGCCCACCAAACCCGCACCGAGTAGCGATCCCCGTACACTAACACTATCCTACAAACACAAGGGACAATTTACAAATATACTAAGTATACAAACCTAAGTCAATTCATCTACAAACCTGTACGTCTTTGGAATGTGGGAGGAAACCAAAGATCTTGGAGAAAACCCACGCGGTCACGGGGAAAATGTACAAACCCCGTACGGTCCCTTCACCTCCCCCATCCACTCCTTTCAGGGACCCAAGCAGACATTCCAAGTCCGACAGAGGTTCACCTGCACCTCCTCCAACCTCATCTACTGCATCCGTTGCTCCAGATGCCAGCTGATCTACATCGGTGAGACCAAGCGGAGGCTGGGCGATCGTTTCGCCGAACACCTCCGCTCGGTCCGCAATAACCAACCCGACCTCCCGGTGGCTCAGCACTTCAACTCCCCCTCCCACTGCGTATCCGACCTCTCGGTCCTGGGCCTCCTCCACGGCCAGAGTGATCAACACCGCAAGTTGGAGGAACAGCACCTCATATTCCGCTTGGGGAGTCTGCATCCTCTGGGCTTAAACATTGAATTTTCTCAATTCTGTTAACCCAGACTGCCTCCCCCCCCACCTCTCCCTCAGCCCTCTGGCCCTGACATTCCTTCTCCATCTCCCCCCCCCCCCCTCCCTCCCCAGTCGCACTAGCTTCTCATTTTCACACCACAAACAACTTACAATGGCCTGCTTCCTTTGTCACCAATTCTTTTTTGCATATCTTTCACTCATTGTTCCTTATCTCTCCACATCACTGTTTATATCTCTCGTTTCCCTGATCCCTGACCAGTCTGAAGAAAGGTCTCGACCCGAAACGTCGCCTATCTCCTTCGCTCCTTAGATGCTGCTGCACCCGCTGAGTTTCTCCAGCTTTTTGTGTAAACCCCGTACAGTCATCCGCAGTCAGGATCGAACCCTGGTCTCTGACGCTGTAAGAGCTGTAAGGCAGCAACTCTACCACTATGCCATCATGCCACTTGATTTAAAGGCATTAAAGGCAGGCCCTCTTCACATCTTCATTAAACTTTATACCATTACCTCAAACAATAGAAAATAGCAATCATAGTGATAGACAGCTCTACTAAGGCATAAGTATTTTTATTTTGTATATATCTATCAAGTCCTGTCCTCCACCTGATCCACTTTGTAAAACAAACCAGACCCCTTGAGCCTCACCTCACAGGATGTTTTAATGATAGCTCTCACTTTAGCATCTTCTTCATTGAACAGCAAATAGACACTACCCTGAGGAACATGCATCAGGCAGGCAAAGATCAAACATCCTAAAAGGACTGATTTGTGGTAAGTCACGTCCTCCTCCCCAACCAGCTGCTGTGATGTTGACCTCCCACCTACACTTCACCAGGTAAATGGAGATGACATCTCCACATGGGAGAGTTGATGTGAAAGCTGAGCACAGATATACCCCTGACCTCCAACCCTCTTCGGGGCCATTTTTCATTGTCCTCATATAGGCGTATTGCAGCACGACTTGTCAAATGTTGGTCTGGGCTGAGCTGGAGGCAGGGCCTAAGGATTCACTAACTGCAGCCCGGTCACCATTTGCAGACTATTCTGTTAGGATAACAAGAGCGCAAAGGATATTTTGAGGTCAACAGCAGTTGATAAAGTGTTACGATGTTGGGGTAGTTGGATATAGGCACAGGTATGCAGTTAGGTTGAGTGTGCAAGTGATTCATCACCAGATTGATGCCAATGAAATTCAGGTCTCAAAATGGCCCCGTAAACATGTCAGTCACAACAGACTGAAAGTGAGCATGCCTGACCTAATGACAATCTTTTCCTTGTGCCCAAAGTTAAAATTGATCCTGATGTTCTCCATTCTATTCATGCATGTCTTGGTTATAGGGTGGCATCCTTCGAATGCATTTTAAAGCTCAGACAAATCTGTATCCAAGGTACAAATATTGGAAATAACCAGTTTAGAAGATCCAATCCACATGTCTGGACTTGGGACCATATCTCCAAACCATCCAATTTCATAGACTGTGTTGTGGGATTATGGGGAGAAGGCAGGAAAATGGGGTTGAGAAGGAGATAGATAGATCAGCCATGATTGAATGGCGGTGTAGACTTGATGGGCCGATTGGCCTAATTCTGCGCCAATCACTTACGAACCTATAACTGATTTTCCAGTATACTTCAGATGTGGGGAGAGGGCAGGTGATGAGGGAATTATATTAATTACAGAAAAGTCAGCAATCCTCACTACTAATAGCTCATTAAGGCACTACACATCTTGGACATCAGTCCAAGTAGGGTTAAAAATTAGAATAAAACTAACCCAAGAACTAGTCAAAAAGCTAGTCTTTGTAAGTAAGATTGGCAGACTTATCTCAGACTCTTATCTCTATATCTTACTTACAAACACCGCCAGCTGTCTGAAGCCACTCGCATATTAATTTGAAAATCCATCCAGCAGCCAAGATATTAGTTATGGATGCCCGAGTAGACATTCAATCATCAGTGAGGAATTTTCCCTGACTGATTGTTTGCTCCGCCCCTCTAATGTATAAGCATCTGCTGACCTTGCTGAAAATCAAAACCCACCAAAATAACATGTCACCCAGCCATTATCAGTTTTTGTTTCCTGCGATGTTAGAGAAGGTTTAAAAAACACATTCTGGAGATTTTTTTTCTGTAGGTTATGCACATGAGATAATGACAATACTTCCCTCTTTTCACCAACATCTCCTCCAACCCGGACTTTGATTTCATTGTTTTTGCATATTCTTTGCTCTCTCTTCTGCCCCCTGTCCTCCCTCTCCCTCTCTTTTTCCACCCATATCTCACCCTCCAGCTGTACATTTCATTCTTCCGCTTCTTTTCTTATCTCAAATGACAACTTTAGTCCCCTTTTCATCTCTAGCCTTCGTCACTTACCCTACCCATTTGCCAATCACCCTGCCCTTCATCTGTCACTTGCCAGGCTTCATCCCACCTGCAGCTCTCTTTTCCAGCTTTCTCCCCCCTATTCCATAAGTATGAAGAAGGTTCATAACCAAAAACTTCCTGTCCATTCCCTCCACAGATGCTAACTGACCAGCTGAGTTCCTCCAGCATTTTATGATTCGCTCATTCTGAACTTAATCCTTGGATGGATTGTTTTCTCTGCCATCCATGACCGTTCAATTATTTCATCGTTTTTTCTGGTTTAAATCTTAAATGATGTAAAACTGGCATTGGAATTGGCATGGAATTTTCGGAAGATTCCTCAAAGCGCTGAATAATATTGGATAGCTTCAACAGATCAGAACAAAAATATATTTTAAAACACCAAACTTCAGTATATAGTCACTTGCTTTAACACAGTACTAGGGAAATGTGTATGTTAAGGAACATTTTAGCATTAACATAACATCTATCTATGTCTGAAGAAGGATCTTGACCTGAAACGTCATCCATTCCTTCTCACCAGAGATGCTGCCTGTCCCGCTGAGTTACTCCAGCATTTTGTGTCTGTCTTTGGCTTAAACCAGCATTTACTGGTCCTTCCTACACAAACTAACTATGTTGGCTGTATGAGGACAGTCATTTTTTAAAGTTGAATGGTCGATGCCAATGACAAGATCGGTTGGTATGAGGACCTTTAATGAATTTGCTAGCATTTATTATCCAACATGAAATGAGTTGGAGCAACCTTGATCGAAATTGGTGCTTCTTGGTAGACACCTATAAATGTGGCAATTTCAGATGTCTAGGAATTGGAAGCAAGTCACACTAATTCACAGAGCGATGAGGCTGTGTTGAGATTTGGGCAGAGTGGAATGTGGTCTTCCATTTCATGAGGGCATACTTGACCTAAAGAGTTGCTGCTTTCCAGTCAGTAGCACCTACTTTCTTCAATGGCATTGTAAAACAATAATCCCTGATGATGCATCACACCTTCCTTTCTGACCTTGGATGCTGCCTCGTAAGTTTGCACATTCTTTCTGTGAAGGCTTGAGCTTCCCCCGTGTGCTCCAATTTTCTTCCGCATAGGCTGGTAACCAGTTACAGGTCCTCACCAGGTTTCAGTGCGGTTCCCAAAGCCAAAGGTTTGAATCCGGCTCATTGGCACTGCATGGCAGAAGCTTGTCTAGATGCATTGCTGCATGTTCACAGTAGCCTATGGTAGATTGTCGTTCCCTTTGCTACTCTCTTCTTTCCACAAACATTTTACTTCCCTCTTCGATCTCTTTCTTGCACATTCTCATGATCTTTTCTCCAAGGGCTCTTTGCCATTCATTTTCCACAGCTGCAACAAGTGGCAAAATTGGTTGGATAGTTCAGCCCATTATGATTGGTAGTTTGTCGAGCATTCCTCTTTCATTAATTCACTTACTCTTTAAAGTATTAAAATAACACATGTTATACAATGATACGATAAGATACGATGGAACTCTATTTACGCCAGGAGGGAAATTGATCTGCCAACAGTCATATAAACACAAAATCCTCGGGCAGTCACAGTGCGCAGTGGTAGAGTTGCTGCCTTACAGCGAATGCAGCGCCGGAGACCCGTGTCCGATCCTGATTACGGGTTCGGAGTGTGTATGTTCTCCCCGTGACCTGCGTGGGTTTTCTCCGAGATCTTCAGTTTCCTCCCACATTCCAAAGACGTACAGGTTTGTAGGTTAACTGGCTTGGTAAATGTAAAAAATGCCCAAGTGGGTGTAGGATAGTGTTAATGTGCGGGGAGCGCTGGTCGGAGCGGACCTGGTGGGTCGGAGGGTCTGTTTCTGTGCTGTATCTCTAAACTAAACTAAACATGAACATGAAATTAAAGTGACGAGTGGATAGGCTTGTGGATGTGCAAAGATTGGGGAGGGAAGTTACTATGATTGCCAATTGGGTATACCTGGAATCATGTGGGAAAATGTAATCCAAAATTAAACACAAACTCTACATCTGAGTGAAATTTGTAGGTGTCACATTAAAAGCACATTTTTATATTTATCTTCTTGTTATGTTTCACGAGTTTATTTTTCATGTGATTCAACAAACATCTTGGTTGCAGTTTGCTAATACTATTTGCATTAAAATTGGGTGGACTTTCAACTGGAGACTAATATTAATGGTAAACATACGGGTACAATTGTTCAGCACAAACAAATATATCCCTCAGAAATTTGAAACATGGTATTAATGTTATTGATCGGTCTCTCGTGAGCTCCGCTGGGCATGCAGATAAATTTCAGAAGCAGTTAATAATCTGACGTTGATACTGAGCGAGATCTGATGGCGAGGGTCAAAACAGTGATTGTATTTATGCAACAATTGTCAGGGTGAATTAGGAATGAAATAAATTATCAACAAATGGCTGCTGCGTGTGTTCAGCCACAACATAATGCAGCAGATGGTTAATAACACAATACGTTTTTCATGTAATCAAGACCTCTGTGTGATCTGTTTCATAGAGATATGGCTCACCCCTGCTTCACCCGATTGTGCCATATAACCCAAAGACCACTCACCTTACAAATGGACATCTTTGAGCAGGGCGAGGGGTAAACAGTCTGCTTCTATAGACAATAGGTGCAGGAGTAAGCCATTTGGCCCTTCGAGCCAGCACCGCCGTTCAATGTGATCATGGCTGATCATCCACAATAAGTACCCCATTCCTGCCTTCTCCCCATATCCCCCGACTCCGTTATCTTTACGATCCCCATCTAGCTCTCTCTTGAAAGTATCCAGAGAATCGGCCCCCACCGCCCTCTGAGGCAGAGAATTCCACAAATTCACAACTCTCTGTGTGAAAAAGTGTTTCCTTGTCTCCGTTCTAAATGGCTCACCCTTTATTCTTAAACTGTGGCCCCTGGTTCTGGACTCCCCCAACATCGGGAACATGTTTCCTGCCTCTAGCATGTCCAAACCCTTAATAATCTTATATGTTTCAATAAGATCCCCTCTCATCCTTCTAAATTCTGGTGTATACAAGCTCAGCCGCTCCATTCTTCAGCATATGACAGTCCCGCCATCCCGGGAATTAACCTAGTGAACTTACGCTGCACTCCCTCAATAGCAAGAATGTCCTTCCTCACATTTGGAGAACAAAACTGCACACAATACTCCAGGTGTGGTCTCACTAGGCCCTGTACAACTGCAGAAGGACCTCTTTGCTCCTATACTCAACTAATCGTGTTATGAAGGCCAACATGCCATTCGCTTTCTTCACTGCCTGCTGTACCTGCATGGCTACTACAACACCTCAAGGTGCTCAGACATGGCAGTCCTGCTGAGTTCCTGCTCCTGGACCTGAATATCCAACAGTGCCGTCCCTCCTACCTACTGCAGGAGTTTGCTTTGGCTCTCTGACGGCTGTTTAAATCCCAAATCATACTGATGCTGAGATTACGCTAGATTAACCATACATTTCTACCAATAGCCTTGAAATGAAGTGACCTCTACTTCCTGCTTACAAGCAGGAACTGAACTGGCAGGACCCAGTGCAGAGAGTTGTACAGTTGTGACTGATTTGAGTCGGTGGACTGATCGTTATTCAAGAGCTCTGCAGCGAACCTAAATGAGGTAATCAGTAAGTGTATAGAGGACAAGCACAAAGAAGACAACACAAGCGTTCCCCAAAGACAAAAGATGGATGAACCATGACATCCATTTCAGTGTAGTCCAAGTCAGCCGTGTTGAAGTCAAACTACCCACAGTAGAAATATATGATCGTTCCAAGCTCATCAATTATGCCAAGAATTATTTCCAGACCAAGCTGGAGTCCCGAGTTAACCATACAGATACCTGTTGATTAATATGAGGCTTACATGCTACAATGGGCAACAAAGTGAAGTCGGGCAGTTTCACTGACCACGACATACCCCTTCCTTATGAGCTCAATGCATTGTATGCTTGTTTTTGAACAGACGGTCAGTGGAATAACATCACGTGTCATGGTGGTCCCCATCTTACAGTGCGTTGTCTCCTTCAGGAGGCAAGGGAACACATCTTAGGTTTGTTACGTGTGTCCCAAAAAGTTATGTGGAAGCAATATTAAGATGGCACCACTAAAGAAGGGTCTGCACTCGACCTCCTCTTAGAAAATGAAGCATGGCAAATGGGGAAGCACTTTGGAACCAGAGACCATAATTTGATCAGTTTCAAGATAGTGCTGGAGCAAGATCAGGCTAGTCCTCAAGTTAACGTCCTACATTGGAGGAGGGCTAAATTCAATGGTACAAGATCGGAACTTTTGCGAGAAACTGGTGCAGGTGAAGGAACGTAGTCAGGTGGGAGGCTTTGAAACGTGATAAAGGAAAAGTTCAGGCTTGGCATTATCTTATTACAGTGAAGGGCAAGGTTGTCACCTTAGGGGATCTTGGTTAATGTCAGATAATTAAGGCCTTCTCAGAAAAAAAAACCCATATATCACTCATAGGCAGTTGGGATCAAGATATTCCATTAAAGGCTCCAAGGGATGGAGGTGTGCACTTAAGTAGATTAGGAGAGCAAAGGAAGCCATTAGACATTCCTCACAAAAAAGATAAAGGATAATCCTCGAAGATTTTTATTAAGAGTCAAAGGGTAGATAGGGTGAGATTAGGTTCCTTTAAGGATCAGGCGGGAGCCACTGGGAATGAGCACAGTTTTAAATGAATACTAAATGTCTGTCTTTACCATGGAGATGGCCTTGGGATCCAGGGACACAAAGTGGTGGAGTAATTCAGCAGGTCAGGCAGAATCACCTATCCATATTCTCCAGAGATGTTGCCTGACCTGCTGAGTTACTCTAGCACTTTGTGTCCTTTTCTGTATTAGCCAGCATCCTCAGTTATTTGCTTCTGCATGGAATCTAGGAAAGAACAGTAACACCCTGGAGCATATCAACATTATGAAGGAGAAGCGTTTGGAGATCTTGACACACATTAAGGTAGATAGATCTCTGAGGCCTGACCAGGTGTTTCTTTGGATGTTATGGGAAGCAATGGGCCGATTTCTAGGACCATGGCTAAGTGACTTAGTAAAGGAAAATCAGTCATAGGCTGGAGCTTGGTGTGATCTGAAGGGGGTCGGGCCAAAGTTAATGATTAACAAATGATCTGGCGGCATGGTGGCACAGCGGTAGAGTTGCTGCCTTGCAGCGCTTGCGGTGCCGGAGACCCGGGATCGGTCCCGATGACGGGTGCTGACTGTATGGAATTTGTATGTTCTCCCTATGATCTACGTGGGTTTTCATCGGTTTGGTCTCACACTCCAAAGATGTACATGTTTGTAGGTTAATTGGCTTGGTGTATGTGTACAATATCCCTATTGTGTGTAGGATAGTGTTAATGTGTGGGGGTCACTGGTCGGCGCGGACCCGGTGGGCCGAAGGGCTGTTTCTGCGCTGTCTCTCTAAAATTAAAACAAAACAGAAGATTTATTTGAAGGGGATATAAATAAGAAGGGATGGATGAAATCTGAAACAACTAAAATAATGAAAGAAATCCAACATACAAGTCTGGAATAATTGATTACCTATAAGTTGATAAATTCACTGTCAAGACTGAGTGCTGTACTGTGCAATTCTGACAAGATGGAAAATGCAATGCTGTCCTTTGGATTAATGTTGAAATATATTGCAACAGTTTACAAGGCCAAACACAGAGAGGTCAGAGAGGGCAAAGAATGAAGAATTTATAATGAAAGCAACTGGAGACTTTGGGTCATCTATGTGGACAAGTGGTCACCCAGGCTATATTTGGTTTTCCCGATTTGTAAAATAAACAATGACAAATAGACAGTGGTGAATCTGTGGAATTCATTGCCATAGGTGGCTGTGGAGGCCAATGCAATGAATATTATTGAGGTGTAGATTGACAGATTTTTGATTAGTAAGTGATGTCAGGGGTTATGGTACGAAGGCAGGAAAATGGGGTTGAGAGGAAAAGATAGATCAGCCATGATCGAATGGCAGAGTAGACTTCTTGATCTGAATGGGTAATTCTGCTCCTAGAACTTATGAACATCAGTGTTGAGCGCAGTATATTCATGGGGAAGAGATACCAGCTATTCACTGCTACATCCTTCGAGAGATCCTCTTATCATCTCTCCTTAAGTTGGTCCTTGTCTACGGCATCAGGTTTGACTTCCAATGCTGGTTAATGTCTCCACAGCCTGTCCTGACCCTTCCTTTATCACGGTGTTATCAACCTGCTTTGGAAGAACCTACCATTTTTTTCAGCTAATCATTTGGGAGACGAAAGCACAAAGCCTGGACTCTTTGATAACAATTGTGAGTCTGCTCACTATTATTGTGCAACAAAACAGATGGCAGATTTCAAATCTCAAAAAGAATTAAACGCAGTAATCGAGGACTGCAGCAGGTTAAGGGAGTGAAATAATCCCAGTTTTTCACAGTTTCCCATCAAAGGGGGCCTTTCCAGTGAAGCCCACATCCCCTAAATGAATGAAAAATAGTAAGATTAAATGAGAACTTACCAGTTTGAAGTTTGATCGTTATTTTATGAGGAGTTACGATGAGGGATTACGTGAAGAAGGACGTCCCCACGCATGCACGTCAATCTTCAAAGCAGCGGTGTGAAATCACAGAAAACGAGTTATTGAACTAAAATAGTAAGATTAGAGTTGACGAGAACTTACCGAAAGATCGTTATGTTACGAGGGTAGGGAGCGGAGGGCACGTAATCCCTCATCGTAACTCCTCATAAAATAATGATCAAACTTCAAACTGGTAAGCTCTCATTTAATCTTACTATTTTACTTCAGAGTCACATGATTGACTACGTGAAGATTTTGAAGCTCTGTGATTTCATGCCGTGGAAAAACGAGTCCACACAAGCACGACTGCATCAGTTGACCATAGATAAGGGAAACATTCATAATGCATACATACATGACATAGATTTATAAACATGCTGATGCTAATAAATGAAGAAACAATAATAACAGTAACCCCTCTCAACCGAGGGGAACTATAAATTGAAATTAAATAGAGTTGGCAAATACCCCTGGTGTGGCAATGGGTTAATATAAAACATTGGATACCTCGTTCGTTAGACCATCCTGCAGTTGACCGGATGTGGTCCAGTGGACCGCACATAACCCTTGCTATTGGTGTTGTAGCAGCCCTGGTGGAGCAAGATTAGAAATCAGTACCTACTCCTATATAAGCCAAAACCTCGCCTAACCACCTGAAGATGGTCTGAACTAGTATCAGAGCCTCTAAGGCTCTAGGTGATCTTGACGTAATAATGTAAATGTGCGACCACATGGAACTGGAGGTGCATGGAGTATGTAAACATGAATTATGATATTGCAGGTGTAACGATCCTGTCCACTCGCAATTTATGTAATGACTGGACCCGTGCGCTGAGGGCAGCGCCAGGGAATAACCTACCTATTAGAGCCAAACCAAAGATAGAGATTATAGCTGGTGCCCCATGGTGAATAAATGTTAACACAATATCAATATCCCATACTTCCGTGTACCTGGGTCTGGAAGAAGTTGTGTTAATAATATCCTAAATACTGGACACCAGAGGGTGAAACCCGAGAGAGCGGGTCCCACTTGCTGCAGCAACTATGATGAGAAGCACGTTGGGTACAGTTAATGGGACTAACTTAATTTATTTTCATAGACTCATAGAAAATGAACTCTAAGACGTCAGTGTCCGTGCCGTATTATATGTAACATAACATTTAACAGAAACGCTTCCCATCTCCTGAAGAGGCAAAGTACTGCTTTTTTTGTTGCTACCCCTGCACTCTGCAGTGAGCACATACATGGATCAGTCTGAAAGCCCAAGCCACTGGAGCGGTCTTCTCAGATTCTGTAAAGCAATGAATTGATTAATCATGGAGAGGCCGGTTCCCCGAATCCCAGGCTGAACCAGCAAAGTTTTATGTTTAGAACCCCGCATAAGGTTCTATATTATTCCCAACCTTTGCGGGAAATCATGGCTGCGTAGACCAGTCAGACAGTACGAGAACCCTGAATGCGGGATCTTGCTGAATTATTGCAAGCCCCAACCGATGAGGCAAAATGGAGAAACCACATAAAAGAACATTCCTCCCCATGTAGCGAGAATGAGCCTGCATGCAAACATATCGATATTGGGTGCCATCGAGCCATAGATCCCAAAATGATTTGTGATCTAACATTCAATTCAATTCAATTCAATTCAAGTTTAATGTCATTGCACAAATACAAGTATAGGTACAACGAAATGCAGTTTAGCGTCGTTCTTAGTGATAGCGATATAGAAAAATAAATACAGAGTGCAGTGGTAGCAATATGGAAAATAAATAAATACAGGGTACAGACAAGTCTATCAGCTGGGCTCCGAGTTCAGCAGTCGGATGGTGTAGTTGAAGAAGCTGTTCTTCGTCCTACTGGTGCGGGACTTGAGGCTCCTGTACCGCCTCCCTGATGGGAGGAGGGCAAACAGTCCATGATTAGGGTGTGAGGGGTCCTTGATGATCTTCCCGGCCCGCTTCAGGCACCGTTTTCGGTGGAGGGCATCCAAGGCAGGGAGCGGGGCACCGATGATGTACTGGGCGGTTTTCACCACCCGTTGTAGTGCCTTCCTGTCTGCCACGGTGCAACTGCTGTACCATACCGTAAAGCAGGTGGTCAGGATGCTTTCGATGGTGCAGCGGTAGAAGTTCGTCAGGATCTGGGGGGACAGGTGGGCTTTTTTGAGCCTCCTCAGAAAGTAAAGGCGCTGCTGTGCCTTTTTGATTAGCTTTGAGGTGTTGAGGGACCAGGACAGATCCTCCGAGATGTGTACCCCGAGGAATTTGTAGTTGGAGACCCGCTCCACCTCAGTCCCGTTTATATGGATGGGGGTGTGTCTGCCCCCTCTGTTCTTCCGAAAGTCAACAATTATTTCCTTCGTCTTCTGGGAGTTGAGGACGAGGTTATTGTTGGCACACCAGTTAGTCAGGTGCTGGACCTCCTCCCTGTAGGCTGATTCGTCATTATCACTGATCAGTCCTACCACCGTGGTGTCATCGGCAAATTTTATGATGGCGTTGGAGCCATACTTGGGGATGCAGTCATGCGTGAAGAGGGAGTAGAGGAGAGGGCTGAGCACACAGCCCTGTGGCACGCCGGTGTTCAGTGTTATAGTGGAGGAGGTGAGGTTGTTGACCCTAACAGACTGTGGTCTGTTAGTGAGGAAATCCAGTGTCCAATTGCAGAGGGAGGTGGAGATGCCAAGACCGCTGAGTTTGGTGATCAAGCTAGCGGGTATGACAGTGTTAAAGGCAGAGCTGAAGTCAATAAACAGCAGCCTGATGTAGGTGTTGTTGCTGTCCAGGTGGGTCAGGGCAGAGTGCTTGATAACAAGGTTGTTACAGGCTTCAATTGATTCCAATCTGTTGCCCCAGGGCAGAATCACAGGTAATTAATAGTTAAAGGTAAATCTCGATAAACAATAACTTTGAGTTGGCATCAACTTAAATTTAACTGGTTCAACTTAAATTCATACTGTGTTGTCATTGATTTTTGCATGATGATACACCAGCGCCAAAAGTTGGGTAAATTATGGCAGGATACTTTGACTTTATTGCATCCATGTCACTAACATATGCCACCACCACAGTGTATAAACTTGGAACTAAGCATGCAGGTTTTGCATATTCACACAATAACCCTTTAACCAATAGTATGCACCTAGTGTCTATAAGTAGTTGATACCAATAACTAAAGAATTTGTGATTCATGCAAATCCCATCCGCTTTCGATACTGGAGATGGCATTCATGATTTTCCATCTTTGAGCTCCAGCAAGTATAAGTAATATAACTGAAGATTATGTGACAAAACTACTGGAGCAATGCTGAATATAGTTCGACCACCATTGTGACTTTGGTAGCTTCAGCTGATAATAGCATAGGTCTGTTAACAATGACTTGTATGGCACTAGAGAGGTTACTACTTGCATGTTGAAAGTTCTAATAATGCAAGGCCCAATTGTACAGCTGAAACACAGCTGCTATACTGCCAATTACACTTGGTAAATAGAAGGCTGCTTGATAACAAGGTTGTTACAGGCTTCAATTGATTCCAATCTGTTGCCCCAGGGCAGAATCACAGGTAATTAATAGTTAAAGGTAAATCTCGATAAACAATAACTTTGAGTTGGCATCAACTTAAATTTAACTGGATGGCTGAAAACAGTTGATTTAAGCAAAACACAGCGTAAGAAATATCCTCCAGATCAATTTCAAATGTCTTCGGTGATCTCCTGTGAATGGGACCTAACTAGTATGCATCTTTCAGATCGATGCATGCCATAAAGATCCTAAGGAAATTAGTAGTTAGACAGTAGAGAAAATCCATATACTGAAAAGCTATGTTGCACATGGGAGTAAATGAAATATGAATTGGCATCCTCCATCTTTCACAAGGAACAGGCCACGCCTGCCATAATTCCGTGCCTGCCTTGAATGCAACTGGCCAACTACTGGCCCACCTTAAAACTGCTCCGGCCGTAATCCTGAGCCAGTCTCAAAAGACATCTCTGTCCCCAATTCCAAGCCATGTTTGGTACCCTTGTATACTGTGTAATAATTAACCATCACATGTTATAATTTAAATTTGTACAAAACAAGTGTAAATATTATCAACTTGTAAATGGTCCACTTACCCAATGTTTCGAAAGAACCAGACCCACCTACCTCCATGGTTACCGGTGGTCTTATAGTAAGCCCAAAGGCCCCTGATGTGGGTTCTATTCCCATCCTTGATTTCCATATTCCTGAGACCAGCTTGGTCCTGCTTTCAAGCGGCCATCAACTTCAGTGAACTGCCGTTGAGGCATGGGGGCGTCATCGCCGATACGATAGTTTCATTTGATCACTCTGTTCACTGCCGGCACTTGTAGCATGAGGGAATCTGGCCCCATCCGGATTTTCTGCCTCTTCCCTTGCGAGTATGTCCTCGCACTCCCCTCCACTAAGAGGGAGACTCGTAGACAGCCCTGAGACAGGTGCTGCCGCAGGCCCCTGAGGATACCTGCGCTGACATGGCCCCTCGGACCTATATCACTCAGAATATGACTCTGGGCCAGAGCGAAACTGACCCCTGATGCTCCCCTCCTCAGAGAGGGAGACATTGTGCAGCCCTGACACAGGTGCCGCTGCCAGCGGGTTTTTCCATAATACCCAGGCTCAGATAGCTCTCTTCTGGAGCATATCTCTCTGGAGCAACCTCCATTAGGTGCTCCAGGTGGGTTTTAGGTGTTCACAGATGCTACCCATAGAAGGAGGGGGGAGGGGGGGACCTCCTGGCCCGACTCGACCGAGTCCCAAGGCCTGTCCGGCTTCCTCGTGGTTTAACCCCTTTCCTGGGGAACCATAGCAGTCTGTGAGTTGCTGACCCCATAGTGGGTGACTGGGTCTCGAGACCAGCTTACTGCCAGTTTTCCCCTTATTTGGGGAGACTTTAGCTGTCTGGGAGCTGCTGACCCCATTGTCAGCGACTGAGGTAGCGAGACTGGCTTACTGCCAGCCTAACCCCTATCTGGGAAGACCCAAGTGGTCTGGGGGCTGCTGACCCCATTGTCCGTGACTGGAGTAGCGTGACCAGCTTACTGCCAGTCTGACCGCTTTCTCTAGGAAGACTTAAGCGGTCTGGGGCTGCTGACCCCATAGCCCGCAAAAGGGGTAGTGAGACCGGCATACTGCCAGTCTAACCGCATTATCTCAGAAGACCTAAGCAGTCTGGGGTTTGCTGACCCCATTGTCCGAGTCTGGGTTAGCAAGACCGGCTTGCTGCCAGTCTAACCCCTATTTCTGGGGGACCATAACGGTGAAGGAGCTGCAGACCCCATAGTGAATGGCTGGGGTTGCAAGACTGGCTAACTGCCAGTCTTACACTTTTCTCTGGGGGGACCATTGCGGTCTGGGAGCCCAACTGGGAGAACCCCCACTCGCACTCCCCTCCTGGGTGTCGCGGACCTCCTTGTTAGCGACTAGGGAGCGACCCTGATGGCCGCCGGCTACCCGCGATTCCGCGGTCCAGACCGGGAATTACCCACGGTGCATAACCGGTTTCCCGTTGCCCGTCCAACTTTGCCCCGAATCCAGCAGGCAATCCTGCAAGACAAAAACATCCCTAGAAATAAGTTAAAACTTACCTTCCAGGTTTAAAACTTGCCGCTGGCAGGGGCTGCTTACCTTCCAGGTTTAAAACTTGCCTGCTAGTCAGTCCATGCGCAACGCGTCAGACGTAATGACGCGCATGCATGGGGACGGCCTTCTTCATGTAGTCACTCACGTGACTCTGAAGTACAATAATCAGGGCTTCAATGTTTTCTCCATAATTAGCATTCACACTTATTATTGCTTCACCAGGATGTGAGATGGCGTACCCTCGTATTACCACATGGCTACTATGTCCATAGTTAATAACCTTTTTCAACAACCCAGTTTACCTTTGAATATGTGTGACACATTGGTGCAGCAGGTTGAGCAGCTGCCTCACTGCTCTTATGCATTATGTGTGATCTTTATGTCGGGCACCATCTGTGTGGAGTTTGCAAGTGTGGGTTCTCCTTGCCTGCGTGGCTTTCCTCTGGGTGCTCTGGTTTCTTCCCACATCGAAAAGATGCAGTGGGTTAATTAGATAAAGTAAATAGTTCCTATTGTGGATAGGTAGAATTGATAGGAATGATGGGAATGTGGAAAGAATAGAACACAGGGAATATTAGCGGAAGTATTAGTATGAAGCAATGTAGACTCTTTGGGCGGAATGGCATTATGATACGTCACAAAGATAAATAGAAATATCTATTAAATGTAACATTGGTTGCAACTGTACTGGATTCTATAAAAGTTGGAGGAGGAAATCTCATTTGGTTCAGGATATTTGGGAATTTCGTAATACTTCCTCCCACCCCCACCAATGATAGACACAAAAAGCCAGAGTAACTCAACGGGTCAGACAGCATCTCTGGAGAAAAGGAATAGGTGATCTTGTCCGGTTGAAACTCTTCACCTATTCCTTTTCTCCAGAGATGCTGTCTAACCTGCTGAGTCTATCTTCAGCATCTGCAGTTCCTTCCTACACCTCGCACTCCCCTCCACAGTTTTCCTGAGGTGTCTCATTGCAGTTTTCATCATGTGACCTGAAGGCCTTAGCTACTGTTGGCTCCAGTTGTCCTGGAAAGATATCTTTTACTCAGGCTTGATCACAAAGTCACTGATTTTATGTTAACATACAATCGATACGTTTGGAGTCAAATATATAGCTGTTCCTGGAACATGTTCCAATAAAACTTCCTCTTCTTTGCACTCTGTTTGGTGCTTTGGCTGAGTAGCAAGTCTTACTCAGCATTGCTGGAGATAACAGCAGCCATTTCAAGTAAGCAGCCAGAGAGAGGGTAACTGATTTACAGTTTGAGGACAAGGGAATTGTCAAATAATTGAATTAATCTTGTGATGGATGATCGCAATGTGGAGAGAATAAAAATGATCAATATGTGGAGCAAATTTAAATTGTTATTGGTGCAAATGAGCGCTGGATGTTAAGCATAGGCTCAATGGGCCAAAGGCCCAAGTCCATGCTGTACAAATCTATGACTATATAAGAGTTGAGAATCATATAGCATTGAAAAATGCCCTGAAACCCACTGAGTCGAGGCTAAACCTCAAGCATCCATTTACACTCATTACAATTTTAATTCTCCACATATTCCCACCAACCAAATTTCCACTCCTCTCCTGCCCCTTCTTCAATCTTAACACTTACCAGGGCAATTTGTAGTGGGCAATTAATTGGCCAACCCGGACATCTTTGGCATTTGGGGCACAAGTGGAGCTTACAGAGGAGAGTCACAGAGAGATTGTACAAAACTCCACACAAACTATATGAGATCAGGCTTGAACTGGGGTTGCTGGAGCTGTGAGGCAGCAGTTCTGATATCTGAACCACTGTGCCACTCAATAGCTGTGGTTAAAATCTGCATGGGAACTTCATAGTGATAACTTTATGATTATAATCTCCAGAATTTTTTTTAATAACCACAGAAATGTAGAGAGATAAATATCTATTTTACAACTGCTCCACATTTTAAAGTGAAGGGGAAAAGATTTAATAGCAATCTGAGGGGTAATTTTTTCACACAAAGGGTGGTTGGTGTATGGAACAAGTTGTTAGAGGAGGTAGTTGAGGCAGGAACTATCCCAATATTTAAGAAACAATTAGATAGCTACATGGATGTGACAGGTTTGGAGGGACATGGGCCAAATCTGGGCAAGTGGGACTAGTGTAGCTGGGACATGTTGGCCAGTATGGGCAAGTTGGGCCAAATGGGCTATTTCCACTCTATGACTATGACACAATTTATGGCTTATCTCCGTCCTATTTTCATTTATCCACCTTGGTTTCATAACATTTAATGCTATGGCCTAACAATCTATCCCAACGCCATCTTGCACTTCATGTCAGCCAATTCCATGGGTATGTAAAACTATAACATCTCTGAAGATTTAAGAGCTGCTCTCTCAATTGCAGGCAACAGATCCCAGTTCACCATGTGTGGGGAACGAGGAGCGTACTTCCATACATCCTGGTCGACATTTATTTTGTCAACCAACTTCTCTGAAAACAGATCATCCAACCATGATTAGGTGGCTATTTCTGGGAGTTTGCTATCAGCAGAATTTGCTGAATGTGTAGTTGTACTTTCTATATCAAGGGCCTGTCTCACTTGGGCGCCATTTGCGCGTCACGCAGGTGGTGCGTGAAAATTTTGTGAATCCCAAATTCCTGGGGCGCCGCGCGCGCGACTGCGCGTCACTGCCAACGCCACCACGTCTCACCACATGCGTATCACGACATGCACATGAAGCGCAAGCGATGTCTCGCTGTGCGTCGTGACGTGTAAATGATGTCGCGTAAATGACGAGCAAATAACGGCCAAGTGGGACAGGCTCTTTACATTACGAGTATTATTTCATTGCGAATGAAATATTTTCACATGGCCCGAGATTCTGAAATGATCATTAAAAGCATCTCTCTTTTTTTTGTCTCCCACAAAAATAGGTAAAAGTGTTTGGTTGCAAATCTGAGTGGATGAACAAGTTATGTTGCATTGATAAATAGAAGAAGGCACCATTAACTGTGCTCTTTACAGTCAGAGAAACACAAACATTTTTGCACTAACTTCTTTATAATTCTGAGCCTCCTCCACTGTCAGAGTAAGGCCCAGTGCAAATTGGAGGAACAGCACCTCATATTTCCCTTGGGCAGCTTACACCCCAGCGGTATGAACATTGCCTTCTCTAATTTCAAGTAACCCTTGCTTTCCCTCTCTTTCCATCCCCTCCCCCTTCCCAGTTCTCTGACCAATCTTACTGCCTTTGACTACATTTTATCTCTGTTTGCCCTGTTACCTTCTCCCAACTAACAATGATCTATTTTAAACTTTCCTTGATCTCCATTCCCGTTGTCCTGTTTTCACACCTTACACTTCCTCGTCTACACACTTCCTTATCTATGCAACTCCCACTCCCCTGACATCAGTCTAAAGAAGGGTCTCGACCGGAAACGTCACCCATTCCTTCTCTGCAGAGATCCTGCCTGTCCCACTGAGTTACTCCGGCATTTTGTGTCTATCTTCAATTTAAACCAGCATCTACAGTTCCCTCTTACACAATATAAAAGTCAACAAGGCCTCTTATGACCTTGTCCCTTCTTGGCTGTGTAGACCCCCCCTTGAGTGCTTGGAACAAATTCCAGCCCTTCATAAGTCATCCAATTTCTAAGGCATACTGATTGCCAGTAAAGATTAATCAAGATTTAAGACAATGTTTATGTCTGGAACATAGCTTTGAATATTAGAGGTTAACTATTACAAGAGAAAACGCCCATCTCTTCATTCCTTCATGTAAAATTAAATAGTTTCCAATGGATGACTGCATGGAAAAGATCACTTTTAAAACCTGCAATTGACAAACCTCAAAGATTCCCGTTATTCGTCATAAAATTCAGCGCTCTCTTTTTCGCCAAAAATGGAAACTGAACATTTGCAAAGGGGGTAAATCATTGTGATCCGAACATAATTGTGTACTCTACTTGATTCATTCCTCCCTGCAGCTGCCAAGTGCTGAAACCACAGGTGTCAGTGTGATAGAATAAATTTGTCATATTTTTAATAAGATGCCCAGAACAAGTGTTTGGTATTCCTGTGTAAGCGCTGTTTGCAGTGAGTTTTCAAACTGCGATCGAGTGCGTCAGCATCATTTCATACAAAATATTTTAAACAGATGCTGATTCTGGTCAGGAGTTAATGAAGTAAATGTTTCACACAAAAGGTTGCAGTAGGATTAATGATGACTTCAAGTTGCTCAATAGGCTATATTTCAGAATTATCTTTCAGAGTCAGGCAACGGTGATTAAAATGATTTAGAAGACAGCTGTGGTCAGGAACAAGGTGTGAATGTAAAGTGTGTAACATTGAAAAGAAATTTAAAAAGCCAACATTAAATTGAAAACCTCCATAAACACTCTATAGCACAATAATGCAATCATATTGAGAAGTGAGCACATAATAAATATTCATATATAAGAGATTTAACATATAATAAATATAAATTAAAACAATTAACAACTTCAAAACTAGTTTAAAAAAAAGCAGACATCTCTAGTGCAACCAACGACATTGCCTAACAGCACAAGGAGATAAGAAGAAGGTAAAGAAGACATATGGTATGCTTGCCTTTATTGGTTGGGGCTTTGAGTATAAAAGTTAGGAAGACATGAGGTGGCTCTGTAAAAGTTTGGCTCGGCCTCATTTTAAGTATGGTGTGCAGGTCCGGTCATTCCATTACAGGAACGCATGTGAAGACTTAAGAACGGGTGTATGAATGCTGCCTGGATTATAGGATACTAGCTACAAGGAGTGGTTGAGCAAACGTGGATAGTATTCACTGGAATACCAGAGTTAAAGGGAAACCCAATGGAAGTATATAAAATAGTAAGATTAAACGATAACTTACCAGTTTGAAGTTTGATTTTTATTTTATGAGGAGTTACGATGAGGGACTACGTGAAGAACCCCGTACAGCCGTTCATGCGTCAATCTTCAAAGCAACAGTGTGAAATCACAGCTAATAGTGACTGAAATATAATAGTAAGAATAAAAGACTAGAACTACCAGATGACATTTATGAGGGTTGGGAGCGGAGGGCACATAGTCCCTCATCGTAACCTCATAAAATAAAGATCAAACTTCAAACTGGTAAGTTCTCGTTTAATCTTACTATTTTATTTCGGAGTCACAAGAGTGACTATGTGAAGACTTCAAAGCTCTGTGATTTCATGCTGTGTGAAACGAGTATACATAACCACAGCTGCTTCATTGACAAATGAAGGGAAAACATTCATAAGCATACAGTCATAACATAGATGTAAAACATGTTGATGCTGTTTAAATGAAGTAATAATATTTCCATCTCTCACCCAGATGGAAAATATAACCAGAACATAAATAGAGTTAACAAATACCCCTGGTTCAGCAATGGGTTATTATAAATGTTTGGAGATTCATTCGTTGGGCCATGCTGCAGCCGTAACAATGCGACCCAACGGAACGTAAATACCCTTCCTGCTGATGTTGTAGCAGCCCTGGTGGAATGAGATCTGGAATCAGTTTCCATTCCTACATAACACAAACTCCATTTTGTATCATCTGGAGTGGCCTGAACAAATACGTTCTCCCAATTTTTTTGTGACTAACAACATTGCTAGTCCAGAACCTCCAAGGCTCTTGGTGACCTTGACGTATTGTTGTATATATGTGTGCTTACGTTATCAAAGGTCCCCTGGCATGCCTGTGACTATTTTGAGACCTGACCCCCTTCTGGTCTGCTTAAGTATTTATAACATAATATATATTATAATTTACAGATGTAATCATCCTGTACCATCACAATTATGTAGCGACTGAACCTGCTGCACTAAACCAACACCAGATGGATAACTACCTAATAAACTCCAGCCAACTTTAAGGATATAGTGGTAGCCTCCTAGTGAAATTATGTTCACAAATGTCAACATCCCATATGGCATTGTACTGGTCCTGGGAGACCTATGTTGAAGATATCCTACCACTTGATATCCGGTGTGGACCCGACAGAGCGAGTCTTGTTTGCTACAGCCAACTCAATGAGAAAGCTCATTGACCCAATTAATGGCCGTATAACTCAATAATTAACAAACGATCATTTAACATGAACTCCAAATTCTGCGGTTTAGTGCTATGCAGGCACTTTGAACACATAGAAGGATAGATGTAACAACTCAAACCTTAGGGCAGTTTATTAAACCTGCAGAACATAATTTGAGTTTATCATGCAACAACTGATTTCCCAAGCCTCAGGCTGAACCAGCAAATTACATTTAAAATAACCAAATAAGGTTATATTATTATTCGCGACAAATCGGGAATCAATTTGCATAATCACACAATAGGAACCTTAAGTGGCCTCTTAATAACTTTATTTGAAGCCTCGATTGATGAAGCAAAATTGAGGGAGTCATAAAAGACCTTTCTTCTCCTTGTAGTGATAATGTATCTTTCGCCACTGTTATGCCAAATATTTTGCAACCAGTGAAATAAACATGAAACCAACATATATATATATTAGTTGTTCCATTTAACCAGAATTTCATAATAGTGTGATTCAACACCAATTCTGTGTTGCCATTAACCTATATTCGATGATTCTCCTATGACAACAAAATTATGTAACCATTCTAGGGGTCTTTAACTGATTGCACCCTCCTGACTAACATATGTGATCATCATAATGTATCAACCTGAATCCGAGCATGACAATATGCATATTTGTCCAATCACTCTTTAACCCATACAAAGCCTGTAGGGTCCATAGATAGTTGATACCAATAACAGAAATGTTGGCAAGTCATGCAAGTCTGCTCCACCTCCAAACTCGAGATGATATTTGCAACTAGGTATCTACCGTAAACAGCAACTGTGGCCTGATTTCCGAGCCAGTCTTGCAAGACAATCTTGGTCCTTCTACTGAACATGCCCAATTCTAACCTGCTTGAAACGCTAACATTGTCCATTTTACATGGTTACACCCCTCAAAGTAGCTGATAATGTCTCAATCATTTGGAATGTATAACTAACTGTATACCTTATGAAGCAGTAAGTGGTCCCTTAATTGTAGAGTAGCACAGGTACTCTGGCCAGCTTTCATGCTGCCACCAACTTCAGTGAACCGCTTACTGCCAATGAAGACGCGGGGTGCATTGTCCCCGAAACTATGAAACCTTGCTCATTCCAATAGCTTGTGCTTCGTCCTCCAGGTTTCGCCCATGGAAAGTTCTTACCTGAATAGAAGATTCAGCGGCCAACTGTAATGTCCCCCTGAGAGCGGTGTTCACTGCATATGTGTTTGGGACGGCAACTTTCCTGCCAGGCATAGACCTCTGGCACATGTCCTGTATTGCTTGGGCATGCTCTATGGCTATACCCTCACACTCGGCGTTAGACTATACCAATCCCACATGCTCTCCTCTTACATGAGGGAGCCATTAAGCAGCCCTGTAACAAGGTGCTGCTA
The DNA here is from genome assembly GCA_963514005.1 of Raja brachyura. The sequence goes on along the minus strand of OY740791.1, from coordinate 59,445,406 downwards.
GCGCAGCTACAGCAAACCGTCGACTTTGCCATGGCCCCAGCATCAGACTAATACTGACACGGCATGCTCTCCTCCTACATGAGCGATACCTTAAGCAGACCTGCTACAAAGCCCTGCTGGCACAATTTCCCATTTAGGGCCATTAGCACTAATTTGCAATATAAGGAAAGGTTTACCTAACAATCTACTGGAGCAGTAATGAATACAGTTTGTCCATCATTGTGACTTTATTAATTTCAGCTGTTGATAATAAGGTGTGTTAACAATGACCTAGATTGCGCTTAATAGTTAACCATTTAACAAGATTCCCTCCCCGGGAACCCAACGTGTGGAGTCACTGACCGCGTTATAAGTGACTCTGATCGCGAACCTGACATTCATCAGCTCCCCGCTTCCGCGGTCGGACCAGGGTTTTCCCCCAAAGCCCTAGGCTGGTTCCCTCATCGGCCACCGCGAACATCCTGCAAAAAGCTCGGAGGTTCCTGCAGGAGACCTACAACAGGTAAGGAATAGCACTTACCTGAAGTTTAGACTTACCGTTGGAGGAGCTGTGCTGCTCCACAGTCGTCTGCACGAAAGAGTCTGACGCAATGACGCACGAACGGATGTACGGAGTTCTTCACGTAGTCACTCACGTGACTCCGAAGTAAAATGATGAGGTTGGATAGACAATTTGGAAGGTTCCCAGGGTGGAAATATCAAAGACTAAGGTCTACCTTCAAGGTGAGAACACAAAGTTTAAAGGAGGTGTACAAGGCAAGTTTTTTTACACAGAGGGTGCTCGGTGCTTGGAACATGCTGCCCAGGGTGGTGGTGGAAGCAGGTACAGTTGTGAAGTTTAATACATTTTTACTGATTGATAGATACTTTATTATCACATATGACATATCACAATTAAATTATTTTCTTTGCATACCATACACAAGTTATGCACTTATAGGGCACTGACAAAGTTATAAAGTATACGTTACAGTTCCTAATAGTCCCTCTCTGTTCTCTCCATGCACCCCACACCAGATTCCCCTTTGTTCTCGGCACCCCACCGCCCCCCCCCCCCCCTCCCTGCCCCCCCACCACCGGGTTCCTCTTTGTTCTCTCAGCGGCGCATCCTCCACTGACCTCCGGCTCCCACCGTGGGCTCATCTGATCACTGGCACTCATCGCGAGCCTGTAAAAACTCTGGCACCCACAGCGGGCATGTCCTCGGTCACCTGCCACCGGGTCCTACCTTGGATGGCTCTGCGGCGCTCCGACGGCCCACCTCACTCCCCAATGGCCCACCTCACTCCCCGATGACCCACCTCACTCCGCAATGGCCTAACTCACTCCCTGATGGTCCACCTCACTCCTAGATGTCTAACCTCACTCCCCGATGACTCACCTCACTCCCAGATGTCCCATCTCACTCCTAGATGACCCACCTCACTCCCAGATGCCCCATCTCACTCCTAGATGCCCCATCTCACTCCTAGATGGTCCACCTCACTCCTTGATGACCTCGCTTTCTCCTCCCCCGCTAGCCTATGCTGCAGAGTTCCACAAGGCCTGCAGAGTTCCATCCTAGGCCCCCTTCTCTTTTCCCTGTATGTGCTCCCCTTAGGCCAAGTCATTCAAAGGCACGACATTTCCTTCCACTGCTATGCAGACAATACACAACTCTATCTCCCCCTGAAACCCAACAACCGATCAAATCTACTCAGCCTTATCCACTGCCTCGAGGAAATAAAGTGTTGGATGGCCCAGAACCTCCTCCAACTAAACGAGAGTAAGTCTGAGGTCATCCTACTCGGCCCCTCGGACTCAAGGGACCAAAAAGGGACCACATCACCCCGATTCTGTCCTCTCGCCACTGGCTCCCAGTGCAGTTCAGAATCAATTTCAAGATCCTTCTTTATGTATACAAAGGCCTTAATGGGCTTGCTCCCACCTTCATCAAAAATCTGCTTACCTACCATACCATCTCCAGGTCCCTCAGATTGGCCGACTTGGGGTTACAAACCATCCCGGGGTCCAGGCATAAGCTCAGCGGTGACCGTGCTTTTGTGGTTGCAGCACCTAGACTATGGATCAGCATCCTGGTCCCATCAGAACTGCCCCCTCCATCGACTCTTTTATGTTTAGACTTAAAACTTATTTCTACTCTCAAGCCTTTCTTGAGGTCCTCTGAGGGAGTGCTGTATGTATGTATCTATGTATGTATTGTTGATCTATGTACCACTGTTTGTAGCACGTTAGTACCTGCACTAATGTAAAGCACTTTGGCCAATGGGAGTTGTTTTTAAATGTGCTATAGAAATAAAATTGTGGATTATGGAAATGTTGGCGATCCCACACCTGGAAAGAATCAGATTTGTCTTAATGGACAAACAAGAACTTTTTGTTAGAATATGGTCTTCATTCATCGATTATTTGAAGGGGTAGATTGGTTCGGCACGGGAACCTAACTGAAGCTTGAACTCAGGATTAGATGAAAAGTTATATTTTATAATCTTCTAACCTATCTCCAATGATATATTATTAGTAAATCATTCCATTCTTTTTTTTTAATCTTGACATTTGTCTTTTTTTTTCTTTCTTTCTTACTTTCTATCTATTTAAAAAAAATTAGAAGCTGAATGAATCCACAATTGATAATATTAATAATGTATGATTGATACATATGAAATGTTTTTACCATAATATGTGTTTGCTTCTAATAAAAATATATATTTAAAAAAAAAGAAATATTATTGACTTGACTTGACTTGACTCTCACTCCTCGATGTTCTGCCTCACTCCTCAATGCCCACCGCACTCTCCAACAGCCCACCTCGCTCTCTGACGACACACATCCCACTCAGCATTTGCTTGCAGGTCCCTCAATACTCAGACAGGTATATTGATGTGTAGGGAATGGAGGGGTATGAAACACGAGCAGGCAAGATGACACTAGTTTATATTGGCATCATGTTTGGCACAGGCATTGTCAGCACGGGCCCTATTTCTGTACTTATGTTCTATATTCTATTTAATAAAAATAAAAATAAATTCATGTGGGCGATCCTCAGCAATTATTTGGATTGTCAATTGACCCCCTTCTGCAAAGCTGTCATGTGCTATCAACAAATTTGCTGTCAGCCATTGCCGATAGTGGGTGTTGAAACTGCCTTGGAAATGTGATAGAAAAAAAGGCTTTAGTTAAAGAAACTTTATCAAGCTGAATTACGCAATTGAGGTGGAGGACAGTCTAGTGGGCATGGGAGATAAATCACTCAGAGTGGAATTTATTCAATGTTATTTTTGCTGTTGTATTACTGAGTCCACAATATTGTGTGGGACTTGAATCAAGTCCAGGCAAGAGAAGACATTTACAGAGAGCATCTCGTCACTTCCCACAGTTGCTGTCCACAACTGAGCACATTGATTTCATTCAATGGCACAGTATATGGTAAAATAATGTTAAGTTAGAATCTCTGAGTTACAACTCTATTGTCAAATCACCATACTCATGCCTTTAAGTGAAGATCATGCAGCATGCAGTTAAACAGTTATTCATGGACAACACCACGGTAGAGGGCCAGATAGCCAATAATGGCGAGATGGAGTACACAAAGGAGATCAAGAACTTTGAAACCTGGTGTCAACAGAACAACCTTTCTTTCAATGTTAGCAAAACAAAGGAGATAGTGATCGACTTCAGAGAGCAAAGCTGCACACATACGTTGGTATATATTGATGGTGCTGAAGTGGAGATGGTTGAAAGTTTCAAGTTCCTTGGAGTAAATACCTCCAGCAACTTCTCCTGGAACAGCCACATTGAAGCAATGGCCTGAAATAAACACCGACGCTACTTCCTTAGAAGGCTTAGAAAGTTTGGCATGTCCCCAACAAATCCCACCATCTTCTACAGATGTGCCTTAGAAAGCATTGGGATGCATAACAGCATGGTTTGGGAACAGCTCCATCCAAGACCGCAAGAAATTGCAGATAATTGTGGACGCAGCCCAGACCATCACGCAAACCAACCTCTCTTCCATTGACTCCATCAACACCACGCTGCCTCAGCAAGGCCACCAGCATAATCAAGTACGAGTCTCACCCCGGACATTCCCTTTTCTCCCCTCTCCCATCAGACAAAAGAGAAACAGAAATATGAAAATGCATACCTTCAGATTCACGGACAGTTTCTTCCCAGCTGTAAGTAGGCAAATAAAACCCAAACCATCCAATCACCAACAAGAGAGTGGTCCTGAGCTACTATCTACCTAATTGAAGACCCTCGGACTATCTTTAATCGTACCTTACTGGAGTTTATCTTGTACTAAACGTTATTCCTGTTATCCTGTACCTGTGCACTGTGGACGGCTTCATTTTCTCAGTGTACTACTGCTATATACTGTACTTGTACTGTATGTGGGATGCATATTTAAAATGTAATCTAAGTGCTTATGTATAAGGAAACCTTTACTGAACTGTATACAAAAATAATTTTGTTGTACCTCGGCACATGTGTCAATAAAGTGGATAAGGGAGAACCAGTGGATGTGTTATATCTAGACTTTCAGAGGGCTTTCGACAAGGTCCCGCATAAGAGATTAGCATACAAACTTAAAGCACACGGTATTGGGGGTTCAGTATTGATGTGGATAGAGAACTGGCTAGCAGACAGGAGGCAAAGGGTAGGAGTAAACGGGTCCTTTTCAGAATGGCAGGCAGTGGGGTGCCGCAAGGCTCAGTGCTGGGACCCCAGCTATTTACAATATATATTAATGATTTGGACGAGGGAATTCAATGCAACATCTCCAAATTTGCAGATGATACCAAGCTGGGGGGTATAGTTAGGTGTGAGGAGGATGCTTGGAGGCTGCAGGGTGATTTGGATAGGCTGAGTGAATGGGCAGATGCATGGCAGATGCAGTATAATGTGGATAAATGTGAGGTTATCCACTTTGGTGGCAAAAACATGAGGGTAGACTATTATCTGAATGGTGGCAGATTAGGAAAGGGGGAGATGCAACGAGACCTGGGTGTCATGATACACCAGTCATTGAAAGTAGGCATGCAGGTGCAGCAGGCAGTGAAGAAAGCAAATGGTATGTTAGCATTCATAGCGAAAGGATTTGAGTATAGGAGCAGGGAGGTTCTACTGCAGTTGTACAGGGTTTTGGTGAGGCCACACCTGGAGTATTGCGTACAGTTTTGGTCTCCAAATCTGAGGAAAGACATCCTTCCCATAGAGGGGGTACAGAGAAGATTCACCAGACTGATTCCTGGGATGTCAGGACTTTCATATGAGGAAAGATTGGATAGACTCGGCTTGTACTCGCTGGAATTTAGAAGATTGAGGGGGGATCTTATAGAAACTTACAAAATTCTTAAGGGGTTGGACAAGCTAGATGCTGGAAGATTGTTCCCGATGTTGGGGGAGTCCAGAACAAGGGGTCACAGTCTAAGGATAAGGGGGAATTCCTTTAGGACCGAAATGAGGAAAACATTCTTTACACAGAGAGTCGTGAGTCTCTGGAATTCTCTGCCACAGAAGGTAGTTGAGGCCAGTTCATTGGCTATATTTAAGAGGGCGTTAGATGTGGCACTTGTGGGTAAAGGGATCAGGGGGTATGGAGAGAAGGCAGGTACGGGATACTGAGTTGGATGATCAGCCATGATCACATTGAATGGCGGTGCAGGCTCGAAGGGCCGAATGGCCTACTCCTGCACCTATTTTCTATGTTTCTATGTTTCTATGTACCATTTAACCATGCATAGTTTTTCCAATGACTGGATAGCATGCAACAAAAAAGCTTTTCACTGTACCTTGGTACACGTGACAATAAACTAATCTAAAATAAACTAAACTAAGCCAATCTAAACTAAACTAAACTAAACTGAACTAAATCTAAATTGAACTAAACTAATCTAAACTGAACTAAACTAAACTTACCCATTCAAAATATCTGATCCAACTTTAAATGATGGAATGCCATAGGATGGTCGTCACATACAGTGGCTTGCAAAAGTTTTCATACCCCTTGAACTTTTCTACATTTTGTCACGTTACAACCACAGACGTAAATGTATTTTATTGGGATTTTATGTGATAGACCAAAACAAAGTGGCGCATAATTGTAAAGTGGAAGGAAAATGATACATGGTTTCCAAATTTTATTACAAAAAAAAAATTGAAAAGTGTGGCGAGCAAAAGTATTCAGCTCCCCTGAGTCAATACTTCGTAGAACCACCTTTCGCTGCAATTACAGCTGCAAGTCTTTTGGGGAATGTCTCTACCAGCTTCGCACATCTAGAGACTGAAATTTTTGCCCATTCTTCTTTGCAAAATAGCTCAAGTTCAGTCAGATTGGATGGACAGTGTCTATGAACAGCAATTTTCAAGTCTTGCCAGAGATTCTCAATTGGATTTAGGTCTGGACTTTGACTGGGCCATTCTAACACATGAATATGCTTTGATCCAAACCATTCCATTGCAGCTCTGGCTGTATGTTTAGGGTTGTTGTCCTGCTGGAAGGTGAACCTCCTCCCCAGTCTCAAGTCTTTTGCAGACTCTAACAGGTTTTCTTCCAAGATTGCCCTGTATTTGGCTCCATCCATCTTCCCATCAACTCTGACCAGCTTCCCTGTCCCTGCTGAAGAAAAGCATCCCCACAGCATGATGCTGCCACCACCATGTTTCACAGTGGGAATGGTGTGTTCAGGGTGATGTGCAGTGTTAGTTTTCCGGCACACACAGTGTTTTGCATTTAGGCCAAAAATTTCCATTTTGGTCTCATCAGACCAGAGCACCTTCCTCCACATGTTTGCTGTGTCCCCCACATGGCTTGTGGCAAACTGCAAACAGGACTTCTTATGACTTTGTTTCAACAATGGCTTTCTTCTTGCCACTCTTCCATAAAGGCCCGATTTGTGGAGTGCACGACTAATAGTTGTCCTGTGGACAGATTCTCCCACCTGAGCTGTGGATCTCTGCAGCTCCTCCAGAGTTACCATGGGCCTCTTGGCTGCTTCTCTGATCAATGCTCTCCTTGCCCGGCCTGTCAGTTTAGGTGGACGGCCATGTCTTGGTAGGTTTGGAGTTGTGCCATACTCTTTCCATTTTCGGATGATGGATTGAACAGTGCTCCGTGAGATGTTCAAAGCTTGGGATATTATTTTATAACCTAACTCTGCTTTAAACTTCTCCACAACTTTATCCCTGACCTGTCTGGTGTGTTCCTTGGGCTTCATGATGCTGTTTGTTCATTAATGTTCTCTTACAAACCTGCGAGGCTTTCACAAAACAGCTGTATTTATACTGAGATTAGATTACACACAAGTGGACTCTATTTACTAATTAGGTGACTTCTGAAGGCAATTGGTTGCACTGGATTTTATTTAAGGGTATCAGAGTAAAGGGGGCTGAATATTTTTGCACGCCACACTTTCCAGTTTTTTATTTGTAATAAAATTTTGAAACCATGTATCATTTTCCTTCCACTTCACAATTATGCGCCACTTTGTGTTGGTCTATCACACAAAATCCCAACAAAATACATTTACTTTTGTGGTTGTAACGTGACAAAATGTGGAAACGTTCAAGGGGTATGAAAACTTTTGCAAGGCACTGTATGAAGAATGGTAGACAGAGCTGAGTGCTACTTAGCTCATGCACATTGTAGAATCCAATCCACACAAAATGCAGCTTAATTTATCAACTGGGAACATATTCAGATATTTGTTCATGTGTACAAACCATCAAGTGATGTTTTCTTGTTCACTTGTGCAATATCTTCCACATCCACCAATTTTCTGTCATACCTCTCTCTGGTTAATAATGAACTGCAACTTGCTCCCCTCAACTCTCCCTCAGTGTTTTCCACCTTGCTAATTCTCAACTTCTCTTCAAAGGTCTGAACACTGACCCATTCTGCTATTCCCACTCACACCCCCTATGTCAATTTGATGTCTGTGTAGTCTCCTGTGAGTTTCACCTCTGTAAAGAAAGAACACGACTGCGTTTTGTTGTGGCCATGATATTACTTTTGCCAGACTTCTCACAAATCCATATTCAAAACATGAATTAGACATTTCCATCCCAGAAATTGTGGATATTGTTCCATCATTGAACTAATAAATATAGGATACAGACCAGGAGTGTGCCTGTGGGATTAGATTATGGGGAGGAGGCAGAACAATGGGGTTGAGAGGGTAAAATAGATCAGACATGAATGAATGGCGGAATGAATAGATTCGATGGGCTGAATGGTCTAATTCTGCCCCTATGGCCGTATAGTGTAGATGGTGAACAGGATTTACATGAATCTGATGGGCAACGGCCTGCCCTCTGTATGGTTTTGATCTATGACTCTAAATCATTCAGTGCCCATAAAACCCATCTTTGTCGCAACTCACAAAGTGCACTCCTTCATATCTGGCATTTTCTAAATAATTTCCTGTGTATTACTATGTGCCATGCTCGAATAGAAATAGAATAGAATAGAATGCTATTTATTGTCATTCAAACAAGTTTGAACAAAATTGCATGTTCTACAGTTTTTGTTTTACATTACAAAAAAACCCAAGACCCACACTTAACACAGTTTACACAAACATCCATCACAGTTATGGAAGGCAAAGTCTTATCTCTTCCCTTTGTGCTTCCCTCGCGGTCCAGCAATCCAACTGCAGCGTCTAGGCAAACTGGGGCTCCGATGTTAAAGCCCCCAGCGGACGATGGTAAGTCCTATGGCCATTAAGCCACGGCGGGCGATGTTAGGCCTAACTCCATGTCCTTTTAACTCCGTGATTCCAGTGGGAGAAGTTGTCGTTGCGGGAGCGCCGAAAAGTCGTCTCCCACCTGGGACCTGGAGCTCTCGATGTTCCGGTCCACCGGGCCTGCAACCGGAGCTTCCGAAGCTCCACAGTCGGGTCACAGCCGAGCGCCACCACAGCTCTCCCCGCTCCAAAGACGGCCTGCTCCTCGATGTCAGGTCCGCAGGCTCCGCGACTGGAACCCTCGGCTTGGTCCCGGTCGGAGGCCGCCGCCGGCTCCACGATGTTAGGCCCAACGACACCGGAGACCCGAGAGGGAAAAAGTAGGGTCCCCATACAGGGAAGAGACTAATGGTTTCCCCCCACATCCCCCCCTCTACCCCCCACATATACACAGCTAAAAAATATAAAGAACTAACCAGATAAAGAACATACCACATTGGCATTTGCTCCTTGAATGTTTGTTTTCAAAATCAAAATAATTATGAACAGAAATTATAAATGGAACATCTTCCTGAATGTCACAGAAGCATTGAGTGGAAACAGCCCCTTCGGCCCAACTTGACACACTGGCCAAAATGTCCAAGCTACACCCGTCCCACCTGCCCGCATTTGGTCCATATCCCTTCAAACCTGTCATGTTCTTGGCATGTCTAACTGTTTCTTAAATGTTGGATTAGTCCCTGCCTCAACTACCACCTCTGGCAGCTTGTTCCATACGCCAACCACCCTTTGTGTGAAAAAGTTATTCCTCAGATACCTATTAATTCTTTTCCCCTTCACTTTGAACATATATTCTCTACTCTGGGCAAGGGGCTCTGTGCATCTACCTGATTTAATCCTCTCATAATTTTGTACACCTCTATAAGATCACCCCTCATCCTCCTGCGCTCCAAGGAATAGATTCCCAGCCTACCCAACCTCTATCTATATTCAGACCCTCTATTTATGTATTTATCAAAACATGTTGTCCACTGTAAACGTGTCTTTCTAAATTAAATAACTTTTGCAGGAACTTTTGTTTGCATTTTCCAGAAACGTGTTTGAATTGTTACCTCCTGTTTATTAACATGTATGGTGGGCAAATAAACAAGCCACGCGTGGTGAATCAAAGAGATCTTTATTGTCAATAGCAAAGAGAACAGCACACACGCGAATGGGGGAAGGTTGACCCGGGGTTCGTTATAGGTACTAGGGCACACCCCTAAACCTCATGACAACTCCCTCTCGCCAAACCCGGTCATGTGACCCAATCCCCGACTGCCGAGGGTTTGCATATTAAGTGGCCCAACCACCGAGTGGCGCTATACATGTGCGATGTGAAATACAGGCAGGATCTCTGATATCTGAATTACAGGCAGGATGTTGATTGCATTCTGGGACTGATTACAAAATGGCAAGCCTGACCATCTAGGGAGAAAGAGAGTCAATAATATAAATTGAAAATGGAAGGGTAATTGTATTTAATTATATCATATGGCTCCTTTGACGGAACTTTACTTGCCTTCATATTAATATCCATTTCATCATAAGACAATTTAAAATGAAATTCTGTCAGTTGTCTCATGAGTACATCATTTAATTGATGAGGGCTAATACAGCACATTAGGTGGTTATTGATTTTAAGTGGGAAACCGGACTATGCTCATCTTTACAGGCTGATCACCTATTTTCAAGTCCAGAGTCCATAGTGTTTTATTGTCTTATGTCCCAGATAGAGCAATTAAATTCTTACTTGCAGCAGCGCAACAGAATATGTAAACATAGCTAACTGTAAACACATTATTTTTGATGCATTACAGATAATTCAAGTATTCAAGCATGCTGATTTGTGTTGTGCCAAACCTTCTATTTAAAGAGAACCAAGCAACTTTATGGGGGCAGTTGTAAAAACAATTCCTAGCCCTCACAGCAATCAACGCAGATTATTTTAACAGTTTGGAAAGTACAATTGAATAAAGAAATGTTTACATGTGAGATGCAAAACAAAATGCTGTGATTTGTAATGGAGCACATGTTCACGTATTAATAACACATACACACAGCGAGTCATTGAAACTCCCTCTTGAATACAAAACAAGTAGACAACAAAGTAAAACTCTGATCGTCCAGCACGCCCTAGGCTTTGACATTGCAAGGCAGGCAGATATTCTCTAGCACTGGCTGTTATTCGTATTAATACATTAAAAAAAAATGGTATTGTGTATTATAAGTTTGAAGGGAGCTTGGGAATTTGGGGCCCTGGTCAGTTGAAAAGACTTGCAGGTTTGTACGTTAATTGGTTTGTATGTAAATTGTCCCTAGAGCAGGATAGAACTGGTGTACAGGTGATCATTGGTCAGCATGGACTTGGTGGGTCGATGGGCCTGTTTCCACAATATATATCTGAACTAAACAAAACTAAAACAAACCTAAAAGTAAACTATTTCCGAGTTTGGAACAGAAGTTGAAAATAAGGAGTGAAAAGGCTGGCTTAGGTTAGTTAACCACCTGTGATTCTCAGGAACATAAAGTTGGCTATTAAGATCTTTTCACGGTGGTCACATCATATTTAAAGTTTCAGGCAATGATGGTCTTGTTGCTAATCAGCTTAGAGTTTACACAACAAGCCCGTATTGATACTTGCATGCAACATATCACTTCCAATAACCTTCCGGTATAGGGAACATCAGCATGGCAGTGCTACTTCTCAAGGAGAGGATGAATTCTCATTTATCCAAGTTACTGTCACGGTGGCGCAGCAGTAGAATTGCTGCCTTATGATGAATGCAGCGCCGGAGACCCAGGTTTGATCCTGACTACGGGTGCAGTCTGTACAGAGTTTGTATGTTTTCCCCGTGTTCTGCGTGGGTTTTCTCCGAGATCTTCGGTTTCCTACCACACTCCGAACACGTACAGATTTGTAGGTTCATTGGCTTGGTAAATGTAAAAATTGTCCCTAGTGGGTGTAGGATAGTGTTAATGTGCGTGGATTGCTGGTCGGCTCAGACCCGATGGGCCGAAGGGCCTGTTTCCGCATTGTATCTCAAAACTAAACTAAAAGATTAATTAAGTAATGGATAGGGTGGATAGTCCGAGTTCTTTTCCTTGGGGTGTGGAAATGTCAATACTGAGGGCATGGGTTTAAAGTGAAAGGGGAAAAATAAAGCAGATTTAAAATACAAGTGTGTGAGGTTGAGTTTAGTTTAGAGATACAGCACGGAAACAGGCCCTTCGGCCCATCAAGTCCGCGCCAACCGGTAATTCACGCACACTAACGCGTACATCCTACATATACTAGGGATAATTTAAAATTATACCAAGCCAATTAACTTACAAACCTGCACGTCTTTGGAGTGTGGGGGGAAACCAGAGATCCAGGAGAAAACCCACGCAGTTCGCTGGGGGAACGTACAAATTCCGTACAGACAAGCACCCACTGTCAGGATTGAACAAGGGTCTCTGGCGCTGCAAGGGAGCAACTTTACCACTGTGCCACCGTGCCGTATCAGGTGTTTGGAACATGCTGTCAGGGAAGTAGTGGAAGTGGGTACAATAGCAACATTTAAGAGTCAAGTCAAGTCACTTTTATTTCTATAGCACAGTTAAAAAACTCTCGTTGAACAAAGTGCTTTACATTGATGGAGGTACTAACGTTATACAACAGTGGTACATAGATTAAGTACATACATAAATACATACATATAGCCCTCCCTTAGAGGATGTCAACAAAGGCTTGAGAGTAAAGATTAGTTTTAAGTCTCGACTTTTGAGTCGATGGAGGGGGCAGTTCTGATGGGAAGAGGGATGCTGTTCCACAGTTTAGGAGCTGCAACCGCAAAGGTCCGGTCAGTATTCGGCGGGATGATCAGTAACCCTCAAGTTGGCCGATCTGAGGGACCTGGAGGTGATGTGGTATTTAGGTAAAAGTCATTTAGACAGTCCTGTTAACAGGAAGGGGATGGAGACATATACACCACATGAAGATATATGGAATTATTAAAATTGGCATCATGATCAGCGAAGGCATTGTGGGCTGAAGTGCTGTACCTTTCTCCGATCTATGTGAAGAATTCCCAGCATGCCATAACTGGAGGAAGAATCTTCAAATTGTGACCATTTGTACTGAAACTCCCAGTATGTTCTGAGCCTGGTTCTCATGACCCTACTTGCGATGGATGCTCTGCGACTCTGTTACACAAGCAAATGTCACAAGTTTACAGTATGTTGCACATGAACAAAGGAAGCTTTTACTTTTGACTGCAAATCATGTCAAGCCTCCAGTTCCATTCTCCAGTTCCAGAAAGCCAAACAACGCACACACTCCAATTCAGTCCCCAGCAAACTTGCAAGCAATTAAACAATGGCAATGTGGAGCTTTGTTCTGTTGTTTGGATCTGATTTCCTGTGCATAACACTCACTCCCATGTGTTACCTGAGCAATGCCTCAGTGTAATGGGACTGACATTACCAACCCACATATTTTTGTGTGGAAAGGAACTGCAGATGTTGGCTTTTACTGAAGATGGACATACAGTGCTGGAGTAACTCAGTAGGTCAGGCAGCATATTTGGAGAAAAAGGATGCATGTTATTTCAAGCCGGAACCCTTCTTCATACTGAAAGTAAAGGGGAGGGAAATGGAGTTAGGGAAAATCCAGAACAAATCAGGCCCGGCACCAGATGACCAAGTAACGGTGGAACCCATAATGGTCTATTGTTGGCTGGGGGAGAGGTGATAACAAAGGGATACAAGGATGTGAACAGTGCAACTAGTAGGATGACTAGAGTGGGGGAGAGGGGGGGGGAAGATGGAATGCAGGAGTTACTTGAAATTAGAGAAATCAACGTTCACACCATTGCGTTTTAAGCTACTCAAGCCAAATATTTTTGTGATGTGTGAGGAAACCGGAGTACCTGGAGAAAACCCACACTGTCACAGGGTGAATGTGCATCCTCCACACAGAGAGTATATATGGTCAGGATTGAATCTGGGTCTCCCGCACTGCGAGGCAACAAATCACCCAGCTGGATCACTGTGCCATCGAACTGTGAAGTGCATGTGAAATCCAATTTGTCCAGGAATACATGTTGACCCATATAACTCCACTTGTGATAAAAAATTCCACAAAAATAGAAATTTTAAGAAAGGCGGGAGAGAGAAAAAAGGAAATTATAGACCAGTTAGCCTGATATCGGTGTGAGGAAGAGTAAATTATAAAAGATGAAATACTGGCACATTTGGTTAGCAGTAACAGGATCGGTCCGAGTCAACATGGATTTACGAAGGGGAAATCATGCTTGACTAATCTTCTGGAATTTTTTTAGGATGTACATTAACTAGAAAAATGGACAAGGGAGAGCCAGTGGATGTAGTGTACCTGAACTTTCAGAAAGCCTTTGATAAGGTCCCAGATAGGAGATTAGTGGACAAAATTAGAGCTCATGGTATTGGGGATAGGGTACTGACATAGATGGAAAATTGGCTGGCAGACAGGAAACAAAGAGTAGGGATTAATGGGTCCCTTTCAGAATGGCAGGCAGTGACTAGTGGGGTACTGCACGGCTCGATACTGGGACCACAGTTAATTACAATATACATTAATGATTTAGATGAAGGGATTAACATTGGCAAATTTGCAGATGACGCAAAGCTGGGTGGCAGTGTGAACTTTGAGGAGGATGCCAAGAGGATGCAGGGGGACTTGGACGGGTTGTGTGAGTGGGCAGATGCATGGTAGATGCAGTATGTGGATAAATATGAGGTTATCCACTTTGGTGGCAAGAACGAAGGCAGATTATTATCTGAATGGTGTCAAGTCAGGAAAAGGGGAAGTACAACAATATCTGGGTGTTTTGTATATCAATCACTGAATGTAAGCATGCAGGTACAGCAGGCAGTAATGAAAGCTAATGGCATTTTGGCCTTCATAACAAGAAGAGTTGAGTATAGGAGCAAAGAGGTCCTTCTGCAGTTGTATGGGGCCCTTGTGAGACCAGACCTGGTGTATTGTGTGCAGTTTTGGTTTTCCAATTTGAGGAAGGACATTCTTGCTATAGAGGGAGTGCAGCGTAGGTTCACAAGGTTAATTCACGGGATGGCAGTACTGTCACATGTTGAAAGAATGGAGCAACTGGGCTTGTATACTGGAATTTAGAAGGATGAGAGGGTATCTTATTGTAACATATAAGATTATTAAGGGATTGGACTTGCGAGAGGCAGGAAACATGTTCCCAATGTTGGGGGAGTGCAGAACCAAGGGCCCCAGTTTAAGAATAAGAGTAGACAATTTAGGACAGAGATGAGGAAAACCATTTTCACCCAGAGAGTTGTGAATCTGTGGAATTCTCTGGCTCAAAGGCAGTGGAGGCCGATTCTCTGGATGCTTTCAAGAGAGAGTTAGATTTAGCTCTAAAAGATAGCGGAGTCAAGGGATATGGGGAGAATGCAGGAACGGGATACTGATTGTGGATGATTAGCCATGATCACAGTGAATGGTGGTGCTGGCTCGAAGGGTGGAATAGCTTACTCCTGCACCAATTATCTATTGTCTATGTAATACTGAGAAAACAACTCTGAACAATCACATTTGCAGACTAACATTCCAAAGTTAAAGCGTCAGTGTTTGTTCTGATGTTATTTTCATAATGAGCCTTGCACTAGGATTTATTCAGACCCTTTAGATCCTTCTCCAGTACTGGCACCAGGCTCATTGGTTTTCTGTTGAGAATTAGTGATATCTGCAACAATAGTTGACTGGACCTTGCAATGAAGCTGGTGACTCTGCCAATTCTGCTGATGACTTGATTGAACTGATCATCCCACTAAATAAAAATGTCAACTCCGTTATAGAATGCGCAGCAAACTAGTTGAAGCATACATTTCTCATGATGCCACATGCTGCTTTTAACTTGTGCACAGATGCATTAAAACAATTTCAAGTGAAGGAATATTGGTCCTTAATCTAATGTTATCACCTTCACCCAAATGTGTTTGAAGAAAATGCATGCTGACAGTACAGCACCCAAGACAAGCAAGGTCATCTCAAAGTCAATTTGCATCACAGAACAAAGTCATGAGAAATGAGATACATAGGCCTCCAGCTAAATACAGGGGAAACTGGCTCATGGAGAATTAACACACTGTTCCTTCATTTCTGCCATTTGATTTTGAATCACTGTAGTGTTGTTGGTATTAACAACTCTTCTTGTTAATTGTAAACATTCTTTAAACTGAAACTTAATTTGCAAAAGATATTTTCTCCAATGAACATGATTGCAGCTGTCCAAAAAGCCTACAAAAGCTCCCAGTCAGCCGGACATCTCTGGGGGCTGCAATTTGCACAGTTGGCAGACATGTATCTTCCTGATGCTGGTCCTGACACAACTGCAATGGACATGTCATTAATATTAACGGAATTTTCTCTGAGGTTTTGTGTGGACAGAACAGGAAAGCTCTTGAGAAATGAGACTTTCTGCACAGTGAGCTTTGTTTTAGTTTTGAAGGTAGACAATAAAGCTTCAGAAACTTAGCGGGTGAGGCAGCATCTATGGAGTGAAGGAATAGGTGACGTTTTGGGTCGAGAACCTTCTTCAGACTTTTGTTTAGTTTAGAAATGCAGCGTGGAAACAGACCCTTCAGCCCACCAAGTCTGCACCGACCAGCAATCCCTGCATATTAACACTTTCCTACACACACTAGGTATAATTTTTCCATTTTATACCAAGCCGATTAACCTACAAACCTATACGTCTTTGGAGTGTGGGAGGAAACCAAAGATCTCGGAGAAAACCCACGTGGGTCACGACGAGAACGTACAAACTCTAAACATACAAGCACCTTTTAGTCAGGATCAAACCCGGGTCTCTGGCGCTGTAAGTCAATAACTACCGTGCCGCCCTACACAGCATTCCTTATCTCCTTGTCCTTTACTGTACATATATCTTACCCTCAAAGATAGACACAAAATGCTGGAGTAACTTAGCGGGATAGGAGAGAAGGAATGGGTGACGTTTTGGGTCGAGACCCTTCTTCAAATGTTACCCTTCTTCAACGTTACCCGACATTCCCCACGTTCAAATCAAGACGAAAACTCGGGAGTTTGTGAGTAACTCGAGTAACTCAGGAAAGTGGGACATGGCCTTAACTTTGTGATCCAGAAACATTGAGCCAGGGGGGACAGATTATCTGCCCAATGATAGAAAATTGGTGAATCACGATTGAATCTGGGGTGCGCTGGCATGTAAGCCATGCCTAAAGTTCTTTGTTAATTCAGTGCTTATGCTTCTTTACTGAAAGAATTCTAAAAAGATTATCAGGCTCACTTTTTAACCTGACGAATGTATTAAGCCCCTGTCCCACTTACGTGTCCTTGGCATGCTAATTATGTGACCTCGTGGTCACATTGAGGCGCGACGGTCCCGCGCGATTTCATGCGCCCGCACAGCCGTCTGGAGCGCATTATGTCATTTGAAGATGGACACAAAATGCAGCGATGTCGCACACAACTACATACCCCTCCACCCTTCTCAGTGGGACATTGCGACAACTGGGTCACAAATTTGACGGCAATAACGGTTCAGTGAATGGCCAGCAGGATGAGAGTTGTGGACAGAGGGATTCACTGTCTAAAAGAGGAGAGCTACAAACCACCGTGAGATGAGTGATAACTTGGTTGGTAGCCCAGGAGGTGAAGTGGCTTCACAGTTTTTCAGTGCCTTCATCCTTCAGGACATTAGAATATTTTCTGGTTCATTGATGCATCAAATAGATCACTGGTGATTTACATGTGCAGGATGGATCTGCAGATGCTGCTTTCAACCGATGATAGACACAAAAAGCTGGAGTAACTCAGCGGGACGGGCAGCATCTCTGGAGAGAAAGAATGGGTGATGATTCGGGTCAGCCTCCAGGGTCTGAAGAAGGGGTCTCGACCCGAAACGTCACCCATTCCTTCTCTCCAGAGATGCTGCCTGTCCCACATTTTGAGTTCAGCGCTGCTCTTTTGCTCCATTCCCTGCAGCAATGGCAATGTGACTGACTTGCCCACTGCCACCAGTCCAGAGCATTTCCCAAAGTGACCGATTGCATCTCTGAGCACCTTCAGGTGCAACGTCACAAGAAGAGTTAACTTTCTATCATATTAATGTGCAGCTTTAATGTCAGTGGATGTAAGGGACAGGAAACAACGAGGCTGAGGCTAATCCTAAACACCCTTGGGAAAAATCGGTGCACAGAAACTGTGAGATTATTATATAGAACAGCTCTGATATCTGGAAGAAAGACTCCTTTCGACACCTAAATAGATAAGATGATTCTTTATCTCATCCATTTGCTTTGCTCAGTTACACTGCAAGACCAAAAACCATTGGAATAGGATTAGGGGGTTTAACCCATTGAGCCTGCTGTGCCATTCAGTAAGATTGTGGCTGATATGATCTTTGGTGTCCATTTTCCTTCCGTTTCCCCACAAACCTCAATTCCTTTATTGTTTAAAAAACTATTTTTGTTTCCAAATATCCAGATATTCATCCTCAATACTGGATATATTACCCCAGACAGGAAATTCCAAATATTGAGACTATAAGTTCTTCCTTACCTGAGTCTTGTATGGTCACTCCCTTATTCTGAGACCATGCCGTCGGTTCTAGACTCTCCCACAAATTAGACATTCAAGATGGCAGCAGCAGCAGAAGGAGGAGAGGGTCGGCAGTAGTGAGCAGTCTGGGGCTCGCCTCTCATGCCATCCGAGTCATTTTGGGGGTTCCGGGGTCAGTTGCAAGAGGTGCCCCAGCACATGGGGGCTGAGTGGCGGCTGTGGCAGGTGAGGTGTGGGAGGTTTGTGGGTTGATTTGCACATGGAGTGGGTCACTGGAGACTCTTCATCAGCCAGGAGATTGCGTGGATCAGGCACCTCTGGAATGCCCTCAGAGGCCAAACGTGTGGATCAGATGAGGCCTGCAGTGGCATGTAGAGGCAGAACAGTGGTGGAGAACATAGACAGCATTTCCAGAACATGCCAACCGCTGCAACATTGACCCAGTGCCACCACCAGAACAACTGGCCTTATGGGTAAGAAAAGACTCTTTAATTTTAAGAACTTGAAACAGAAGGGCACAAGATGGCGCCGGAACCGTGGTGATACTTTACATCCTGCCTCAGTGAATTTAACTATTCTTACACTACAATCGGTGTACTTTTTTTATGATTGTGCTTATCCATAGTATAATTTTACTGAATTGTATGCAAAACAAAGAATTTCACTGTATCTAGGTACATGTTTGAGTAAAGTTACCATTGAACCATTGATGAAGCTAAACACCCTCTCAACCTTGACACTGTCAAAAGTCTACGAATCAGACATATTTCAGTAAGATAAGACCACAAGATATAGGAGTTGAATTAAGCCATTTGGCCTATCATGTCTGCTCTGCAATTCGATAATTGCTGATCTATTTTTCCCTCTCAATCCCATTCTTCTGCTTTCTCCCCATAATTTTTGAAGCCCTTACTAATCAGGAACAGGTTTGTAGGTTAATTAGCTTTGGCAAAAAAAAAAATTGTCCCTAGTGTGTAGGATAGTGTCAGTGTACCACTGATCGCTGATCAAGGTGGACATGTTGGGCAGAAGGGCCTGTTTCTGTGCTGTATGTCATAGGTAAGCTCAGCTAATGCTAATAAGTTTTTATCGGTCTTACAAAATAAATAACTTCACATATTTTCACATGATGCTGGATTTACCAATGTTTTATTCCACTCATCACACTTCCCAATATCTCACTTAAACTGGATATGTCTCGTACTCAGCTTCCCTACCCCGACCTTTGCATTATCCCCAAACTTGGTGACAGCACATTTGCTTCCTTCCTCTAAATCATTGATATATCTTGTAAACCTATTAACATATCTTGTAAAGTGCTATCTCTGTGGCATCCCATTGGTTACAGGTTGTCTGCCAAAAAAGATCCCCTACTCTCTGCTTCCTATTAGTCAAAGCCCTGTCCCATGGTACGAGTTCATTCCAAGAGCTCTCCCGCGTTTGCCCTGATTCGAACTCGGAGATTTACAGTAGTGGCCACTCGTCGGTACTCGGGGCTCTCGTGGACATTTTTCATCATGTTGAAAAATCTTCACGAGTCTTCCCGTGCTTACCTGCCGTTAGCAAGTCTTCCCGGGTACCTGCCGTTAGCGCTAAGAGACGTCACCGAGCTCTGACGTACCCGCTACGTTCATTCTCCGTGCTTACCATGAGTTTGATTTTTTTAAACTCAGGAGAGCTCTTGGAATGACCTTGTACCGTGGGACAGGGCTATTAGTATATCCTCTACCTAATCTAAAAATATTATCTTCAACATCATGAGCTTGTATCTGGTGTTAAAGAAGGAACTGCAGATGCTGGAGAATCGAGGGTACACAAAAAGCTGGAGAAACTCAGCGGGTGCAGCAGCATCTAAGGAGTGAAGGAGATAGGCGACGTTTCGGGTCTGAAGAAGGGTCTCGACCCGAAACGTCGCCTATCTCCTTCGCTCCTTAGATGCTGCTGCACCCGCTGAGTTTCTCCAGCTTTTTGTGTACCCTTGTATCTGATGATGTGTTCTTATGTATGGCAACATTTTGAATGCCCTTTGAAAATCCAAATATATTATGTTTACCGGTTCCCAACCTCTCTATATGGCCTTTCCTCACAGAGCACCATAACATTTTTCAGCAATGTTTACCTCTTCATAAAGCCATGTTGTTCTGCTCAATTAGCTTCAGACACTACTTTGAATACAACCAACGATCCTTGGCTGAAGAAAAGGGTTTGGCTGCTTCGTCCCTCTCTCAGAAGGTTGTGAAATACATTTTCATACAATCTACGTCCTATTTAGTAATGATAATTTAGAATCATAAATTCTTACAAGCCATGCATATGATTGCCAAAGTTTATTGAAAATGAATTTGAATATCACTGACGTAATTAATATCCACTGACCTACGGAAATCTTTAAATCTTGGTCACTTTTCTTCGTAGTATCTCACTGCTTTTTTCAGTCTCTGCATTTGACATTTTATTCTGTTTATTCTTTTGTGGCATTTTGTATAAGGGGCTTTGTTCTTTTTCGCAAGCTTCTTCAATTTAACAATTACATAATCTAACATCTCTGGGATGTATACAAGCACAAAGGTTGCAAGAAAAGGTGAGGCAATAAAAAGGGTACGAAACTACTCACAAAGATGAAAGCTTGCTCTCTCATACAGAGGATTTCCGGGAAATTAATATGGATTTTTTTTAAAATGGAAGTTGAATAAACAGATGAGGAAGTAGGGAAAAAAGGGTATTTACTTTTTTACTTTAGAGGTACAGCGTGAAAACAGGCCTTTTGTCCCATCAAGTCCTTGCCGACCAGCTATCACCCCAGTACACCAGCACTATCCTACTCACTTGGGACAATTTACAATTTACAGAAGCCAATTAACCTACAAACCTGTATGTCTTTTGACTGTGGGAGGAAACCAGAACACCCAGAGAAAACACAAATGCGGTCAGAGGGAGAACGTGCAAACTCCACACGGACAACACTCATAGTCAGGATCGGACCTGGGTCTCAGGCGCAATGAGGCAGCAGCTCTACCGCTGTACGATGATTGAGTGAGATGATTTAAGTGGAATAAGACAAATGTTGAGGATGACTACAGGCACAGCCAGCTGTCTCAGCTCTGTAACTTTCTATGTAATTCTGTACAAGGAAAATGCTGGCTGGTTCATTCCTCCCCTTCAGAAGGTTGTAAAATGCATTTCATAAAATCTACGTCCCTTTTAGTAATTATACCTTTGAATCATATATTCCTACAAGTTATACATTTGTTTGCTCCAGTTTATTGAAAACTAGACTAAGTGGGACCCGTTGGGTCCCATGCTCACATGGGAGGGCTGGTCCCCTGACGCAATATTCCACCCCTCCACCAATTCCAATATTGGTGACCAGTGGGGGGGCTTTCTGGAGCACTGGTATGGGTTCTTGGGGTGGCAGCTCAGTCCCTCAAGCTTGATGTGCTGGCAGCTCACGTTCAAGCAGAGTGAAAGGCCACCAAATTCAAATCCATTTTCCTACCATTTCAAGCAGGGTGCAAGGCCACCAAATTCAAGTGCAGTTTCTTACCACTTCGAGCAGGGTGCAAGGCCACCAAATTCAAGTGCAGTATCCTACCACTTCAAGCAGGGTGCAAGGCCACCGAATTCAAGTGCAGTTTCATACCACTTCAAGCAGGGTGCAAGCCAAAGAATTCAAGTACGGTTTCATACCACTTCAAGCAGGGTGCAAGGCCACCAAATTCAAGTGCAGCTTCATACCATTTCATGCAGGGTGCAACGCCACCACATTCAAATGCAGTTTCATACCATTTCATGCATGGTGCAAGGCCACCACATTCAAATGCAGTTTCATACCATTTCAAGCAGGGTGAAACCACCATAAAACCACACAAAGCATCAAACTCACAGTTCAGTAGACATTCGGTGTGTTCAGTTTATTCACAGATCGGACAGAGTCATGACCTCTCCCTCCCCCATCATGCAGAGACTGAGCCACACCCACACTTTCGGGTTTATAACCCCTCCCCCTCCACCGGAAAAGGTGTGGCCTTCATGACAGGAGAGAGATTCTCAACATTTTTAAACACTAATAACACTTTTATTTTTCATTCATGGGAAGAATCCTCTGCACCTGCTGAGCGGAGGGGGACTGAGTAAGATGGTCAAAAATCACAGCCGTAAGTGGTAGCATTTTATCTAAAATCAATACACAGTGCAAACAGGAAGTTACCCAAATCACCCAAGCCACCATTTGCAGTAGTGCCTTTACACTTCAAGCCAAAGCACCCAAGGCACCATTTGAAGTAGTGCCTTTTAACTTCAGCCCAAAGCACCGAAGCCACCATTTGCAGTAGTGCCTTTTAATTTCAGCCCAAAGCACCAAAGCCACCATTTGCAGTAGTGCCTTTTCACTTCAGCCCAAAGCACCCAAGCCACCATTTGCAGTAGTGCCTTTTCACTTCAAGCCAAAGCACCCAAGCCACCATTTGCAGTAGTGCCTTTTCACTACAAGCCAAAGCACCCAAGCCACCATTTGCAGTAGTTCCTTTTCACTTAAGCCAAAGTACCCAGCACCATTTGCAGTAGTGCCTTTTCACTTCAAACCAAAGCACCCAAACCAACATTTGCAGAGGTGCCTTTTCACTTCAAGCCAAAGCACCCGGCACCATTTGCAGTAGTGCCTTTTCACTTCAAGCCAAAGCACCCATTTGCAGTAGTACCTTTTAACTTCAGCCCAAAGCACCCAAGCCACCATTTGCTGTAGTATTTTAACTTCAGCCCAGGTGGCAGCGTTCTCTCAGAAGGTGGCGGCGTTCTCTCAGAAATCACAGCACAGCGAGCCAAAAGCAGACACTATCAGACTTTTAGTAATAGAGATAAACTCAAATATCACAAACTTAATTTAAATATGATTTACTGCACTGCTCGCTGTATTGATACCAATTCATATCAATGATTGGAGAAAGAAGATTTCATGGTTTTAGAGTAAATTACAGGAGAAAGAATTAATAAAACAATACATCTCTAGCCCTGCTCATTGAGTCTTCAATGATTCGGGTGGTGGTTGGTTGCGACAAGTCTCATGGCCTACCGATCTGGGACTCATAATATCATAAGGTCATAAATGATAGGTGCAGAATTAGGCCATTCGGCCCATCAAGGCTGGTGTATCTCCCCCTCCTAACACCATTCTCCTGCCTTCTCCCCATAACCCCTGACATACGTACTAATCAAAAGTCTATCTATCTCTGCCATAAATATATCCACTGATGGCCTCCACAGCCATCTGTGGCAATTAATTCCACAGATTCACAACCCTCTGACTAAAGACCTTCCTCCTCATCTCCTTCCTAAAAGAACGTCCTTTAATTCTGAGGCTATGACCTCCAGTCCTAGACTCTCCCACTAGTGGAAACATCATCTCCACATCCACTCTATCCTGGCACTGTTCTGGATCCCAGTCCAAGGTGAGGTCAGTCATAGCATGTACTTACAATATATCCTTCAATAAGATTGTGTTTCTTAATCTGCAAACAGCTGTCAGGCATGGCTTTAAAACTAGATATCTTCTTTAATGATGGGATTAGGCGTTAGTTATCATATTACGATTGAAATAATCTCAGACTTCTCTGGGGAAAAAAAAGTTAGTCTTATCTTAGTACAATGTATCATTTAGGCTGAATGATCTGAGGCCTCATGATTTTCTAGTTCTTCATTTAAGACCACATATTTTCCTAAACACTTTTCTAACTGAGCCTGCTTGCTCAACCTATAGGCTGCTAAAAGACAACCTCCATTTTAGCTGAAAAGCCTGGTTTAACCTTTACATTAAATTCACTTTTGTAATACAGTTTATTTATTTAAACAGCAGTAGAAAACGTACATTAAAATGCATCCCACTGCTCACTGACTTCAGATGACCTGTTAATTTAAACTGATTTATCGGATGTCTTTGAATGGTTGAAGGATAATCTTTATTATCAGTGAACATTGGGCAGGAAATTGCTGCCAAGTTCAAATGATGTGTATCAAGACCCAAGTCATTTTATATTGACTAAACTAAGGAAGAAATTGTTTTTTCATTTCATTTTTACATCCTACAGAGACATCCTACATCCTACAGGTCTGCCTAGATGCCGATATGTAAATGTAGATATTTCACTGCTTTAAAAGTTAAGTACATAATCATAATAATGCATTGGATATAATTTTAAGTGTGGATATTTGAAATCTGGAGAATTGATATAGTGGCTAAATATGGGTTTTGATGACAAGAGAATCATAATGACTACTGGATAATCATAGGAGCAATATTGTAAGTGAAGATCAAAGAGTGTAGATAATTGATATTCTGGTTAATCTTTAGATTATGGGAGTGAAAATGATTTTTTAAAAACAGACTAATTGGGACTGTTGATAACAGTGGAGCAGATTGACGTTATGGTGAATTGATGTAGATGACACTAATGCAGATAAGTGGCATGTTGGTTAGTATACAGTGTATATGACAGAGGTCCAAATAATGTATACAAAACATCAACAGTGGAGATTTGGGAATTATGTTTATCATTATTTTGGGACGTGGGCCTTCACAGGAATAGGCAGATTTAATTCCCTTGAAAACGCAATGATGAGCCGTTATAGAAATGCTGCAGCCCTTCTGGTGAAGTTGCTCCTACAGGGCTTTTGGGGAGGCAGTTGCAATATTTAGGCATGGTGACTATGAAGTAACAGCAATCACCTGCTGCCCTTGTCTTTGGAGGTTGCAGGTTTAGATGGCGGTGTCATAAAACCGCAGTGCATTTTGTAGATAGCACGGCCTGGCCTCACTGTGTGCTGGTGCTGGAGGGAATGAATGCTTAGGATGGTGAAGTGGGTATCGATCAGTTGGGCTGCTTTGTCCTGTATGGTGGTCAAGTTTATTGAGTTTAGTTGGAGCTGCAATCTTTCAGGCAAATGGAGAGTATTTGATCGCACTCCTGATTTACGCCTTGTAGATGGGGAAAATAGTTAGGATGGCAGAAGGTGAGTCTTTCACTGTAGGATACCCAATCTCAGACTTGCTGTTGTAGATACAGTACTTACTTATATGGCTGATGTAGTTAAATTTCTGGTCAATGGTGACCTCCAGAATTTTGATAGCATGGTGAATGTCAAAGATAAGTAATGAAACTCCTTCTTGTTGAAGTTGAATGTCTAGCATTTTTGTGGCCATACATATTACTCGCCACTCATCATTCCATGCATGGATGTTGCCCAAATCATCCACCTTACAGGTATGGGCTCATTTGCTGAGATGCTGCAATGGAATTAAAAAGTATGCAGTTATCAATAAATATCCCCACATCCCCATATCCTAATGATGAAAGAGATGTCATTGATGGAACAGTTGAATATGGTTGGATGCAGGTCACTACTTTTGGGAGCCCTTTAGTGAGATCTACAGCAGTTGAGATGATTAACTTTCATCCAGCACAACCATCGTCCTTTGTGGAAGATACAACATCAACCATGGAGTATCTTCTACTCCAGCACAGGAAAATGTAGCAAGTTGCTTGCTTCCCAGAAACGAAATCCTGATATGTCGACCTGACTATTCACTGGAAAATTGGGATGAGGGTTTTGACAAGGATGAGTCACATAAGGAGATCTTAGAGCAAAATACTAGCATGATAGAGTTTAAGAAATGTCATGAAGATAGATAGTGAGACAGAGAGCAAAGCCCTGTACAGATCAACAGACACAAGGGTGCTGGCTAAATGGGGCTTAGATAATGGCAACAGAGTATCTATATGGTAGAACAAGAAGGATTGCCTAGGGATATGAGATGAATTAATCAAGTGTGAAAACAACAAAGGCTATACATATGTGCAGACCTGGGTGGGAGAGGGGCAGGGAGGAAAATAGGTGGCAGGAATGGAAAATTATCCTAATAACAGAAACTAAATTAAGAAAGTCATAATCCGTAATATTAACAATTTGGCTGGGAACTTTAATTAGAAGACCATGGTGCATAGTGCAGGGTGCTGTGAGATAGTGTTAGTGACAGAGTTTAAATAGCCAAAGAAGTTATGATTAAATAAAATAACCTTAGAGTTTAGAAATATGAGTTCACGTTATTTTCTATAGGCCAACAAACTAAGAGGGGGTTACACAATGGCACAGCTGGTAGAACCGCTGCCTCACAGAGCCAGGGACCTATGTTCAATCCTGACCTTGGGTGGTATCTGTGTAGAATTTGCACATTCTTCCTGTGACCTTGTGTGTTTCATCTGGGGGATCTGGTTTTCCCCTTATCTTAAAAACATGTGGATTGGTAGGTTAGTGGGATTCTAATTTGCCCCTGTGTATGGTGTGATAGAATCTGGAGGAATTGATGGCAATATGGAGAATATAAAGTTGAATTAGTGTAGGAATCGTCTAAATGGTTGATTGGTAGTCAGTGTGGACTCTGTGGGTCAAAGGGCCTGTTTCCATGCTGTATCTCTCTGTGATCATGAAGTTCGGGGTAGAGTGTATTATATAAAATTGAACCATTCAATGTTCATACCATTGGACACACATTTCTCCTACCATGTGAGTCAACCTAGGACTGATTCTGAAGCACTGTTAAAATCTGAGGCGTTAAAGCATATTAGTTTATCTAAATTCAAATTCAATGCATGGAATGGAGTTTCCTCATCCACTCCAAGCCTGCTTCCATGTGAGGCAAAGATGTCCATATGGGAGATGCATCAGAGTCAGGGTTCCTCGACTTAAATTTTAATACCCATCTAAGGGGGTTTAAAACATCTACGTTGGAGCCAATAGTAATTGGTTCTGCTCTTCATCACATCCCTAATTCTGCAGCAAGACATTTGAAAGAAAATATCATATGGCCAGCTTTGTTTTAGAAACTTCCTTGGATCTCAAACTAGTCAAACTTTATTTCAGATCACTAACATGTCGGGGAAAAATGATTGAGTTTTTTGTTCAGTTTTATACTCCCCCAGCAAGTGCGATGTGTGGAGTAAATATCTCCAAATTATTTTAGATTTGTTGTTCATTAATTTGAGGCATGTTTTAAGAAATTCTACATCAAAAGGAATCTTACATACCCTGCCCATGAAA
The DNA here is from genome assembly GCA_963514005.1 of Raja brachyura. The sequence goes on along the minus strand of OY740791.1, from coordinate 59,418,000 downwards.
GCAGAGCAAAATCGCTTTTGACATTTCTCAGCGTCTCGCTCTCTCTTTTCCCTTAGGCTCCATGAAAACTCAGACATGCAATTTTACATGACTGGTTGAGTGATTATAGAAAGAGCCTGGGGCACTATTTCTTAGGGTGCAATTTTAATAATGTAAATGTCCTGATAAACCACCAGTAACAAATTCAACAGTATGTTTGTACATCCAGCGCAATCTAAGATGACCTCGGGAGGTCATGACCCTTTTGAATGCATAACAAGTTGGCTAAGGCTAATTGTACATAATCTGCAGCCTTGGGTCACAGACACCCCACTTACCTCACTTGACCTGAGAATTTCTGCACAAATGCTGCTCCATCTGTCGTTGGACTTATAATCACAGCTCATGCACACTCAGGAGGTAGCTGGTCTTGGAAGAGATGAGAGGCAGGAGAAATGCGATGTTGAACAGGGTTCAAGGAATTAAACGGTGAACAATATACCCTTGTTTAAACCAAAATTGATTATATAGCCCTATGCATTCCCAAACAACTGTAAGCCTCATTTATTTACAGTCTCTAACTGGTATTGACTTATTATTATCAAACGTACTGAGTTACAGCGACAAGCTTTTGTTTCGATGCTATCCAGCCAAGTTGTACAATCAAGTATTTACACAAGTTAAACAATAATTACAATGATAAAAATACCGGAGTGCCGAATATAGTGTTACAACATAATAAATATTACAGTTTCAGAGAAAGGGCAGGTAAAAAAAAGTTATGTTGGGAGATTGTTGGGACAATGAAGATACATGGTTGTAATGGTTTAACACAGCCTGTAATAATCTTTCATGCTTTTGACTGCAAATGGACTTTTTACCTGTCTGTACATCTGGATGCCCGCAGCGGCGGATGCGGAGGGTTGAGGTCCCGACCACGGGGGGAAAATGGAGGAGGACTGGCCAAATTTTGTGCCTTCCACCACAGTGATGAATGCTGTGGTGGATGTTTGTGCTACATTTTTTAGTGTGTTTTTGTGTGTTCTTTATCAGTATACCGCTGCTGGCAAATTAATTTCACTTGCACTTTATGTGCAATGTGACGAATAAAACTGATTGTATTGTTTTGAAATGTAGAATTAAGGATTCCCTGTGTCTTTAAGGCAAATCGTGCTTTTTTTTGTGATACAGCACGAAAACAGGCCCTTCGGCCCACCGAGTCCACACCAACCAGCGATCCCCGCACACTAACACTATCCCACACATTCCAGGGACAAATTATATTTATACCAAGCCAATCAACCTACAAACCTGTACGTCCTTGGGGTGTGGGAGGAAACCAAAGATCTCGGAGGAAATCCACACGGTCACGGGGAGATCGTACCCGGGTCTCTGGAGCTTTAAGTGCTGTAAGGCAGCAACTCTGCCGCTGCGCCATTGTGCCGCCCTTGTGTAGCCATGATGACTCCTGCTGCTGATCGAGGCCTCTGCTAATGCACTTAATTTAAAATCTGTCTGTGTAAGCATATATGTAGTTTACCTCCCATTCCTACTTCCAAAATGAATTCACATTTTTCTACATTGATTTACATATGTCCTTGACTTTCTTGGGAGGTTGCATTTGAACAGCAGGTAACTGCAGTGCATTTTGCAGGTGGTGTGTACGACAGCAAGTAAGCTTTCGAAGGGAATAAATGTTTTTCCCCTTCCTTGACATTGACTTTCATTATCCATAGTGCAATATGCAATTCCCATACAATGCAACATCAATTTATATATGTACAAAGTAATTGAGATACCAATACCCAGGTTAACTCTATTCTGATTAATGCAATATGATTTTAAAAATGATGATTACCAGCTATTGATCATCTCCAACATCAGAGAGTCTAAGGCAAGGCAAGGCAAATTTATTTATATAGCACCATTCGTACAAGCAGCAATTCATAGTCCTTTACAAAATAAACAAAAGAATAACATAGTAAAAAGACAGCAGAACAACCATACAACACAGGACAACAAAGTAAGCAATAATCAAAAATTACAAAACAAGCAATAAGACAAATGCATGAATAGTAAAACAAAATCACTAAAACAATAAAACGATTTTAAAAGCACGTAAAAGGGTTAAGATTAGAAGGTTAAGATTACCTGCATGTTGGGTTATGGAAAAGCTACAGTAAACAACAGTATTTTTAGGCCTGATTTAAATGAGCTTACAGTCTGTACACACCTCAGGTGTTCGGGGAGCTTGTTCTACAGGTGTGGAGCATAAAAACTGAATGCTGCTTCAGCCTTTTTAGTTCTAAGCATCTACCATTGATGTTCAATGACATTTATATCTCTACATCCTTATTACCAACATTCTGGGTGTCACTGGTAAAAGGCTGGGTATCCTGCAGTGATAGATTCAGTCACTGATATATACCAACATTTTTTACCATCCACCAGGTGGTGGTCAGGGGTGCAATAGCATAATCTCAATTCACTTGGATTAGCACAATTTCTCAGACAGAGTAGCCCATTTCACTCCTGTTACTCCTTCCACCATTGTAAGCATTCATTCATTTCAAAAAGCTATGCTCAGTAGCTGTAGTAAGTACCTCTTGACAAAATGCGCTGCAGTTATTTGGTACTCCCAAGAAGATCAAGGTCAGCAGCGGCATGGAAAGACCACAACCTACCGGTTCCTATGTAGGTCACACGCTGTCCTGAACTGGAAATATGTTGAAGTTCCTCTGTTGTCACTGGGCTAAAATCCTGGAATTCACTTCCTTCTTCTTATCGAGTCCACGCACCAGATCAGAAGTTGTTCAGCCAGAGCTGAGCACACTTCTCGGCATCTGCTCACAATGCTGTCTGTATTGTTGCTTCGTGTGCTTCTTGTGCGTGGCGGTGGAAAGATCGGTGGAAACAGGGCCGCGACGTGAATATTCTTTCCTTGACCCCTAACTCACTTCCCAGTGATGTTCTGTATCAGAAAATGTACAGTGATTCAAGAAGGTGACTCACTAAGTTCTCAAGGATAATTAAACATGGACAATCAATGTTGGCCTTGCCAGTGTTGCCAAGAAATCAAAGTAGGTAGGTTTAAATAATTGCTTTCTTGCTTTCCCTCCCAATCAAATGTACTTATCAGGATGATTTCCTTTCACAGCAATTACTTTCTTTTTTGCTACGCTTTTCATCAAATGTTTGAAAATCCTTCCAGCCAGCATGTGTTCCAATTACCTTCTCAATGGTCTCAGATGATTTATCACATATTTCTATCGGGTCAGATAATTACAACTTACGTTTTGGGAATTGGTGTCATTCAGCTCTCGTGAGCTCCTGTTTTATTAATGCTTCATAATTTCTGCCCATGTTACTGATTCTAGTGATTATGACAAGAAATATAACATAAGTAGAATTAATTTTAGAGGCCTAAGAAAGAAACTACCAGTATTCTTAATCCAGGTTCCTGATTTCAAGAGATAATCTTACAAATGTAGCTGCTTCTTTGAAAAAATTTAATTGGGAAACCATATTATCAAAAATTGAGAGATTTGAATTCCATTGCAGAGTTAAAAAGGGATTTAAAAAAAATATTTGGTACAATAAAACTGAGACAAAAACTGTACATGTGCATACATGGTAGAACTGAAAAACAACTATTAGAACAAGTGGAGAAGGGAGAAGGCATTTGTCATAATAATACAAAAATATTTATTTTAACTATTTCAAATGTTGAGGGCTGTTAAGGGTCAGAATCACATACTCCCTTCATACAAGGCAGTAATGTTAACTATTATTTTCCATTGATATTCATTCCAACTTGACGGTTAGTTACACAAAATAAATATGAGGGTATTTCTGGTAAACTATGTGGTCTGTCTTTAATTCTCTATTGTCCCACTGCCTGGTATTATTCCAGGGTTGAATGTATGCTATAAAAAAGTATTTGGTTAGTAGCTGTCCCTCTCCCGCTTGCTTCTATAAGAGCCTACCTTTGTGATGCTGTTCCTTTGGGGCAGAGAATAGGGATCTTCAGGTAGAGCAGAAATAATGGCAGCTTGTGGACATGGTAAATACTGCATGTTGGTGAGCTCCAGAGCTATGAGTGGTTTGCAGCCATTTGCTCGTTACCTGCAATGGAAAGAAATGGGAGGGGAGATATTATTTGGGTTTTGGAAGTGGTCTAAAAAAAAGGCAATGCAGTTTTATGTAGAAGGAGTACGGAGACTCCTGATGCAGGGCGTCAACCTTTCTCTTGATAGCGGCCGTTCTATATATATTTTTTAAATAACTACTTTAGGATTACATAACAGTTTGGTTAGATCACATTTATAAAAACTAGTCTTATTTTGCTCCCCTACAAGGGAGGTTATTTCTACTTACTGACTTTTTGAAATTGATTGAGAAATCCATACACTTACATCAGCTAAGCCGTAACAATTTGTCTTTTGTCCTTGTGCATCACTGCATCTAGTCCATAGCACAATAACTGGCTATTTTGTCAACATTGGTCTACACTGGTGTTCATTCTCTATGCAAAACTTTTCCTTCCTTACCTCATCTCAACCTTTTGACTTATTCTTCTATTTAGTCCTCCACCATTTCTTTATCTTGTTTCTGCTTATGACTGTACTAATTACCTCATCTAATTCCCGTGGTAAATAGTTCCATGTTGTCACTGAAGATAGACCCAAAATGCTGGAGTAACTCAGCGGGACAGGCAGCATCTCTGGATAGAAAGATTGGATGACGTTTCAGATCAAGACCCTTCTTCAAAGGAACAATCTGAAGAAGGGTCTCCACCCGATACGTCACCCATTCCTTACACCTAGAGAAGCTGCCTGTCCCGCTGAGTTACTCCAGCACTTTGTGTCTATCTTGGGTGTAAACCAGCATCTGCAGTTCCTTCCTCCAAGATATCACTATTCCTTTCCATCTTGCACCACTAAAGGTTGGGACCATTCTACTTGGTTAGTTGATTATATCTGTTTAAATTTCCAAAGTGGAAATAGAAGGTCGTTTGAACCCTTATGCCTGTTCTTTTTTTTCAATTCAGTATCACTTTTGTTTACTTATCCCATTTCTCTTGATTACTTTGCTTCAAAATAGTGGCAGAGTGGTGTGGCTGGTCAGCTGCTGCCCCACAGTGCCAGAGGCCTGGGTTTGAACCTAACCTCAGGTGCTTTCTGTGTGGAGTGTGCATGTTCTCCCGGTGGACCGTGTGGCTTTCCTCAGGGTGCTCTGGTTTCCTCCCATATCCCAAGGACATACGGCTTTGTCGGTGAATTAGCCTCTGTATATTGCTCCGAGTATGTAGGGAGTGGATTCAAATGTGAGATAATGTAGGACTAGTGTTAATGGATGATTGATGGACTCGGTTGGCTGAAGGGCCTATTTCCATGCCTCATTTTTCAATGGTTCAGTGATTCAAAACATTAATTAATCGCCTTCACAGCCCTCTTCGGTAGAGAATTCTGAGTGCAGTAATTCCTCCTCGCCTTTCTCACCTTCCTTCCATATCCCCAATTGGGGGAAACATCATCTCTTCTTCTACCCTCCTAAGATCCATGACAATGTTGTACATTACAGGGACATTACTGCTCATTTTATTTAAACTTAAAGGGCCTGTCCCACTTACGTGTCCTTGGCACGCACATTACGCGACCTCGTGGTCCCGTTGAGCCGCGATGGTCCGGCGAAGGTCGGGCATGATTACATGCTTACACACAGCCGTATGGAGCGCGTGACATCATTTGAAGATGGACACAAAGCTGGAGTAACTCAGCGGGACCGGCAGCATCTCTGGAGAGAAGCAATGGGTGACGTTTCGTGTCGAGACTCTTCTTCAGTCTGAAAAGAAGGGTCTTGACCCGAAACGTCACCCATTGCTTCTCTCCAGAGATGCTGCCGGTCCTGCTGAGTTACTCCTGCATTTTGTGTCTATCTTCAAATTTTTTGGCCCTGCTCTGGGAGTAGAAGTGCGGGCGGATCCAGACCGCAACGGCCGTGAGCCCCAGGCCGGGTTCGACGATCGTTTGCCTGCTTCTGCTGCTGTTGAATGTGAGACGTTGCGTCATGCCAGGGTCTTGGGCCTGTCCCACTTTGGCCGTCAGTTCCGCGACAAGATTTTGTTCACTACAAAAATTTCGGAGCCGCGCGCGATGTCGTGCACAACTACATACCCCTCCGCGCTTCTAAGAGGGAAGGGCCCTGCATGGCCATACAATGCCCATACGCCTCAATGCGACCACGAGGTCGCTTAATGTGCGTGCCAAGGACATGTAAGTGGGACAGGCCCTTAAGACTCTATTGCAGGTCCAGTCTACATTTCTCTTCATATAATGAATCTAACATCCCAGGAATTAATGTGTAGGAAGGGACTGCAGATGCTGGTTTAAACCAAAGATAGATATAAAACGAATGAGTAACTCAGCATGACAGGCAGCATCCCTGGAGAAAAGGAATGGGTGACGATTCGGGTCGAGACCCATTCCCCTCCACAGATGCTGCCTGTCCCACTGAAGTACTCCAGCTTTTTGTGTCTATCCCAGGAATTAAAGCAGAAACAAAATGCTTGAAGAGCTCTGCAGTTCATGAAGTATCTGTGCATAAAAAGGGAAACATTTTGGACCCGAACCCGCATCGGGGCTTAAATCATGGACGTAATCTGATGATTTGTTATTGCCTTTCTGCTTTCACAAATCTATGCTTCAGTAGGTAGAACGTGTTGCCAATATTCCCACTGCAGTCTTACAAGTGCCACTTTTGTCCTCTTAAAGCCCTGTCTCACGATGCGAGTTTACCCAAGAGCTCTCCCGAGTTTAAAAAAAATCAAACTCGTGGTATTTTACGAACTCCTACGACCTTCCACGAGTATGTTCGCAAACTCATACGAGCTCCTACAAGTATGTCTACGTATTCCGTTGACCGTTCATTCTACAGTCTCCTACGTTCCTCTCCCGAGGTACTCTTGAAACAATTACGAGTACCCACGAGTGGAAAACTGATCACATGATTCCCCCTCCACTTTAAGGGGAGCGTTTTGCTCCCCCTGTCCTCCATCCCTTTCGCCCCCAAGAGAGACGATCGCAGCGGGGAGAGAGAGAGAGAGCGCAACATGCCTTTCCAAATCAACAATTCATTCCACGCTTGCGTTGCTCGCTGCTGTCCCCAGCACGGTTACATTCACACTTGTAAACCACACACTGCCGGGGGCGAGGGGAGAAATGTTTTAGATTCTGTAGTAGGAACAGAGAGAGAGAGAGAGAGAGAGAGAAAGCTGGAGTTACTCAGCGTCTCTGGAGAGAAGGAATAGGTGACGTGTCTGGTCGAGACCCTTCTTCAGACTGAGAGTCAGAGGAGAGGGAAACTATAAAGAGACAGAGATCCAGGGATGCTGCCTGTCCCGCTGAGTTACTCCAGCTTTTTTTATGTCTATCTTCGGTTTAAACCCGATGCTTCTTACACACGAGAGAGAGAAAGAGAGAAAGAGAGAAAGAGGAGAAAGAGAGAAAGAGAGAAAGAGAGAAAGAGAGAAAGAGAGAAAGAGAGAAAGAGAGAAAGAGAGAAAGAGAGAAAGAGAGAGAGAGAGAGAGAGAGAGAGAGAGAGAGAGAGAGAGAGAGAGAGAGAGAGAGAGAGAGAGAGAGAGAGAGAGAGAGAGAGAGAGAGAGAGAGAGAGAGAGAGAGAGAGAGAGAGAGAGAGAGAGAGAGAGAGAGAGAGAGAGAGAGAGAGAGAGAGAGAGAGAGAGAGAGAGAGAGAGAGAGAGAGAGAGAGAGAGAGAGAGAGGAGAGAGAGAGAGAGAGAGAGAGAGAGAGAGAGAGAGAGAGAGAGAGAGAGAGAGAGAGAGAGAGGAGAGAGAGAGAGAGAGAGAGAGAGAGAGAGAGAGAGAGAGAGAGAGAGAGAGAGAGAGAGAGAGAGAGAGAGAGAGAGAGAGAGAGAGAGAGAGAGAGAGAGCACTGTATAGGATGCTCCTGCACATTCTGAACCACCGTGCCTTCGTCTCCCGTCCTGACTCACCATGGAGGACGGTGTTACCATCCGAAGGCTGGGGGGGTTCCCAGTGGGGGTCCTTCTATAAGGGAGTTGTACCCCTTTATATTGGGGACCTGGGGTGGAGAGTGTTGCATGGAGCGGTGGTTTGTAATAAACTTTTGAGTCGGTTCACGGGCTCGTCTGCCGCATGTATTTTCTGCGGAGAGGAGGAGACCGTATTCCATGTGTATATGGAGTGTGTGAGGTTACTGCCCCTGTACCAATATCTGAAGGGGTTGTTCCTCAAGTTGTGGCTGCATTTTAGTCCCACAATCCTGGTGTTCGGACACAAGGCAGGGAGTGGGGAGAGCCGAGTGTGGGGGGGGGGGGGACTTACCTGTCAGTTTGCTTCTCGGCCTGGCTAAGATGGCCATTCGCGGGTCCAGGCAGCGGGCGGTCAACGGTCAGGCGAGAGTAGGCTGCCTGCCCCTCTTTCGGGCCTACGTCCGTGCACGTGTGTCCCTGGAGAGGGAACACGCGGTGTCCATGGGGACGCTGGAGGCTTTCCGTAAACGCTGGTCACCGCGTGTGGTTGAGGCGATTATAAATGAATGTACTGTTGTACTACAATGATCTGTTCGTTATAGTGTGATTTTGATTATGTTTTGGTGTGTTGTATTTTATGATTGTGTTGAATAAAGTTGTTGAAATGGAAAAAAAAAAAAAAGAGAGAGGAGAGAGGGGGGAGGGAGAGGGAGAGAGAGAGAAGTGAGATAAATGGAGAGAGTGTGAGACAGAAGAAAGAGGGAGAGAGAGAGAATGAGAGAGAGAAAGATAAATAGTGAGAAAGAAAGAGAGAGACGGAGAGAGAAAGAGAGAGAGAGATAGAGAGAGAGAAAGAGAGATAAAGAGAGATAGAGAGAGAGATGAGAGAGAGAGATAGAGAGATATAGAGAGGTGTGTGTGAGAGAGAGAGAGAGAGAGAGAGAGAGAGAGAGAAAGGGGGGTGAGAGTGAGAAAGAGGGAGAAAGGGGGATAGATAGATAGAGAGAGAGAAAGGGAGAGATAGATAGAGAGAGAGAGAGAGAGAGAGAGAAAGGGGGGTGAGAGTGAGAAAGAGAGGGAGAAAGGGGGATAGATAGATAGAGAGAGAAAGGGAGATAGATAGATAGAGAGAAAGAAAGAGGGAGAGATGGAGAAAGCATGAAAGAGAGAGAGAGAGAAAGAGAGAGAGAGAGAGAGAGAGAGAGTGAGTGAGAGAGAGAGTGAGTGAGAGAGAGAACGAGAGAGAGAGGGAGAGAGCAACAGAGAGAGAAGAGAGAGTGAGATTGAACGAGAGAGAGAAAGAGAGAGAGAAAGGGAGAGAGGGAGAGAGGGAGAGAGAGGGGGAAAGAGAGAGAGAGAGAGAACAGGAGAGAGCAACGGAGAGAGAAGAGAGAGAGAGAGTGAGAGAGAGAGAGAGAGAGAGAGATATGGCACCATTCCACACCAGCACCATGTGTGTTTGCTTTAAATTCTGACTGTGACATGTCAACTTTGCAATGTTGTGCTTTACACTGGGAATATATGTGGAGCATGAGGAAAAGTACTTTCTGTTTCACAAACTCTCAACGATGGACAGGGCCACCCTTCGTGTCAGGAGATATCATGCATCAGATGCCCCGTTTCTTCTTCTTGACAAACAAAGGAGACAGCTCTCGGTAGTGGAATCACCCAGTTTTATTGGCTGTTTCCATATCTCCCATTCTGCCTCGGGCGAAACAAGACAGGAAAAGGCCGGAACCCAGGAGCATTGTACCCCAGTGCGCTGCGCTGAGTGCAAAAAATACAGCGGAGATGGGGTTTTTGTGGAAGCGTTTCAATCTGTGATCTTTGCTTTTCTTCTCACCTCACGAACCCTTCCACCGCAGCTCCAACCCCACACCCCCATCACTTTACTACACACACACACATAATATACATATATACACACACACATTATACATACACACTCGTACACATACACTCATACACAAATTCACATATATACACACATTATACACATACAGTGGCTTGCAAAAATTTTCATACCCCTTGAACTTTTCCACATTTTTTCACGTTACAAACACAAACATAAATGTATTTTATTGGGATTTTACGTAGATACACCAACAACAAAGTGGTGCATAATTGTGAAGTGGAAGGAAAATGCTACATGGTTTCCAAATTATATTACCAATAAAAAACTGAAAAGTGTGGCGTGCAAAAGTATTCTGCCCCCCTGAGTCAATACTTTGTAGAAACACCTTTCGCTGCAATTACAGCTGCAAGTCTTTTGGGGTATGTCTCTACCAGCTTTGCACATCTAGAGACTGAAATTTTTGCCCATTCTTCTTTGCAAAATAGCTCAAGCTCAGTCAGATTGGATGGAGAGCGTCTGTGAACAGCAATTTTCAAGTCTTGCCAGAGATTCTCAATTGGATTTAGGTCTGGACTTTGACTGGGCCATTCTAACACATGAATATGCTTTGATCTAAACCGTTCCATTGTAGCTCTGGCTGTATGTTTAGCGTCATTGTCCTGTAGGAAGGTGAACCTCCGCCCCAGTCTCAAGTCTTTTGCAGACTCTAACAGGTTTTCTTCCAAGATTGCCCTGTATTTGGCTCCATCCATCTTCCCATCAACTCTGACCAGCTTCTCGGTCCCTGCTGAAGAAAAGCATCCCCACAGCATGATGCTGCCACCACCATGTTTCACAGTGGGGATGGTGTGTTCAGGGTGATGTGCAGTGTTAGTTTTCCGCCACACAAAATGTTTTGCAATTATCCAAAAACTTCAATTTTGGTCTCATCAGACCAGAGCACCTTCCTGCACATGTTTGCTGTGTCCCCCACATGGCTTGTGGCAAACTGCAAATGGGACTTCTTATGGCTTTATTTCAACAATAGCTTTCTTCTTGCCTCTCTTCCATAAAGGCCCGTTTGTGGAGTGCAAAACTAATAGTTGTCCTGTGGACAGATTCTCCCACCTGAGCTGTGGATCTCTGCAGCTCCTCCATGCACTTCTTGGCTGCTTCTCTGATCAATGCTCTCCTTGCCCGGCCTATCGATTTAGGTGGACGGCCATGTCTTGGTAGGTTTACAGTTGTGCCATACTCTTTCCATTTTCGGATGATGGATTGAACAGTGCTCCGTCAGATGTTCAAAGCTTGGGATTTTTTTTTTAGCCTAACCCTGCTTTAAATTTCTCCACAACTTTATCCCTGACCTGTCTGGTGTGTTCCTTGGGCTTCATTATGCTGTTTGTTCACTAACAAACCTCTGAGGCCTTCACAGAACAGGTGTATTTATACTGAGATTAGATTACACATAAGTGGACTCTATTTACTAATTAGGTGACTTCTGAAGGCAATTGGTTGCACTGGATTTTATTTAGGGGTATCAGAGTAAAGGGGGCTGAAAACTTTTGCACGCCACATTTTTTAGTTTTTTATTTGTAAAAAAAATGTGAAAACCATGTATCATTTTCCTTCCACTTCACAATTATGCACCACTTTGTGTTGGTCTATCACATAAAATCCCAATAAATCCCAATAATACGTTTGTGGTTGTAACGTGACAAAATGTGGAAAAATTCAAGGGGTATGAAAACTTTTGCAAGCCACTGTATATACAGACACACACTCATAGGCACACACTCATATATATATCTATATACTCACACACTTATATATATACTTACACACACACTATATATACATACAAATCATGATTCCCAGGTGACTAGTTTTTATCGATGCTGACATTAGCTGATTAAGGCATCTGTTCCGTTGTACTCATGGCAACTGGACAGAAAACAACCCTTTCTCCTCAGTATCTGTAGGTCTGAAAGACTAAAGGCAAGTGATTTTTAAATGAGTGAACAGTGTCATTTTTCATCTAATTTTAAAAGCCCATTGGGCGGAATTCTTACGTTTTTTAATCGTTGATGGCGAATTATCTATGAGTCTACTACGGTCTGCCCACGAAGTCACTAAGAGTAAAAAGTAACCATTTTTTTCATCACAGTGTTGAAAAAACTTCACGAGTTACCGGGTTTCCCCAGTACCTGCCGTTAGCATTACGAGCGCTACGAGACATCCACAAACTCCTACGGACCCGCTACGGACATTCTACGAGTTTGAATCAGGGGAAAACTCGGGAGAACTCGTGAATTACCTCGTACAGTGGGACAGAGGTTTTATGTTGAAGGCCGACATATTGTATCCTTTCTATATTCACTTGTTTTACTTGCATGCTAACTTAGAGTAATTTATACACAAGGACATTAAAGTTCCTCTGAACTTCAATCGCTTTCAGCCTATCACTATTTGAAAAAAAAGTTACAGATTTCTGTTATTTTGTACCTCACATTTTCTTCATTCCATTTCATCTGATCTCAATTATTTTCCATTTCTATATTCTATTTGACATTTTGTTGCCCATTCGAGTGTACAAGAGTCAACGATCATGAACACAGGCCCATTGTAATCAAGATAATCCATCTAAGATAGTTCCATTTGCCCATATTTGGCCCATATCCCTGTAAATCTTTCCTATGTCCAAATGTCCTTTCAATGGTGTTTTCGTACCTGCCACAACTGCTTCCTCTGGCAGCTCATTGCACATGTCCACCACTCTCTGGGTGAAACGCTTGCCCCTCAGGTTCCTAATAACTTCTTACCCTGTGTCCTCAAGTTCTTGATTTCATTACCCTGGCGGAAAGATAACTGTGCTCCTCGTGGTGTTATACATACTATAAGGTCACCTCTCAGATTTCTGCACTCCAAGATGTAAAATCCACCTAATTTCTCTATATCCTGCTAAAGCCTCCCAATGGACACAAAAAACTGGAGTAACTCAGCGGGACAGGCAGCATCTCTGGAGAGAAGAAATGGGTGACGTTTTGGGTCGAGATCAACCCGAAACGTCACCCAGTCCTTCTCTCCAGAGATGCTGACTGTCCCATTGAGTTACTCCAGCTTTATGTGTCTATAATTGGTTTAAACCAGCATCTGCAGTTCCTTCCTACACATAAAGCCTCTCTATATTCTTGTCACAGCCCACGTGGAGCTTAGTATCATCAGGAATCTCAGATATATTTTACTCAATCCTTCATCCAGATCCTTGATATTGATTGTGAACTGCTGGGCAGCAGCAACCAATCCTGTGATCCCACAGTTCAAAAGTTTCAAAGATTTCAAAGGTATTTTTATTGTTATGTGTACCAATTAAGGTACAATGATATTCGTATTAACATACAGCCATATTATAAAAAACAACAAGACACACAACTGAATAAAGCTTAACATAATCCACAGCAGATTCCCCACATTTCTCACTGTGATGGGCAATAAAGTCTAATAGAGACATAGAAACATAGAAATTAGGTGCAGGAGTAGGCCATTCGGCCCTTCGAGCCTGCACCGCCATTCAATATGATCATGGCTGATCATCCAACTCCGTATCCCGTACCTGCCTTCTCTCCATACCCTCTGATCCCCTTAGCCACAAGGGCCACATCTAACTCCCTCTTAAATATAGCCAATGAACTGTCCTCAACTACCCTCTGTGGCAGAGAGTTCCTGAGACTCACCACTGTGTGAAAAAAGTCTTTCTCATCTCGGTCTTAAAGGATTTCCCCCTTATCCTAAAGCTGTAACCCCTTGTCCTGGACTTCCCCAACATCGTGAATAATCTTCCTGCATCTAGCCTGTCCAACCCCTTAAGAATTTTGTAAGTTTCTATAAGATCCCCTCTCAATCTCCCAAATTCTAGAGAGTATAAACCGAGTCTATCGAGTCTTTCTTCATAAGACTGTCCTGACATCCCAGGAATCAGTCTGGTGAACCTTCTCTGCACTCCCTCTATGGCAATAATGTCCTTCCTCAGATTTGGAGACCAAAATTGTACGCAATACTCCAGGTGTGGTCTCACCAAGACCCTGTACAACTGAAGTAGAACCTCCCTGCTCCTATACTCAAATCCTTTTGCTATGAAAGCTAACATACCATTCGCTTTCTTCACTGCCTGCTGCACCTGCATGCCTACTTTCCATGACTGGTGTACCATGACACCCAGGTCGCGCTGCATCTCCGCTTTTCCTAATTGGCCACCATTTAGATAATAGTCTGCTTTCCTGTTTTTGCCACCAAAGTGGATAACCTCACATTTATCCACATTATACTGCATCTGCAAAACATTTGCCCACTCACCCAGCCTATCCAAGTCACCTTGAAGTCTCCTAGCATCCTCCTCACAGCTAACACTGCCCCCCAGCTTAGTGTCATCCGCAAACTTGGAGATATTGCCTTCAATTCCCTCATCTAGATCATTAATATATATTGTAAATAGCTGGGGTCCCAGCACTGAGCCTTGCGGTACCCCACTAGTCACTGCCTGCCATTGTGAAAAGGACCCGTATACTCCTACTCTTTGCTTCCTGTTTGCCAGCCAGTTCTCTATCCACATCAATACTGAACCCCCAATGCCATATGATTTAAGTTTGTATATTAATCTCTTATGTGGGACCTTGTCGAAAGCCTTCTGGAAGTCCAGATACACCACATCCACTGGTTCTCCCTTATCCACGCTACTAGTTACATCCTCGAAAAATTCCACAAGATTCGTCAGACATGATTTACCGTTCATAAATCCATGCTGACTTTGTCCAATGATTTCACCACTTTCCAAATGTGCTGCTATCCCATCTTTAATAACTGACTCAAGCAGTTTCCCCACTACCGATGTTAGACTAACTGGTCTGTAATTCCCCGTTTTCTCTCTCCCTCCCTTCTTAAAAAGAGGGGTTACATTTGCTACCCGCCAATCCTCAGGAACTACTCCAGAATCTAAAGAGTTTTGAAAGATTATCACTAATGCATCCACTATTTCCGGAGCTACTTCCTTAAGTACTCTGAGATGCAGCCTATCTGGCCCTGGGGATTTATCGGCCTTTAATCCATTCAATTTACCCAACACCACTTCCCGACTAACCTGGATTTCACTCAATTCCTCCTTTGACCCACGGTCCCCTGCTATTTCCGGCAGGTTATTTATGTCTTCCTTAGTGAAGACGGAACCAAAGTAGTTATTCAATTGGTCCACCATATCCTTGTTCCCCATGATCAACTCACCTGTTTCTGACTGCAAGGGACCTACTTTTGTTTTAACTAATCTCTTTCTCTTCACATATCTATAAAATCTTTTGCAGTCAGTTTTTATGTTCCCTGCCAGTTTTCTTTCATAATCTATTTTTCCTTTCCTAATTAAGCCCTTTGTCCTCCTCTGCTGGGATGCCCCTGTCCCACTTAGGAAATGCCCCTGTCCCACTTAGGAAACCTGAACTGAAACCTTTGGAGACTTTGTGCCCCACCCGTGCAGTTCCCGGAGGTTTCAGTCAGTCTCCCTAATGGTCGAAAGTGGTTTCCGCTTCTTCTATGTTCCAGAGATTATTTCAAAAAATTGAAAAAACCTCTGGGAACCTGACAAAAACCTCCCGGAACCTCTGGGAACTGCATGGAAACCTTGAGTGGGGCGCAAAGTCTCCAGAGGTTTCCGTTCAGGTTTCCTAAGTGGGACAGGGGCATAACACAGTAAACAGATCGTCTCAATTCTATAATTATCTACTTTTCACTACTCTTTGAAGACACCTCTTCATTAACCACTATATTATCCATAGTACCATGTGTTCTAATCGTCTTTGATAACGTCTTGCATAGCACCCATTGAAAACCTATTGAAAGTCCAAATTGTGATCCTCCTCTAATCTCATATACTTCTAATCAGATACTGTTCCCAATGTGATTTCCTTTACATTAGCAAGACCAAGCATTAACTTGCTACAGTTTTGTTTAATACTTGCATTCGGTCCTCCAAGGCCCATCAGATCTCCTGGTTGCTCACCTTCATAACTCCCCTTCCTATTCCAATGCTGACCTTTCTATCCTGGGCCTCCCTCATTGCAGGGTGAAGCACTCTCCAGCTAGGGAAAAGCAGCTCATATTCCTCTTACGAAACGATACAATACGATATGAAATAATTTAATTTATCTCAGGAGGGAATTTGATCTGCCAACACATAAAAACACAAAATACATGAAACATGAAATTAAAGTGACGAGTGGAAAGGATTTGGGGTGTGAAAAGAATGGGTGGGAGGGGTAAGTCAGTCTACCCCATGACAGAAGGGGGAGGAGTTGTACAGTTTGATAGCCACAGGGAAAAAGGATCTTCCATGATGTTCTGTATAGCATCTTGGTGGAACCAGTCTGTTGCTGAAGGTGGTCCTCAGGTTGACCAGTGTGTCATCAGTGTGTCACGGAGGAGGTGAACTGCATTGTCCAAGATGCTCTGCAATTTGAGGAGCATCCTCCCCTCCAAGACCACCTCCCATGAATCAACCTCTGCCCCCAGGTCGGTGCCAGCCTTCCTTACATTGGATAGGTTACAACATAACGGTAGAAACATTAAATTCTCCAATTGTTTGTAATTAGCTTAAAAACCACCCCCCATTACCCTATCCACTATTTCCCCCCTCTGTTTACTGTGCCCCACCTGGATGCACACCAATTTGTCCCTTTCCCCTTCTCTCCCATCCCCTTCCACCTGTATTATTTCCTCTGGCTTCAAAGTTCACACCTTGTTTAGTTATATCGCATTTTTTGTCTTTTAATCTCTGGCCTTTGTCCATCTGCCAATCAAAACTACCCCTCAACAGTATCATATCACTTTCCAGACATTGCCCTGCCCCAGCTCTCTTCCAGCTTTCACTCCCCACTCCCCCCCCCCCCACCCATCACCACAATTAGTCTGAAGAAGGATCTCGCCCCAAAACGTCACCTATCCATATTTGTCAGAGATGTTGCCTAACTCGCTGAATTACTCCAAGTTTACTGATACACGCTCCTAAAAAATAGGTCACAATAGTTTCCCTTCCATTGTTTACAAGTAAACTGGTCTTAATTCCTTGTTTTCGCTCGCTCCCTATCTTTTTAGGGCAGCACGGTGGCACATCGGTAGAGTTGCTGCCTTACTGTGCTTGCAGCGCCGTTTTGATCCCGTAGCCGGTTTGATCCCGACTACGGGTGCTGTCTGTATGGAGTTTGTAGGTTCTCCTCTTGACCGCATGGATTTACTCCGAGATTTTCAGTTTCCTCCCACATTCCAAAGACGTACAGGTTTGTAGTTTAAATGGATTGGTGTAAGTGTAAATTGTCCCCTGTGTGTGTAGGATTGTGTTAATGTGCGGGGATCGCTGGTGGGTGCGGACTTGGTGGGCCAAATTTACGTGCTGTATCTCTAAAAAAAAAATAATGGTCACGTTAGACATACTGCTTTCTGATCTATGACATCTGTTTCAGAATCTATGCAATTTTATTAAGGGACACCTAGTGTATGGATGATATCCTTCGCTGCCTTGTGGAATGTAGGTCATCAGGCCTCGGGAATTTATCATTTTACAGTCCCATTATGTTTTCCATGTTTAAAATAACAATTATGTTCCTGAACAGTTCATTCATGCTTGACCTGCAAATTTCCATCGATTCATGTCAGAGCTCAGTGAATGAGTATTGGAGCTATTTCACAGCTGAAAGAAATGAGGTGAACTTAAAAGGGTTTCCGCAGATAGCAAATAAGGATGTGGAAAGAAAATACAAAATGATGAACGCACAGCAGTTCATCATTCTGATGAAATCCCATTGGCCTGAAATCAGCTATTTCATTACGGAGTCACGTGAGTGACTTCGTGAAGAGCCCGCCGGCGCGCATGCTCGACATATCGTCGTATCGCGTTGCTGCGACGGCTGGCGGTGGAGCGCGCTCCTCGCCAGCCCTTCATAGGGAACCACTAAGGTAAGTATCCTACCTTAAGTTGGTGGTTCTTGTTGTGTTTTGTTTTCACAACAAGGACATGGATGGGAGCGTTAAAGGCCGGAGAACGTCTGGACGAGGTCGCCGGTCAACAGTCCCGGAGCCAGTGATATCGGCAGTACCTGCAGCGCAGGCCGGGACAGGGGCAGAAATGTCGGTGAGCCCTGTGTTTACAGGTCCGGATCCGCCAGCACACCACAGCTCGGAGGAGTTCGACGAGGAGGAGTGTGGTGTGCCGCCAGAGCAGGAGGATCCTGCCATGGCAGTCAGGTCGTCAGCAGGCTTGCTGGCGGCCTCGAGCAGAATGGTGCGTGCGGCTGCACGGCCCTTTTCACCCAGCCCTCCGCGGAGGGGAAGGGCAGGAGCCCGGAAGTCTAACCCTGTTGGGGCTAAGGCTTTACCTGCCGACGAGGAGTGGTCAGGTTCCAGGGCGGGACCCGGGGCGGCTGTGAGGTCCAGTCGACGCCCCCCAACTCTCGACGCCGGGACGGGTCGGTTGGGTCGGGTCTCGTCGCGGTCGCCGAGCCCCCCATGGATGGGTGGGCGAGACCATGCGTCGGCGAGGTCCACGACGTGGGCTGCCGGCAAGCCTGCGCGGGCATCGGGTATCCAGGCTGCGGCTGGTGCCGACATCACGCCGCAAGTGTCCTTAGTGGCAGCGGCGTCCGCTCCCGCTAAACGGAGGCGGTTGAACACGCCCGCGCAGGAATCGCGCAGTTTCGCTTCGGCGGCTGCTAGCGATGACTACCGGCACCGGGTGGGCCTCGATGAGGTGCGGGCCGATGATAGGGGCCCCATCCATTTTTCAGAGCCGGAGGACTCCGACCACCTGAGTGTTCAGGGTGAAGGGCGTATTGACCGGATGGAGCGGCTGCTGGAGCTCCTGCTTCACGGTCAACAGCAGCAAGCGTCCAGCAGCGACAGGTACAGGGCTGTTTCACCAACTTCCACCATCAGCCTGGAGCAGCAGGAAGAGGAGGTTTTGGTCGATCCCATCCCACCTCCGTCCGATTTACCAGCGGAGGGCCTTCTCGATGTGGCCACTAAGTTCGCGGCCCCACACTCGTCTGGGCTTCCCCTCAACTCGAAATTGACAGCCACAGTGGACTTCCTCAACAACCATCAGCTCCAGGAGGAGGTTCTCATTCAGGCCATGAGCCGTCACAAGGATCCATCCAACTGCAACTCCCTCAACATGCCTGTGGTCAATACGCCGATATGGGGCAACATCAGGGCGGCTATCCGTCAACAGGAGCTGAAAATTCAGCGGATCCTGAAGCTCCTCACGGCCGGTATTACCGCCTTTGTGCGGTCGGTTGATGGGGATGACTTAAATTTGGACCAGGAGGATGCTCTGGCTCTATTGTGCGCAACTCAACATGAAATCAATGGGTTCCGCAAAAGCAGCATCCGCCCGGCGCTCAACCCTAAGTTTGCAGGATTGTGCAAACCACCGCCGCCGCCGCCCCGTCAGCTCTTTGGCGAGGATCTCTCTAAGAGGGTCAAAGAGCTTGACGAACAAGCCAAAACGGTGGGACTCATGCGCCCTCACGGTGCCCCCACGCCGTCGGGCTCGAAAGCTCCGCTTGTTCGACCACGAGGGTCTGCCAGCACCTCTACGAGGACCAACCCTCCAGCTGCACCCCGTTACCAACCGCCCCAGCACCAGGGGGCTTTTTTAGGACAAGGTCGGCAGAAACCCTGGTGGAAGATGAGGACGCCGCGCCCTCAAGCCAACCCAGCACCTCCACGTCCACCCACACGTGTCAAGGACCGCCGGTAACCACGGAGGTGAGGCGGTCTGGTTCTCTCTTTTCTCTTTGTCTAACCTCACATGTTGGTGGGCGCCTTCGGTTCTTTTTGGGTGCAAGGGGTGATATTACTGGTAATGAGTATGTGTTACGAAATGTTCAGGGTCATAGCATTGAGTTTCTTAATGGGGACATTCCTCCATCCCAGCACAGGCCTGGACGAACATTTAAATTGTCTGCTGCAGAACAGGCAGCAGTCTATAAGGAAATTTTGAGGCTAGAACAGAAGGGAGTGATAGAGAAAACGGTTCATGAGCCCGTGGAATTTGTTTCCAATATATTTACTCGACCAAAGAAGGATGGAGGCTGTCGAGTCATCATTGACCTGACTAGTTTAAATACTTTTGTAACATATACTCATTTCAAAATGGACACTTTTGAAACAGCCAAATCATTGATTTCACATGGTTGCTTTATGGCATGCATTGATTTACAAGATGCGTACTATACTGTATCCATTCATAAATATTATAGGAGGTTTCTGAAATTTATCTGGATGGGTCAACTCTGGCAATATAGGGCTTTGCCCAATGGGCTTACCACAGCCCCTCGATTATTCACTAAATTGGTGAAGCCAATTATGGCCTATTTACGACAACGACATCATATAGTAATGGCCTATTTAGATGATATCTTAATTGTGGGCCACACCCTGGAATTGGCTCAACAGGGTGTTGCAGCTGCAGTCAATTTATTTCAGCAGCTGTGGTTCATTGTCCATCCAGCCAAATCAAAGTTCTGCCCCTCCCAGGTAATTCATTATCTGGGGTTTACGGTGGACTCTATTCGCATGAGGGTCACCATACCACCTAATAAGGTTGAGGAGGTCACCCAGGTGTGTCAAGGTTTAATCACCGCTGGTATACCATCGATTCGTCATACAGCTACAGTAATTGGCAAACTTGTAGCTTTGTTTCCGGCAGCCCGATATGGGCCTTTGCATTATCAGAATTTGCAAAAGGCCAAGATCGCTGCGTTAAGACAGCACGCTGGTCATTATGATCGACCAATGCAGCTGGCGCCTGAAGCGACGGATGAGTTACAATGGTGGGTGCGCCACATTAGTAACTCGTTTAAGCCTATTATTGAGGCTAATCCGGTGGTATACTTGCAAACTGTGCGAGCTCTTATGGCTGGGGAGCTACGGATCATTCCTCTAGTTGCGGAGGCAGATGGGATACCCTTGAGGCTACTATGTTGTTGTCACATGGGATCAACTATTTGGAGCTACTTGCAGCATTCCACGGACTTCGTGCTTATTGTTCCAAGTATTTTGGGGCACATGTCCGTCTCCAAATAGACAACACCACAGCGGTGGCATATTTAAACCATATGGGCGGTACCAGGTCAGTTTTGTGTGATAAATTGGCTAACTCAATTTGGCTCTGGTGTGTTCAGAGAGACATTTGGATTTCAGCTACCTATTTGCCAGGTGAGCTTAATACTGTGGCGGACACCAGGTCACGCAAGTTCAATGACAATATTGAATGGATGTTGCATCCTGAAATTTTTGCCAGAATCACAGCCAAATTTGGGAAACCGGATATTGACCTTTTTGCGTCCCGGTTGAACCATCAGGTACCAACCTACGTTTCGTGGGAACCAGATCCTGGGGCTATGGCGCTAGATGCATTCTCGCTGGACTGGGGGAATTGGTTTTTCTATGCATTCCCCCCGTTTTGCCTCATCAGTCGGGTATTACGAAAGATTCAGATGGATGCAGCTAAGGGCATCCTTATTATACCCGACTGGCCTACACAGACGTGGTATCCGGTGGTCTTTGACATGCTCAGTGAGCCTTGGGTCCTTTTGAAGGGTTGCCCAGAATTAGTTACTCACCCTGTCTCAGGGGAGCCACATCCCTGCCATGGCTATTTGCATTTGTTGGCTTGCAGGTTTTGAACAGGCCGTTAGCCCAATACGGCCTCTCAACTCGGACCATGGATACCATTGCGGCGTCGTGTCGAGAGTCAACAAGGCGAAGATACCGCTCACATATCAAGAAGTGGGAAGCCTTCTGCAGCCGCTCTCGCATCACGTACGAAGCCGTGACTATAACCGACGTCCTGGAATTCCTCGCGGGGTTGCACCATGATGAACACAGTGCCATCAACAGCGCCAGGAGCGCGCTGTCATTCTACCTCAAGATTGAGGTGGGATCCAACAGTCTCATGCGGGGTATATTCAATATGAATCCGCCTACACCACGCTACAATATCACCTGGGATGTCAGGGACGTTTTAACCCTGCTCAGGACGTGGTCCCCCATGGAAGGGCTCCAGCTGGACAAACTCACCATGAAGCTGGTGATGTTGCTAGCGCTGACTTCAGCACAGAGGGTACAGACACTCCATAAACTACGTGTCGACAGAATGATGTCTACCCCTACAGAAGTAGTCTTCTTCGTTGATGAGCTACTAAAGCAGCATAGACCTGGGTGCACAGGGCTGCAGCTGAAGTTCCCGGCATACCCCGCAGATGCTAGGCTGTGTTTAGCCTCCCATATCCGTCACTACGTCAAGGTGACGGCAGGCATCAGAGGAATGGAGAGATACTTGCTTGTCACTCATAAAAGACCTCATCATCGAGTGACAGCCCAAACGATATCCAGGTGGCTCCGGGTCGTCTTGGGTAAGTCAGGTATCGACACTAATGTGTTCACGTCTCATTCCACCAGGGCTGCATCGACGTCGGCGGCGAGGGTCATGGAGGTGCCCATGGACCATATTCTCGCCACAGCAGGATGGGCTAATGAAGCTGTGTTTCAGCGATTTTATAACAAGCCTGTTGCTGCTCCTCTACAGTTCGCGGAAGCCGTGCTGAATGTAGGTCGAGAATGTGGAGGTGTCCCCGCATGAGGGGTTTTTTGATTTGTTGTTAATAAATATGCTCTTGTTTTGCAGTATGAACTATTTGAGCAAGTTTGTTCCTCCCATCCATCCCTGCTAGTGGTGTGTCAGCATGGACGTGGTCCAGGGCGTGTAATCACAGAAGCTTTGAAGTCTTCACGAAGTCACTCACGTGACGCCGAAATGAAATAGTAAGATTGAACGAGAACTTACCAGTTCGAAGGTTGATCGTTATTTCATGAGGAGTCGCGGTGAGGGATTTCGTGCCCTCCACGCCCAACCCTCAATCGCCTTCACCTGGTAATTTGAGTCTCTTTCATCTTACTATGCAAAGTCATTTCTGTTATTGGTTTCTGTGATTCCACACTGCTACTTTGAAGAATGTCGAGCATGCGCGCCGGCGGGCTCTTCACGAAATCCCTCACCGCGACTCCTCATGAAATAACGATCAACCTTCGAACTGGTAAGTTCTCGTTCAATCTTACTATTCTCAATTAAATGTTTCCACTCGTGGGAGAGTCTAGGACTAAAGGTCATAGCTTCAGAATTAAAGGATGCTCCTTTAGGAAGGAGATGAGAGTAATTTCTTTAGTCAGAGGGTGGTGAATCTGTGGTATTCTTTGCCGTAGAAGGCTGTGGAGGCCAAGTCAATGGATGCTTCAAGGCAGAGATAGATAGATTCTTGATTAGTATGGATGTCAGGGGTTATGGGGAGAATGGGGTAAGGAAGGAGAGATAGATCTTCCAGGCAGAAGACACATGCAGCTGTGGAGCAGTACAGACAATGTTCCACCTACTGGAGTGTTACGACGCCCCCCAGTGCAGCCCCCAGGACCTGGCTGAACCGACCCGACCAGCTGTGACCTGCGCCAGATACTGGCAGAACGACATCTGAGATTGCAACGGACTCGAAGAAGAAGATCAGCCATGATAGAATGGCAGAGTAGACGATGGGCTGAATGGCCTAATTTCTGTTTCTTTCACTTTTGACCTTATGACCTTATGAAACAGGAGCTCTGTATCTTTTCATTACAGATGCTAGCTGAGTTGCTAAGTATTTCCATCATTTTCTGCTTTTCTTTCTGTTTTCCAGCACCTACATTTTTTTTAAATCTTCATTTCAGAATATGGGATTTAATTTGGAGCTAAAATAACATTCTCACCACACAGCAGCTGAAAGCAAACATGAGTACAGACCAGATATAAAATGGAGAGCCCCATCTATCATGAGAAATGGGCATCCCTCCCAGGGCAAGACAGGATACATCTGCAACTACTGGGATTCTGTGTGAAGAATTATTTTTTTCTTTCATTTTGAAACCATCAGC
Organism: Raja brachyura; assembly: GCA_963514005.1. Next base: position 59,394,177 of record OY740791.1, on the reverse strand, counting down.
TTTCTACCACCTAGCCTCAGCAACAGTAACTGAAAATGGTTTAGTTTGATTTACTGATTGCCACACGCTATTTTGCTGACATATTCCATCTGGGTCCCATATCAGTCTGCTCTCCAGTGTGAAGGGAAGATTAATGGACGCTGCACCACAATAAAAATAATTCAGAAAGCATATGTTTGGCATGGTGCTTTCTTAATCAGCAAGGAAGAGAGCTTTTTCTTCCCAATAATTTAAATTATTGCCTTACTGTGGATCTCCTTTGCTTCAGATTTCATATACTGTCCGTCCCAACAGGACCAAGGGCTGCCTCGTCAATAGTCTGTCTCGTCCCTTCCTTCTTTGTTATTTTTTAGTATGTGTTAAATGTATGTTTTAGTGTTCTTTAGCTTGTTTTATGTGGGTGGGTGGGTTGGGGGAAACTATTTTTAATCTCTTACCTCGACGGAGATGCAATTTTTTTCCGTATCGTATCTCCGTCTGCACTGCGGCCTAACATCGTGGAGTTGGCGGCCCATGCTGGTTACAGACTTCGGGAGCTCCTACCATGGGAGGCTGCAGAATTTAACATTGTGGAGCTGCCGATCCCTGGCTTGGAGATTGACCTTGGAGCAGGAGCCTGCGGATTGCCACATCGCGGAGCTAGCGGCCCCTGAGTAGAGACCAATTTCGGGAGGAACTTCGACCGTCCCGAAGCAGGAGCTTAGATCGCCCCGACGTGGAAGTTCGATCGCCCCGACACAGGGGCTTCGATCACCGGTTGCGGGAGCTTCGATCGCACCAACTGTGGATGGTTCGACTGCCCCGACCGCAGGAGAAAAAAGAGGAAGATTAGACTTTATTGCCTTCCACCACAGTGAGGAATGTGGGGAATCTGCTTTGTTGGATGCTTACGTTAACTTTTATGTAGTTGTGTGTCTTGTTGCTTTTTTTTAGTATGGCTGTATGGTAATTCAAGTTTCACTGGACCTTAATTAATACACGTGACAATAAACTGACCTTTGAACCTCCAATTGGATCATGTTTCTACCAGCTTGTTCAATGTCTAAGAATTTAAATCAATGGGGTACTTGAACTTGATCTGTGTACGTGAAGCTTCTACCGTTCCAATTAGGTGATGGGAGCAAACTCTGGATTCATTCACGCATGAGTAATTGTAGATTACTCATGTGTGGTTGAAGTACATATGTTAATGACTGAACATAGAATCCTTCTTATAATTGGTACTTTAAAAAAATTAAGACTTTGTCACTCCGAGTTTCTTTAAACCTTTGCTGCTGGGCAGGTTCAATGTTGAAGGTGGCATTCGTTCGAGAAAGAGGATATGCCATTTGTTGTGCATCTGTTCATTAAATTGAGATTAAACCCATTGAGCTTGTGTTATTAATGAGTTTAGCGAGCCTGCACAAGAACCAAATGTGTGTATAAAATGGAAAGATTGGAGTATATGTGTTTCATATAAACCAACAAAGAGCAGGGATTAAAGGAGTTTTGTAGCCTTTGTCGCAATATATTCTCTTCTCAATGGCAATGATATGCACTGCGATCCCAGACAGAGTAATCAGTAACAAACAGACACAGTAATTGACAGTACAGCAGACAGTATCACTAATGGGATAGATAGAATGATGATTGAGTTAGTGCCATTAGCTTATCTCTCAATTGTATGCTCCAATATTACTCCACCATTCTTCATTAGCCATAAGCTGAATAGCTTCCAGACCTCTTAAACTACAGTGTATCCACAAAAATCTTATTGAGCTAAATGATGCAAGAAAAAATAATAGGGAACATTGATTACGTAGAATCTCTTTTCAGAATTTTGAACTTAGAGATACATGTGGAAACAGGCCTTCTGCCCACTGAGTCCACGCTGACCAGCGATCACCCACCCATGCACTAGTTCTATCCCACACATTAGGGACCGTTTGCAGAAGCCAATTAAACTAAAAACCTATTGGAATATGGAAGGAAACTGGAGCACCTGGAGAAAACCAACGTAGCCACAGGGAGAACATACAGTAGAAGCTCTGGACCGATAGCACCCGTAGTCAGTATCGAACCTGGGTCTCTGGCACTGGAAGGCAGCAATTCTACCGCTGCGCCACTGTGCCACACCAAATTAATGGAGATTGATTCAATTCACCACAGAATAAAGATCTTTCGGATTTCATTATCTGCTATTTCAGGCAGTTCCTCGTTATTGAGGATGTCTTGCTTCGACTCCAGCTTTCTGCAGGTTCTGATGTGATTAAACGGGTGCTACATGGAATCTCGAAACATGGTTGCAAGTGGAGTTGGAGCTGTGTGATCGGGCTGGTGAGCGGGTTGTTTGGGAGGTTCAACATTCATTTCAATATATTTTACTTTCAGGTGCTGCTGGTGAAGGTTGATGCCCTTAGTACCTTTGAAGGGGCCCCTTCTCCTTGTTATGGAACATTGTTGGGTACAGCATAGAAAAGGGACTTACGCCCACAATGTCTGTGTTGAACATGATGCCAAATGAAACTCATTTCCAGGAGATCCAACAAATAGGGAATGACCATGTCATGTTTTCTTTAAGGGTACAGCGCGGAAACAGGCCCTTCGGCCCACCGAGTCCGCACCGACTAACGATCCCCACACACTTAACACTATCCTGCACACATCTGGGACAATTTACATTCATACCAAGCCAATTAACCTACAAACCTGTACATATTTGGAGAGTGGGAGGAAACCAAAGATCTCAGAGAAAACCCATGCAGGTCATGGTGAAAACGTACAAACTCTGTACAGACTGCACCCCTGGTCAGGATCGAACCCGAGTCTCTGGCGCTGTAAGGCAGCAACTCTACCACTGCGCCACCGTGCTGCCCACCATGTGCAGAATTTCTACCAGGGTTAAAACTACCTATGGCCTAAAATCTCAAGGCCCCAACACACTGAGAACTAAGATCAAAGGGGGATTTATCAATGATGGAAAAGGAGAGAGCATTAATTCAAAGGAATAGTTTGAAGTACACCTTCATGAGGTTTGTTGCTGGTGCCATTGATTCCATCCAATATGGTGCAGATTCACCGTCACCACAACCTAGGTCGAGATGAAAAGGCGATGTGAGAAATAACAATGTTTTAGGGGCAGATGGTATCCTTGCTGAAGTTATAATACTGGCAGAGAAACTGAATTCACAATCTTGCTTCCCTCATCTGAAAAGGAGGGTTCGTTTATGGATGTCATTGATATGATTTAATATCTAACAGAATATGTTAGACCTTGGCCTAATAGGTATGATGAGGTTAGATTTACTGTTATACAACAGATGTTCTAACATGCGTTTCATGAATCATACTCTACAATATTCTAACAAGTTGACCAAGTGGAGAAGGAAAACACGGTTGCTTTTCCTGTTCACAGAATTCCCCAATTACTTAAAGCAGATGTTGCAATGTTTGGGATGTCCTGCTGAGAGTAATCCGTTGTGTGGAGCCCCAAAAATGTCAACAGGCAAGTGCAGCTCTTTTAGATACCAGGCAACATTCTCTCCGAACACGAGCCCTACAGCTCTTGCAAGCGAGAACAAAAATGACCTTCAACTCTTCTCTGACATGACAAAAGCTTAATTGCCTTTTAAGCATTCTACCATCCTTGCACTAACATCATTACACGTAAACCCCAGAGCTTAAACCAAAAATAGCAATGTCTATACACCAGAACCAAATCCTTACTCATCTGTCCCCAGAAATAAAATGATTTTAATGCCCTATCTGCCATCAGAATTTGAGCATAATCTTGTTTTGACGTTTTAATCTCTTCAATGATCCAAAGAGAATTTAGAATAATTAGGTACTAAAATTGTGGGGATCAAATTGTGGATGAAGCAATTTTGTACAAGAAACCGACACAGTGTCACATATTTTGTCCAAGTCTTTGCTTCTGATATGCATTGATATTCTTGACATGCTCTAGGAACAACCAGGGGGAATTAACTTTCTTGTCTCACTGGCGATCTGATTTTAGTATCATAGAATGGATTTCCTCTCAATCAACCTTGGTGTATTTTATGATCCATTTCCTGCTGAGCAGCGCAGCATTGATACAAGTCCTGATATTTCAAAGAAAAATAGGATTTCTGTTACTCACCATTCTGGCAGCCCCTCAAGTCTAGTTGACATTTTGCAGCCAGCTCCACAATTGCTTCTTAGAATGGAACTTAAAATTCGATTACTGCATAGAATATTATAAAGTTTAAGCTAAAGAAATAAATATTTGGAAAATAATTGGGTGGTTTTCACTTTAAATGTAACTACCAAAAATAATAATGGTTGGCAGTCACTGCCTTGTACCCATCCTGCTTGGCTTTGCTTTTCATTGAAGTCAAATATTATGGCTGTGATCCTGACGGGTTAAATGTACGCTGAATGCATTACATAGAATAATTTCTGTATACTAATATATTAAGATGACCCAAGTGTAATACTTTGGAAATTGTGGTTAAATACAAAATTAGTCAAAATTTTGCATAAATTATGTTATAAAATTGATGCCAGAATCAAAATGAATGAACAAAGTACAGTGAGAGCATTTCTTAATGTTCATAATTTATTACAGGTAATTTGAGTATGAATAAAATATTTCTCCTGATTCTGCTGGAGACAGTTCCAGCTATCTGAATGATGGTTGAATTACAAGCAATGATGTTAAAACTGCCGCCTTTTGAATCATTTAAAATTAGTAAAATTAATCCATTCTTTCAGATGGATGTAAGAGATTGCATAGCTCTCTCTGAATGCGAGCATAGGAATTCTTTCTATTCCTGTCCAATATCTGTTCCTCACCTGCTACTGTTGAAATAGATCAGTTTAGTTTAGTTTACTTTAGTTCAGAGATACAATGCGGAAACAGGCCCTTCGGCCCACCGTGTTCAATGGATAGGCCCCGCCAACCAGAGATCCCCGTACACTAGCACTATCCTACGGACTAAGATCAATTTACAATCTTTACCAAAGCCAATGAACCTACAAACCGGTACATCTTTGGGATGTGAGAGGAAACCGGAGCACCCAGAAAAACCCCAAGCGGTCACTGGGGGGGAGTGTACAAACTGTACCGACTGCTCCCATGGTGAAGATTGAGCCCGGGTCTCTGGCACTGTAAGTCAGCACTCTACCGCTGTGCCACCGTGCTACCCCCCATCAAATGATCAGTTGATCTTTTTTTGTTCAGCTTTTTCCAGAAGCTTACTCCATTCAAATTGGTTACTTTGTTAGAACAAAGATCTGGCTTCAAATTTGACAGTAAGAATTGTTTTTATATAGAAGCAAATTAGTCAAATCAAATCACCTCAATTACATTTCATACATTTAGAGTAATGAAATGAATATTGTCTAGTTAACGACTGAACTAAGATACACAAGACACTGAAGATGCTGGAATCTGGAGCAAAACAAACAGTGGAAACTCAGTGGGTCAGGCAGCAACTGTGGAAGCAAACGTACAGGTCTGAAGAAGGGTCTCGGCCCAAAACGTCGCCTATCTCCTTCGCTCCTTAGATGCTGCTGCACCCGCTGAGTTTCTCCAGCCTTTTGTGTACCCCCGTACAGATTACTCCTTGGGTTCAGAGCCTTCAATGGACTAGGTCAGTCCACATCCTTTCACAGATGCTGCCTGGTCCACTGAGTTCCTCCAGCTTTTTATTTTGCAATTGAATTAGGCGATCCCATGAGGAATCACCAATAATTTTATTTTAAAGGTCTTCACAATTAATAGATCAGAATATTTGAAACACGAGAATTATTAACATATGTGATGTTTCATGTGGTACTCATTATTTAAGCATTGTTATAAATTGCATAAATGTGCAAGTGATTGAAGGAACATCTAGATTTTGCTATCTTGGCAGAACGGCATTAAGAATTTACTTTGATCAACTGCGATATTTGTAGTTTCCAAAACAGATTGAAAACAAAATGTGGTAACTATGCACCAGCATAAAGCAATTCTACTCAAAATGGTAAGTGTGGAGTAAGTTGCTCCAGCATTTGGCAGCCAATTTATGAACAGTTTAACTGTAATCCATCAAATGCCATTTCACGGTAAATTGCAGGTGTCATCATTGATTGCTTACATGGATGAAAGATGGCAGATTAAACATATGTCTTCATTAAATCAGCCAGTTGAATTCATATTTAAGAAGTTGTTAATGGGGTTAGCAGCTCCCACATCGCAATGGTTCCCCCAGAGAAAGGGGTTAGACTGGCAGTTAGCCGGTCTTGCAACCCCAGTCATTCACAATGGGGTGTGCAGCTCCCACACCGCAATGGTTCCCAGGAAAAGGGATTAGACTGGCTGCAAGCCGGTCTATCTTCCCCAGACTCAGATATTGGTGTCAGCAACTCCCAGACTGCTTAGGTCTTCCGAGATAAAGCGGTTAGACTGGCACTACACCAGTCTCGCTACCCCAATCTGTCAAAGGGGTCAGCAGCTCCCAGACCACTTAGGGCTTCCCAGATAGGGGTTAGACTGGCAGTAAACCGGTCTCGCTACCCCAGTCGCTGACAATGGGGTCAGCAGCTCCCAGACCGCTAAGGTCTCCCCAAATAAGGGGAAAACTGCCAATAAGCTGGTCTCAAGACCCAGTAACTCACTATGGGGTCAGCAACTCACAGACCGCTATGGTTCCCCCAGGAAAGGGGTTAAACCACGAGGAAGCCGGTCAGGCCTTGGGACTCGGTCAAGTCGGGCCAAGAGGTCCCCCCCTCCTTCTATGGCCAGCGTCCGTGAACGCCTAAAACCCACCTGGAGCACCTGATGAAGAGGTTGCTCCAGAGAGATATGCTCCAGAAGAGAGCTATCTGAGCCCAGGTATTATGAAAAACCTGCTGGCAGCGGCACCTGTGTCAGGGCTGCACAATGTCTCCCTCTCTGAGGAGGGGAGCATCAGGGGTCAGTTTTCACTCTGGCCCAGAGTGATATTCTGATATGGGTCCGAGGGGCCATGTCAGCGCAGGTACCTTAGGGGCCTGCGGCAGCACCTGTCTCAGAGCTGTCTACGAGTCTCCCTCTCGGTGGAGGGGAGTGCGAGCACATACTCACAAGGGAAGAGGCAGAAATCCCGGAAGGGGCCAGATTCCCTCATGCTACAAGTGCCGGCAGTGAACAAAGCTATCAAATGAAACCATCGTATCGGCGATGACATCCCCACGCCTCAACGGCAGTAAACAGTTCACTGAAGTTGATGGGCGCTTAAAAGGTGGCCCAAGCTGGTCTCAGGAATATGGAAATCAAGGATGGGAATAGAACCCACATCACGGGCCTTTGGACTTACCAGATGACCACCAGTAACCATGGAGGTAGGTGGGTCTGGTTCTTTCAAAACATGGGGTAAATGGACCATTTACAAGTTGGTAATATTTACACTTGCTTTGTACAAATGAAAATGATAACATGTGATGGGTTATTATTACACAGTATACAAGGGTACCAAACATGGCTTGGAATTGGGGACAGAGATGTCTTTTGAGACTGGCTCAGGATTACGGCCGGAGCAGTTTTAAGGTGGGCCAGTAGTTGGCCAGAGTTGCATTCAAGGCAGGGATGGAATTATGGCAGGCGTGGCCTGTTCATTGTGAAAGATGGAGGATGCCAATTCATATTTCATTTACTCCCATGTGCCAACATACCTTTTCAGTATATGGATTTTCTCTACTGTCTAACTACTAATTTCCTTAGGATCTTTATGGCATGCATCGATCTGAAAGATGCATACTATTCAGGTCCCATTCACAGGAGATCACCGGAGACATTTGAAATTGATCTGGAGGATATTTCTTACGCTGTGTTTTGCTTAAATCAACTGTTTTCAGCCATCCAGTTAAATTTAAGTTGATACCAACTGGAAGTTATTGATTATCGAGATTTACCTTTAACTATTAATTACCTGTGATTCTGCCCTGGGGCAACAGATTGGAATCAATTGAAGCCTGTAACAACCTTGTTATCAAGCAGTCGTCTATTTATCACGTGTAAATGCCTATAGCAGCTGTGTTTCAGCTGTGTAATTGGGTCTTGCATTATTAGAACTTTCAACATGCAAGTATTAACCTCTCAAGTGCCACATACCTAGGTCATTGTTAACAGACCTATGCCATTATCAGCTGAAGCTACCAAAGTCACAATGGTGGTCAAACTATAGTGCTCCAGTAGTTTTGGTCACATAATCTTCAGTTATCACTTACACTTGCTAGAGCTCAAAGATGGAAAATCAAGAATGCCATCTCTAGTAACGAAGGCGGATGGGATTTGCATGAATCACCAATTCTTCAGTTATTGGTATCAACTAGGTGCATACTTTGGGTTAAAGGGTTATTGTGTGAATATGCAAAACCTGCATGCTTAGTTCCAAGTTGATACACTGTGGTGGTGGCATATGTTAGTCACATGGATGCAATAAAGTCAAAGTATCCTGTCATAATTTACCCAACTTTTTGGCGCTGGTGTGTCATCATGCAAAATCAATGACAACACAGTACGGATGTTGGATCACAAAACATTTTAGGATCTATGGCTCGATGGCACCCAATATCATTATGTTAGCATGCAGGCTCATTCTCACTACATGGGGGAGGAATGTTCTTTTATGTGGTTTCTCCATTTTGCCTCATCAGTCGGGGCTTGCAATAATTCAGCAAGATCCCGCATTCAGGGTTCTCATACTGTCTGACTGGCCATGGTTTCCCGCATATGTTGGGAATAATATAGAACCTTATATGGGGTTCTAAATATAAAACTTTGCTGGTTCAGCCTGGGATTTGGGGAACCAGGCTCTACATGATTAATCAATTAATTGCTTTACAGAATCTAAGAAGACCGCTCCTGCAGCTCGGGCTGTCCGGCTCTCATAGGTATGTTATTCCCTGGCGCTGCCCTCAGCGCACGGGGCCAGTCATTACATAAATTGCAAATGGACAGGATCATTACACCTGCTATATCATAATTCATGTTTACATACCCCATGCACCTTCGGTTACATGTGGTTCCACATTTACATTATTACGTCAAGGTCAACTAGAGCCTTAGAGGCTCTGAAGCTAGTTCAGACCATCTCTAGGTGGTAATGCGAGGTTTTGGCTTATACAGGAGTAGATACTGACTTCTAATCTCACTCCACCAGGGCTGCTACAACACCAGCAGCAAGGGTTATGTGCGGTCCTCTGGACCACATCCTGTAAACTGGAGGATGGTCTAACGAACGAGGTATCCAACATTTTATTTTAACCCATTGCCAGACCAGTGGTATTTAGATTCAATTTTAATGTTCCCCTCGGTTGAGAGGGGTTATTGTTATTCTTGTTTGTTCAGTTATCAGCATCAGCATGTTTTTTTAATCTGGCATGTATGTACGCATTATGATTGTTTCCCTTATCTATTGTCAACTGATGCAGTCGTGCTTGTGTGGACTCGTTTTTTCCACGGCATGAAATCACAGAGCTTCAAGAGGAAAGATGTGGGGCAGTAGTGTATAAGAATAGCGGAATAGGAAAGTTTAAGAAGAGAAGTAAGGGTTAATACTTGACTGAACTTTACAATGTCCCTACCGAGGTGGCTCAGATGTGGAAAGATGTGTGTGCGTGTGACACACATACAAATCTCTACAGGGCGGCAAAGTGGCGCAGCGTTGCTGCCTTACAGGGCCAGAGACCCAGGTGCAATCCGCAATACAGGTGCAGTCTGTATGGAATTTGTATGTTCTCCCTGTGACTATGTGGGGTTTCTCTGGGTGTTCTGATTGCTCCAACACTCCATAGATGTGCATGTTTGTAGGTTAATTGGCTTTGGTAAAATTATAAAATGTCCCTAGTGTGTAAGATAGTACTAATGATAGCTGAATAGCACGGTGTTTAAGATGGAACTGACTATGCTGGAAAATCAACGTTAGACAAAAATGCTGGAGAAACTCAGCGGGTGAGGCAGCATCTATGGAGCGAAGGAAACAGGCGACGTTTCGGGTCGAGACTATTCTTCAGACTGATGTGGGGGTGGGGGGGGGCGTGAAGAAAAAAGGAAGAGGCGGAGACAGTGGGCTGTGGGATAGCTGGGAAGAGGATGTGAAGGAAGGAGAAAGCAGGGACTACCTGAAATTGGAGGTCAATGTTCATACCGCTGGGGTGTAAACTACCCAAGCGAAATATGAGGTGTTGCTCCTCCAATTTACGGTGGGCCTCACTGTGGCTTGGGTAGTTTACACCCCAACGGTATGGACATTGACTTTTCCAATTTCAGGTAGTCCCTGCTTTCTCCCTCTTTCCCCTACCCTTCCCAGCTCTCCCACAGCCCACTGTCTCTGCCGCTTCCTTTCTTCTTCCCGCCCCCCCACCCCCACATCAGTCTGAAGAAGGGTCTCGACCCGAAACGTTGCCTATTTCCTTCGCTCCATAGATGCTGCCTCACCCGCTGAGTTTCTCCTGCACTTTTGTCCACCGCTGAATAGCGTAGAATTGGTGGGCCAAAGGGCCTGTTTCTGCAAAGTATTCCTAAAGTCTAAAGTAAAATCTGAAGTTCGTGCATGTCCGTCTGTGTGCCTGTGTCGGTGTGTGAATGTGTTTGTATGCATATATGTGTTTACGCATGCACTTTTGTATTTATGTCCAGCTGACGTATAAGGAGGGTGTAAGGGATTTACCTGTTTTAATAAAATATAGCTATTTCTGCATGTAAATCGTACAATACCCAAACAAAATAAAATGAGATATGTCATATCTGGGGGGGACATTCTAATATGCATATCAATTCTTTGATCATTGATGTTGAATATTTAGGCTGTGAAACCACTGTTGTGGTTGTGTGAGAAACAGCTCTGTATAACACAAAAACGTAACACTTCAGATAAGTTTAAAACTTAATTTAGAAGTACCTAAGTCAAAGAAAAGTAAATATTTTCTGCCAGGCATTTTAGTCTTGTAGTTGATGAACTCACACAACACTTTGGCTAATTCTCAGTCCCGTAATGTAATCGTCTTGAAATTCCCCGCTCTCAAATGTTGGCCATCTGAACTTTAGCATATGCTTTCCAACAATGTTCAAAGTGAAACTAATTAATTTTGAACAGCAGTAACTTTGCCAACAAAGGACTTCCATATAAGCACACCCAGCCTTCATCTGGTAATAGTTACACAATGTGAAATTCCAAATTTATCCTTTAATGCTCATGCTTTTTAAACTATAACATTTTAACAATTCATGAGTTACAACATTTAAGAGAGCTTTCTACTGTCCTCATTGCAACAATTTTAACTATCTTGTTTAATTTGTAACATGCGTATGTGTCAATGACCATCTTGTGACTGAAATATTCGTTTTTTTTAATCCTACAGGGATCATTTAAAACAAATAAACTGAACTGGTCCTCAAAAAGTTTAAACTGTTTCCAGTGGAACTGAAATCCTAACCGTGCTCTTCGTGAGTAATGTTTTTTGTAAATATTTGGTTCACAAATTGAAACTGGCTGGATTCTTTTAGTTTTGTAAACTGTGACCGTAATAAGCCTGGTTTCAATCAGCCTGAGCTGGAAGCCTACAGAAAAGTAGGTCCAATATCATGTTCTGACTCTCACTGTTTGTGGAGAATTAAAGCAATTGGTCTTGGAGAAACTAATCCAATAAATCACAACTATATTCTGCTGGTTGGTTATGGAATAAGTTTTGCATCCATTAACATAACTATTTGACATTCGTGTTTGGGAGATTCAATGGCGATTAACATTTGAAACATCTCTGCGTTATATCTTACTGCCACCTTATCAACTACTATTAAATTATAATATTAATGTAAATTGCAGTGTACAGCCTCTGTGATGATGCAGTAAATTGATGAGAGGAGAAACAGTAGCTTCATTTGGTTCATTTTTTCTTTCAAATGTTAACAATTCTCCAACATTTTAGTATTATGTGTGGAGGACAAGAATGCACTATAAGGCCATAAGGTCATCAAGAATAGGAGTAGAATTAGGCCATTCAGCCCATCAGGTCTACTCCGCCATTCAATCGTGGCTGATCTATCTATCCCTCTTTACCCCATTCTCCTGCCTTCTCCCCATAACCTCTGACACCTGTATGGTTCCAGGGTATTAGCTGCCTGCCTGATGTGAAAGTCAAATTGATATAATACAGATAAGTGAGTTTTATTATGGATCAGTGCCTTGGCGCTAACCTTTGGGATGGATCTTACATTCCAATCTCTCAGCTGCTCCATTGCAGTCCCAGCAAGGTGTAAACCGGATAGCGATACCCGAGGAGATTACAGCACAGGGGGTTTCACAGCATCTTTATGTAAGTGTTTTATTAATCTGTAGAGATACGGCCCGTCTTATGTCTACACTCACTTGCTGTAAACCTTGACAATTACAAATGTATTTTCATAACAGGGACTGCCTATGTAATCTTACCATCGCAGTGTCACACGCTCGTGAATGAGGTCATGACTGTCCCCACTGGCAGGAGGGTGTAATTACAGGAAGATGTCTGAAATAAAGATCTAGTAATGTGCATTAATCTCATGTTGACCCACACTGCCCAGAATATATGCCTTCATCCAATGAGTTAAAATTTGGAGGAAAAAAATTAAAACCAAATAAATTCTGTTTGTTTCTGAAAACAAACCTAATCACATTTAAACACACCTATCTGCTTATAAACATATCTATCTACTTATAAGCACACCTAATGTATAGGAAGAAACTGCACATGTTGGGTTACAACAAAGATAGATACAAAATTCTGGTGTAACTTAGCGGGGCAGGCAGCATCTCTGGAGAGAACGAATCAGAGACGTTTCGGGTCAAGTTCAAGTTCGTGTCCATTGTTACTTAACCAACTAAGGTACAGTGAAATGTGTTACCATACAGCCATACTAAGTGAAAAGCACCAATACCATTTAACACAATTTAACATAAACATCCACCACAGTGGAATCAACATTCCTCACAGTGAAGTAATGTTCAGTCATCTTCTTTGTTCACCCGTGGTGGTTGGGGCCTTTGATCCTCCAGCAGTCGCCGCTGCCGACGGTCCAATGTCCGAAGACCTCACGTCGTGATCATGGATACTCTGGTGTCGGGACGTATCGGAACATTTTGCGGCATGGAGTTCCCGAGTCGGCCTCTTCTTACCGGACACTGCGGCTTCATGGTGTTTCCGGACACTGCGGCTCCACATGCCCCGTGGTCGAAGCGCTTTCGCTGGCGATCCTCGGCATAGGATCGCCCGCTCCGCGATGGTAAGTCCGCGCTGGGCCCACGGTTTGAAACTGCTGGCCGGTCCCCAGGAAAGGCCGTATCGCTCCACGTTCTTAGGCCACGGGGGGGGGGGGGGGGGGGGGGGGACGGAGATTAGACACGGGGAAAAATCTCATCTTTGTCGAGGTAAGTGGCTGTAAAAAGTTTCCCCTGATTCCACCCCACATAAAACATACCAAGAAACACTAAAATATACCCTTAAGACACACTCAAAATAACAAAAACAGAGAACGGACGGGACAGGCTGTTGGCGAGGCGGCCATTACGGGTGCCACCTGGTGGTGATCTTAACTTAAAAAAACATGGAAACATACAAAATAGGTGCAGGAGTAGGCCATTCGGCCCTACATGTCAGCACCGCCATTCAATATGATCATGGCTGATCGTCCAGAATCAGTACCTCGTTCCTGCTTACTCCCCATATCCCTTGATTCAGTTAGTCCTAAGAATACATCCAGTGAATTGGCCTCTACAGCCTTCTCTGGCAGAAAATTACACAGATTCATAACTCTCTGGGTGGAAAAGATTTTCTTCATCTCAGTCATAAATGGCCTACCCCTTATTCTTAAATGTGACCCCTGGTTCTGGACCCCCCTAAGATGGGGAATATTCTTCCTGCATCTAGCCTATCCAATCCTTTAAGAATGTTATATGTTGCTGTAAGATATCCTCTCATCCTTTTAGATTCCAGTGAATATAAACCCAACGACGGTGTCTCAGAATGTGAACAGTTCTAAACGGGAGACTTGACTCAAAGTAGAGAATGTTTTGATTAGGAAGTAGGACAAAACAAGATTCCAACTGCAACTATTCTGTTACCTCTGATATTAGCATAAACATACCTCAGCTATAAAAATAGAACATCACACCAATCCCATGCATAATTCCCCAGTAATAGTATTCAAATATTTGAAAGTTAAGATAATTAGATTTCAGCCCATCTGTTATCCAGTACCGTCCCTCTCACGTAGAAGGATATGTCCGGTTTAATTTTCAAAGCAGATTTGTTGTGAGTTCTTTCAACATGATAATTTAGTTGGTTGCAGCATTCAACCAGAAAAGGTGCATCAGCATCAGCTTAAATTCCCTCTTCAACAGCTCTTAAAACCTTTCAGAGACTCTGCCACGCTGTGAATGTCAAATTTCAGTGTGCTGTTGTTTTATATCCTGCTGAGTTATATTTCAGCCTGAGCTTTCTTGAGAATCCATGGTTTCCAGATTTTCTGTTCATTTCTTGCAGATGAATTTACAATAGAATTGGGTCAAGTACCAGTAAACATCAAAAGCAGCAGCATATCTGGGGGAATTGGGATTACGGTGGTTTTACAAATAGAAATTCCTAATCTTCAATTTCCATAAACTTTCTCTGGTCCTGATAAAAGATGGTCAATAGCGAGAAGCAGGTGGGCTTGGAGGCAAGATGTTTTAGCAAGGGATGCTTCAAAGGGATTTTTCTCACACAGGATGTTGAATCCTTGGAATTCTATTCCCCAGAGAGTTGTGGATGTTAGATCATTGGAGGTATTCAAAGAGGAAGATCATTTTTGGAAAGACTGGTGAGTTCAGGTCCTTGGGGGGTCTGACTCAGCAGAGGAGATGAGGTTGGGAAGATCAGACATAACCATAAGGAATGGTGTAGTGGGTTTGAAGGGCCTGCCTATGTTTATGTTTCTTGTGTTCTTCATGTGTGTTCTTCTGTTTCCCAGCTCTGTGTCTTTTGTGTGTGCGTGTTCATGTGCAAATGTTTGTGGGTGTGTGGGCATAAGTGAGCGTGTGTGTGAGTGAGTGTGTGTGCGAGAGGTACACATGTGTGCACTTTGTGTATGAATGTGCATGTGTGTATATGTGTGCACACATGTGTGTGTTAGTGTGCGCGTGTGAATGTGTGAGAATTACATTCTTAAATGTACACGTTGGATTTTTTCAGCATCAGGGGAAATACTTTCTCATCCACACTTTCTGGCTTCTGAATAAGTTTGGCCAGGTCTTGGGCACATTCTGCATAATTGGAATGGGACCTCGCTACCTTCCCATCTGTTCAACAGCACAGGTCAGCATCAAAGCAGGCCAGATGGGCAGCCAGATCAGAAGGGGAATGAGGTCACTTTCATTTTTTCCTTCTCATTCCCACACTAACATTTCTGTCCTGGACCTACTCCACTGTCAGAGTGAGGCCACATGCAAACTGGAGGTTCAGCACCTCATGTTCCACTTGGGCAGCTTACAACCCAATAATATCAACATTGAATTCTCCAATATCATGCAACTTCAACAGCCTCCCCCTCTCGCTCTTCCCCTATATACCCCCCCCCCCCCCCCAACCCCATCCTATCCCCCCTCCCCTGTGCCCCACCTGGACACACAACCTATTTCTCCCCTCACCTTCCCCTTCTACCTATATTCCTTTCTCCAGCTTCACTTTATTCACAACTCTTCTGTCATTTCATCTCTGGTCTTTGTCCAACCTGGTCTTTGCCCATCAAAAAAACCTCCTCACCTGTAGCAACCTATGACCTGCCAATCATTATCCTGCACCTGCTCTCATAGAGGCTTTCTGCTCTCCCTCTACAATCATTCTGAAGAAGGGTTCCTGCCTGAAATTCCACCTATCTATGTTCTCCAGATATACAGTCTAACCCAACACTTTGTGCTTTTTTTATAATCCAGCATCTGCAGTTCCTTGTTGCTACCTTCATTTTAACTGGTTAAAGAATTTAAATTGGGCCAACATAAGGCTTATTATAATCAATTTTACTTCAAAGCAGCAGTCGCGCATAGCCAGTAGTAGTAGAGTCACAGAGTGATACAGTGTGCAAACAGGCCTTACGTCCCAAATTGCCCAAAACCAGCCAACAATGTCCCAGCTACACTCGTCCCATCTGCTTGCACTTGGTCCATATACGTCCGAACCTGTCCGATCCATGTACCTGTCTAACTGTTTCTTAAACGATGGCCTCAACTACCTCCTCTGGCAGCTTGTTCCATACACCCACCACCCTTTGTGTGAAAAAGCTACTCTTCGGATTCCTATTAAATCTTTTCCCCCTGAATCGATGTCTTCTGGTCCTTGATTCCCCATACTGTGGGCAAGAGACTCTGTGCATCTACCCAATCTATTCCTCTCATGATCTTGTACTCCTCTATAAGATATCCCCTCATCCTCCTGCGCTCCACGGAATAGAGACCCATCCTTATAGCTCACACCCTCTAGTCCTGGCAACATCCTCGCAAATATTTTCTTAACTCTTTCAAGCATGACAATGTCTTTCCTATAACTTGGTGCCCAGAGCTGAACACAATATTCTAGATGCGGACTCACCAACGTCTTATGTATAATAGTTCCCACGTGTCCCTCATCCTCCATACTGATTAAATGCAGACCTTCATATGGTGGTCTTAATATTGTTTCGAAACGGCTAATTATTTCAGTTATAATGTAGGCTATGCACAGTCTCATAACTAAATACAATTCAATATTTTTAAGACTGGTGAATAATGTACTAAATAGTGTTAATAATTCAGATCAAGATGTTATATCCATATACTGTATATCCACAAGGCTTGGCAGGCCAACGTACAATTTATAGCTCCATAAAATGAAGGAAATGAGCAGCTTTCAGCTAATACTGGAAAACAGACATTTTTGTTTTGACATGTGTATCAAAGTATTAGGTTAAGAGCATGATTGCTGTAAAGGACTGTTAATAAGAATGTTTGTTATGAACTAAAATGTAATCTGTATACAGGAGAATACGTTGTCCGTAAAGTCTCAGTGTCTACTTGCATCCAATCCTAGATGGGTGCAAAGAGTTGAAGTTGTCAAAAATCATTTATCTCTTCACCTGAAATGACACTAAGAGAAATCATTAAAGTAAATGCCAAAAACACAATTCACCTCACAAAACATATTTGTTCCACTATAATTCCACATGTGAAGAGATGCTTGTTTTATTCCAACAATACTGGTTTGATGGAAGTGGTCAGGAGATGTGTGAACTAATTAACTGCAAAAGCAAGGTACCTTGGGCTTGAAACTTCACCCCATCTTGAGGGAATTGAAACAGCTTTACTTGCATCTAAAGTCCAAGTGCCTGCAAAACCCATATGCCCAAAACAACAAGATGGCAAGTTGCTTGCCTATAAACACACTGTGTGAGTTCCTCATCGCTGTCGAGAACAACCATGCCTAAGTCCACAAGAACAAATGTGTAGGAAGGAACAGCAGATACTGGTTTAAACCAACGACAGACACAAAAAGCTGGAGTAATTCAGCGGGTCAGACATCCCTGGAGAAAGGAATATGTAACGTTTTGGGTCTAGAATAAGGGGTAAGTCATTTAGAACGGAGATGAAGAAGCACTTTTGCACACAGAGTCTGTGGAATTCTCTGCCTCAGAGGGCGGTGGAGGCCGCTTCTCTGGATACTTTCTCCCCATATCCCCTGGAGTCAGGGGATATGGGGAGAAGGCAGGAACAGGGTACTGATTGTGGATGATCAGCCATGATCACATTGAATGGCGGTGCTGGCTTGAAGGGCTGAATGGCCTACTCCTGCACCTATTGTCTATTGTCTATTGACCCTTCTTTAGAACTTTCAGACCTGAAGAAAGGTCTCGACCCAAAATGTCACCTATTCCTTTTCTCCCGAGATGCTGAATAACCTACTGAGTTACTCCAGCTTTTTGTGTCTATCCACAGGATTAAACATAAGTCCAAAGCTAAAGTTTAAGGAGGTTTTATCAAGGATAGAAAGGCAGCCAACTCCGACTTGAAGGAACATTTTGACAAACTCCTTGCCTGAGTTTCTATCCTTGATTCCACCCTGTAGCAAATAACCTGATCCAACTTTGTTCCCATCTTGGATTGATGGATCGATAAATCTTTTTGCCAAGTGTGAAAACACAAAACCTCCTGAACAAAGAGTGCCCCAGCTGCAGTTTGGGTATGCACAACAAAGAATTTCACTATGACTTGTTACATGTGAAAATAAAGCATTCATTCATTCATTCATTCCTGTTCTTCGGTGTGCTTCTGAGACATTGACTTCCAACAGTAGCCACTTCAAACTATTGGAGGACCATTATTTTCTCCACAAAATCCAATACATCCACTAAGTGAGCTAATGTCAGTATTTCCTCAACAGACCAAAATCCTCAAATCGAGCCCAACGGTAGATTGAACTGGCTCTGATGGCCAGCCCACAACATTTGCATGTCCAATATTCTGTTTCAGGTTTTGCCTTTGGCAAAAGTTTACCAGGTGGACAGGAGGAAACAAAAACTAAGTATGTTCTCAATGAATAAATATGACATCCCCACCATGACCGCTCAAAACAAAGGAGGGTCGTTCAGGGTTGCACTGACTCTCTTGACTCCACTTAGGCTAGTTTTAGTTTAGTTTTGTGATACAGCATGGAAATATGCCCATCGGCCCTCCGATTACATGCTAACCATTGATCACCGGTTCACACTGCTTCTATGTTATTTCGCTTCTGTCTATACAATGAGAAATGCACAGAGGCCAATTAACTTACAAACCCACATGTCACTGGGATGTGGGAAGAAACCAGAGCACGTGGTCACAAGGAGAACGAGCAAACTCCACACAGACAGCACCTGAGGTCAGGATCAAACTCAGGTCTCTGGCGCTATGAGGCAGCAGCTCTACCAGCTGTGCCACTGTGCTGCCCTTGCTGTGAGCATGTGCAAATGACAGATGGAGTGGTCACCTTTAATAGTAAAATTAAGCGAGAACTTACCAGTTTGAAGTTTGATCATTATTTTATGAGGAGTTACGATGAGCGATTACGTGAAGAAGGCCGTCAGCCCACATGCGCGTCAATCTTCAAAGCAGCGGTGTGAAATCACAGATAACAATAGTTGAACTGAACATAGTAAGATTAGAGAAGATTAAAACTACGAGATGACCTTTATGATACGAGGGTTGGGAGCGGTGGGCACATAATCGCTCATCGTAACTCCTCATAAAATAAAGATCAAACTTCAAACTGGTTAGTTCTCATTTAATCTTACTATTTTACTTCACGTGAGTAACTACGTGAAGATTTCAAAGCTCTGTGATTTCATGCCGGAAACAAGTCCATGCGTTACACACTGCATGAAGTGACCATGGATGAGTGAAAAAGATTAATGCATTCAGACATGACTTAGTTTGTTAAAAATGCTGATGCTTTAATCATCGAAGGAAAATAATAGTGACCCCTCTCATTAGGGGGAAACTATAAAACAAAATCTAAAATCAAGTTGACAAATACCCTCGGTCTGGCAATGGGTTATTATAAAATGGGGGTTACACAAAAAGCTGGAGAAACTCAGCGGGTGCAGCAGCATCTAAGGAGCGAAGGAGATAGGCGACGTTTCAGGTCGAGACCCGAAATGTCACCTATCTCCTTCGCTCCTTAGATGCTGCTGCACCCGCTGAGTTTCTCCAGCTTTTTGTGTAACCCTTGATTCTCCAGCATCTGCAGCTCCTTCTTTAACACGGTTATTATAAAATGATTGGAAAGTATGTTCGTTTGACCATCTTGCAACTGCTAGGATGTGGTCCAGCAGAACATACATAACCTTTGGAGCTGATGTAGTAGCAGCTCTGGTGGTGTGAGAGTTGAAAATATTAGTAGCGAATCATGAATTAGGCAAAACCCTGTTTAACCACCTGGAGATGGTATAAACTAATACCTTCTTATGAGGTTTTTTGTAACTAACAAACATTGCTAGTTTGGAGCCTTTAAGGCTCCAATGACCCAGACGTATTGTTGTATATGTGTGACCACACATTACCGAAGGTCCAAAGGGTATGCCATGAAACTAGTTTGAGACCTAATGCTCCTGGTTTGTTTTGGTTAATTAAATCATAAACATAAAATATTTATTAGCAGATGTAACTATCCTGTCCAGTCACAATTTATGTAGTGACTGGACCCGTTGCACTGAGACCAGCGCCATGAGGATAAATACCTTATGAGAGCCGGCTAAAGATAAGGATGTAGCTGGAGCCCCCTGGTGAAGTAGTGTTAACATCACGTCAATGTCCCTTACTTCCGAGTAACTGGGCCTGGGAGAACTTGTGTTAAAGATATCCTACATCATTCTGGATATCAGGGGGTGAGACCCGACAGTGTGGATCCCACTTGCTGCAGCAAGTATGATGAGAAGGCACGTTGGCACAGTTAATGGCACTATAACTTAATTATTGTCAAAGACCCATTTGAAAATGAACTCCAAGACGTCAGTTATCCATGCTGTATAATATGTAACATGTGTATTTAAACAAAAATGCTTCCCATCTCCTGAAGAGGAAATGTTCTGCCTTTGGGTGCTATCTCTGCACTCTGCAGTGAGCACTTACATGGATCGGTCTGACAACCTGAGCCGCAGGAATAGTCGTCTCAGAGTCTGCAAGTCAATGAATTGATTTATCATGCAGAGGCTGGTTTCGCGAGTCACAGGCTGAACCAGCAGTTTTATGTTTTGAATAACTATATAAGGTTCTATATTATTCCCAACATTAGAGGGAACCATAGCTGCGTATGCCAGTCAGGCAGTTCGAAAAGCTTGAAGCGGGATCTTGATAGATTTATTGCAAGACTCGACTGATGAGGCAGAATGGAGGAAGACATAAAAAAACATTCCTCCCCAGTTTGGCAATAATGTATCTCTCACCACTGTACGCCACTTATTTTGCAACTGGTGAATTAGCCTGGATGTAAACATATCGATATTCGATGTTCCATCGAGCCATAATGACATTAAATACTTTGTGATCCAACATCCATTCTATGGTCTCATTGATTTCACGTGATGATATAATAGCGTAAAATGAGGTTAGGTAAATATCACAAGATACTTTAACTTGATTGCACCCATGTGACTAACACATGCCTCCACCATAGTGTATCAACTTGGAGTTGAGCTTGCAGATTATGCATATTTGCACAATAACCTTTAACCTATAGGATGCACCTAGTGTTTATCGGTAGTTGATAACAATAGCTGAAAAATTGGTAACTCATGCAAAACGCATCCACCTCCGTAACTGGAGATGGCATTCATAATTTCTCATCTTTGAGCACTGGCATCAATTTGTAGTTACTGAAGATTACTGACTAAAATTACTGGAGCAATGCTGAATACTGCCACCATTGTGACTTTGGTAGCTTCAGCTGGTAATAGCACAGGTCTGTTAATAATGACCTATATGGTACTTGAGAGGTTAATTCTTTGCATGTTGTAAGTTCTGATTATGCAAAGACTCAATTTGCACATCAGAAACACAGCTGCTATATTGCCAATTACACTTGATGAATTGAAGGATGCTTCATAACAACGAGATTGTTACAGGCTTCCGTTAATTCAATCTCTTGCCCCAGGGCAGAGTCACTGTTAAGTTGATAGTTAAAGGTAAATCCCAATAATCAATAGTTCTGATTGGTATCAACTTAAATTTAACTGGATGGTTGAGGAACCCCAATTTCTCAAATACAGTTTGGGGCTGCAACAGTTATACAGCATTTAAAACATCATCCAGATAGGTGATAACAAATGTTCTTAAGCTCTGAGCATCTCAACCCCATCGCTGTTCTGGCCACTGCTGTGATACCAGCAGTCAGCAGTTTAAGGATTTTCTGGAGTTTCACCTCCTGGCTCCTTGTAGTTGGGCTCATATTGCCCCAGATGGGTTGTTGACTGCAGGCACATTTAGAGAAACGCAGTTCTCTGGGTTGGTACAGCATGTTTACTACCCATGCCTACAACTCTTCTGGCACCCCTGACACAGGTACTCTTCAGCCATTGCCCCTTCTTCAGGGTCAGCCCAGCTCTGACCCCTAATGCTCCCCTGCGAAGAGAGTGAGACATTTGGCAGTCCTTGATAGGATGCTGCCGTGGGTCTGCGAAGAGACCCACTGTGACTCTGCCCCTGCATAAGCAGGTCACGCTGGAGCAACTGCTCCATCATCCCCTCCATGCGGGAAAGACGACCGCCGTCGCTAACCGCGAACGGGGTGTCCTCAGGTCCAGCCGAGGCAACGGACCTGTCCGACTTCCGGGTGGTTTTGCCGGCGGACCGCGGCGAGCCTGCGGTCTGTTGCGGCGAGAAGTCGGGGGCTGCTGGTAGCACCTGCAGCTCCGGAGAGACGGCACGCTGCTGGCTGCTTTCCACAGCAGCGAATTTTGCCGCTGCTCTCCTGTGTTTTCTCGACTCCATGGCACTTTCTCTGGAACACAAAGAAACATGGAGTCGCCATGCTCACCAGAAATGGTAAGCCTTACCTTTGGTAGTTTTTTCAAAAACTTACGCTGGAGGAGCGGCGCTCCTCCCGACTGTCGCTTCCGCAATGCGTTCGACGATATGTCGCGCATGCGTGCTGGCGAGGTCTTCACGTAGTCACTCACGTGACTCCGAAGTAAAATCACATGTTATTATCAGTTTTTTTAAACGGATCTGAATCTCATGTTATCATTGTCACTTGTACAAAAACACAAGTGTAAATATTACCAACATGTAAATGGTCCACAACCCCATGTTTCGGAAGAACCAGACCCACCTACCTCCATGGCTACCAGTGGTCTTATGGTAAGCCCAAAGGCCCCTGATGCGGTTCTTTTTCTGTCCTTGATTGGTGAGTAGGACTGGTAGGGTGCATGGATTCCATATTTTCCCTGAGACCGGCCTTGGTCTGAAAACCTCATCATATTGAGCCTGCCTCGAAAGAGAACTCTGGCCATAATTCTGAGCCTGCCTCGAAAGACAACACTGGCCATATTTCCGTGCCCAGCTTTCAAGCTGCCACCGGCTTCAGTGAACCGCTTACCCCCAATGGATGCGTGCGGTGTGTCGTCACCTACCGATGAAGCTTTGCTCGTCGTCGGTACCTTGATAAGTCCGACAGCTTTTTGCTTCCTCATCCTGGTCTTACCTGTTTGATAAGTCTTACCTGAAGAGAGGATTCAGCGGCTGGTTTCATTTCCTGGATTTCATGCCCTCCAATGTCACCCTGATAGGGCTGTTCACTGCTGGCACTTGTAGCATGCGGGGAACTCTGGCCCCTTCCGGGTATTCTGCCAACGGCTGGAGACTAACTCTTCTGGCAGCAACACCTTCGTTTGCAAGTATCTCTTAAAGCCATATGCATGTGCTCCAGTATGTTCCACGGACATACTTTCAATTTTGAAGTCAGTTACACACTGACCACTCGCTCTCCCCTCCACAGCGAGGGAGATTCGTAGGCAGCCCTGAAAACAGGTGCTGTGGCAGGCCCCTGAGAATACCTGCGCGGTCTGGAAGCCACTGACTGTGCTGTTAGTGACTTGGGTGGCGAACCCGGCGGCCGCTAGCTACCCGCACTTCCACGGTTTCTGTAGCCGGCTGCCCCTGGTCCCGGTATCTGTGGTCCGAGACCGGGATTGCCCGCGGTCCATGACCGGCTTCGTGGCCCATCCGGACTTCGCCTCGAATTAGTCCCGCAGGAAAATCTCAGTTACAGAGATTCCTACAGAAAGAGAAAAAACAAAACATGGGAATAAGTTGAAATCTTACTTTCAAGTTTAAACTGACCGCTGGAAGGAGCAACGCGCCCGCCAGTCGGCCGTTGCGCAATGCGGTCAACGTAATGACGCGCATGTGGGCTGACGGCCTTCTTCACGTAGTCACTCACGTGACTCCGAAGTAAAATCTATGGATCTACCCCATGGAGATCTCCTTGCCCCACCTGTGGCAGGGTCTGTAGATCAACATTTAGCTCGGCAGTTACCTCAGAACCCACATACAGGATGTAGGTCCTCGTTAACTTCCAGATATTATCCATGAAGATGATAAAATATATTCACTGGGTAGTGTTCATATTGTAGGTCTGATGTCGAGAGAGGTTTTCTATGCCGGTGATAAATTCTTGGACTACCTCAGACGATGTGTATGCTCAGTCATTGATTTTAGGATTTGTTGTAGTGCTAAAGGAAGTTGTTTAGCCAACATCTATGATTGATCTTACTAGAGCAAAACAACAGTTCAATTTGCCACTGCAAATTATTGTCTCTTCTCAAGTACCTTTCCAAATACCTGCTGAAGACTGAAATCAATAGATTTTTGGACAATGGAGGGGATGAAAGGATTGATTTGAAGTGAATTATGGACTCTCCGTGATCTCACTGAATGGTAGACTGGTCCTGAGCACCTTTCTGACAGTCTTCTACTTCTGTTTCTCATGTTACTATTATCACTTCTCCTTATTACTATAACTTTGCTTTTGTTTGTGAAAAGCAAAAAACATTTGTGTAGTTCCATTCTAGTACTGTATGCAAGCAGGGTCACATAATCTATAGCAGAGAATTTATGTTCTGTGTTAACAACATGTTAAACGCAAATATCACCATTCCATTCTTTTTATTCCATCTACCCAATTCCCCCCAATACATTGGCCAATCTTAGCATTAAAGTTTCATCCTGTGTTCGCAGACTCAACATTCAAACCACTCTGTTGAGTGAAAATACTTCTCCTGAATTTACTTTAATATAGTCCATAATATTTATTTATTTAGGGTCGGCACGATGGCACAGCGGTAGAGTTGCTGCCTTATAACACCAGTGACCCGGGTTCGATCCTGAGTAATGCTGTTGTCTGTATGGAGTTTATATGTTCTCCCTGTGACTGCATTGGTTTTCTCTGGGTGCTCCGGTTTCTCCCCACACTCCAAAGGCGTGCAGGTTTGTAGGTTAATTGGCTTCAGTAAAATTGTAAATTGTCCCTCGTGTGTGAAGGATAGGGCTAGTGTGCGGGGATCGCTGGTTGGTGCAGACTCAGTGGGCTGAAGGGCCTGTTTCCGCGCTGTATCTCTAAACTAAACTAAACTAAAATTTTAACATAACTTGATCTTAAATTAGCCACTTCCTTGTGAATTACATACATATGCACTATCAATGCAGAACATGCAAGGGTGACATCAAGTCTCTGATTTATCAGACACTTGTACAAACCTCACCTGGTCAGAATGAATTCCCAATATTCCAATCTACCTCAATGTGGCCCTTGCATTTTTTTTTAAATCTCCCCTTTTTCTGTAGCTGTGACATTCTATCCCGCATTCTGTTGTGTGACATATAATATGATTTGCCTGGATAGCATGCAAAACCATGTAATACATATTGGTACTGATTTATTATGTTCACTTCTGGTTACATGTGAACATAATAAATCAGTACCAATATGTATTACATAACTAAAGATAGACGCAACATGCTGGAGTAACTCAGTGGGTCAGGCAGCATCTCTGGAGAATAAAATGTAGTAGAGTTGGGGTCCGTTGCAGGAGTAAAGTTGAAATAACTTTATTTCATTCAACATAAATATTTTACATAACTGCCAACTTTTATGCAAAATTAATTAATGGATATGGTTCAATATGCTACAATGAACCCTTTTGTCACTTGCTCTTTATTCCAGTTTGTGCTCCTTGCTGGTGAGGGATCGGTGGGATGGGGGAAGGTGGACCAGAGGTGAACATATTGCCGCTGCCTCTAAGGTTTGATCTACTGGCCTTATGCTGCCTTTCTCATGTGCACAAATACAGGCTCCACCAATCAGTGGCGGTTGTAATCATGGTCAGGGAATCCTTTTACATGTCCCTTCTCTTGGAAGATGGAAGAGTTGGTGACTTGATCAGAATATATGTGTATGAAGATATGTGTATGTGTATATGTATATGGGAACTGCCGTGTGAGAGGGGAGGGGGTGGGGAGAGGGGGGTGGGGGGGAAGAACAAAAAAGGACCCGGCTGGGATACTTTGTTACTTTGTCGGCACCCTCTAGGTAGTGACACTTTGCATACCTTAGGTATGCAGAACAAAGAGTTTCACTGTAACTTGTCACATGTGACAATAAAGTATCCATTCATTCATTCATTCATTCATTCATTCATTCATTCGCATCCCATGGTTGATGAGATGGAAGGTGTGATATGTGTAATGAGATGTATAAGGTAAGTGTGTGTGTGTGTGCATGTCTATGTGCATGTGTACACTTCTATGTGCTTGCGTGCGTGTGCGCAGTAATACTGTTATCAGCAGATTAAATATGCCCTCTATGGTTACTTGGGCCTCACAGCATGCATGACCATGCTGAGGACGTCCACCTCTTCCATCAATATTTCCATCTCTGCATCAGGGAAGAGTAGACAGTAAGAAACTTTTCAGTAGAATCTTTTCTGAAGAAGGATCTTGACCTGAAACAATCCTTCTCTCCAGAGATGCTTCCTGTCCCGATGAGTTACTCCAGCATTTTATGTCTACCTTCGATTTAGACCAGCATCCACAGTTCTTTCCTACACAATAAACCTTTCCCTGTAGCAGAGATATCTATAAGCAAAGGGCATTGGTTTAAGGGATGGGGTAAAAGGTTCTGTGGGTATCTGAGGAAGAATATTTTCACACAGGAGATAGTTGAAATCTAGAAAGACTGCCCGAAGTGGAAGTAGAGACTCACAACATTTGAGAAGCACCTGGACAAGAACTTGAGATATTAATGGCAGAGAAGGCTGCGAGCCAAGTGTTGGAAAATGGGATTAATCAAAGGTTGGCAAGGACAAAATCAGCCAAAGGGTTTGTTTCTGTGCTATATGAACTTGTGATGCTGTAATAATGATGTATTAAAGGCAAAAGACAAGCTGATGGAGCCTCCTGATGTTTCTACGGCACATTTTCTTCCAGCAATCCAGTTGAAGTCAAGCATTTAGTACAGCTTGCTCCAATTAAGTACACTGTACACTCTTAAAATGACACTGTTGCTTCCATGTTTTGGAAGGCATCCAAAGGTTGCGAGGGAAGTGATAGATCCCCTGCTTGGTTTTACTACTTTTCCACAACTTCTGCACATTTAGGCTGAACAATCCCCATGGATATTCACTCCCAGCCAGATCTGAAAACGTTCACCATTTTGCGAATCATCGCATTTTGTAGCTGCAGCACATTAACACCCCAGGAGATGTTCTATGGGGTAAATGAACAGAACGGGTCCCATATGTTTTCAAACAGCTTTGCCTTTTGCTAGATAGGGACAACAAGAAACATTCTCACCTGCTGCTGAGCAATTCGTGAACGGAAAGCAGCCACAGTAATATATGAAGTGCACTTGACTGCTATTTTTATGTTCAATTCACATGCTGGAATACATAATGGAAAAGCCACTGACAATTGAGGTTTTACTGCACTGAAATGTTTTGCTGTTTCTTGAAACCATCACTTACCGTGAATTTCAGAGAGAAGCAGCAGCGAGAGCAAGTATTGGCTGAAAGAAGGTGAGTCACAAGGAACGGAGATTTAAAAAGAGCTCCAAAGGCACAGGTTCAAGTAATTTACAAATTAGCCCAAAGTAGTTGCTTAGGTAGCAGTTGAAAATAAGTGCAGATGCAGCAGACCAGCCTTGTTGAGGTGAAATGCCTTGGTGAGTAAAGTGCGAGTCTTTGGCTCGATAGTCTTCGGCGAGGAGACTCCGCTCGAAGGTAGAGAAGGTGAGAGGGACAACCAATTGGGATTTGTCTACTGAAATAATGGCAGACAAGTTGTTGTAGTGTGACTTGCAGGGTGTGGGAAGTCAGGGACTCTGTTGGTGCCCCTGACAACTACACCTGTGGAAATTGTGTAAAGG
This sequence comes from Raja brachyura, assembly GCA_963514005.1. The sequence goes on along the minus strand of OY740791.1, from coordinate 59,366,253 downwards.
TGCAGCTCCTGAAGGACCGCGTTGGGGAACTGGAGCAGCAACTGGATGATCTCAGAACCATCCAGGAAAACGAGAGCTTCCTGGACAGGACTGACAATAAGGTTGTTACACCAAGGATGCAAGAAGAAAGTGAGTGACAATAAGGAAGGGAAGTAATCGTGGAGTGCAGGAGACGCTGGTGGCTGTACCTGTTGAAACCAGGTACACCCTCTTGGAAGCTGTCGGGACGGACAACACTTCCAGTCTGAGTGGTGGACAGGTCTTTCAATCAAATCCTGGTGCTGAGGCTCAACCAGAAAGACCTACGGCTGGTAACGCCGTAGTGGTAGAGGACTAAACAGTGAGAGATACGAACAGGAGATTCTGTTGCAACAGGCGAGTCTCGAGGATGGCATGTTCCCCTCTGGTGCCAGGGTCCGAGATGTCTCAGACCGATTGCTTGGCATCCTCAAGGGGGAAAGGGAGCAGCCAGAAGTGGTTGTGCATGTCAGCACAAACGATGTCGGGAAGAAGACGAAGTAGGTTCTGCAACATGAGTTTAGAGAGTTAGGAAGAAGGCTGAAAAGTAGAACTTCTTGGGTGGTTATCTCTGGTTTGCTTCCAATATCTCGTGCATCTAAACAACTAGGAAGCCAAGCGAGAGCTAGCTGTCTTCGTTAACTACAGGCACTTGGACTTCCAACAAACACACACTTACATCGGCGTAAAGCTGGACAGGTCGCTTACATTTCCTCAACACCTGGCTCATCTCAGCAACAAGGTCATGGCACGTAGCCGCCTCATCTGACACCTGGCATGAACAAGTTGGGGAGCCAGTTCATCAACTCTTCGCACCTCTGCCTTAGCTCTTGTGTATGCCCCCAGCTGAGTACTGCGCACCCGTATGGAGTAGAAGTAGACATACAAGTCTGGTAGACACAAGCCTGAACAGCACCTTGCAAACCATCACTGGGTGCCTTCAACCTACTCCAGTCGAGCAGGGGGGGGTTAAACTAAATTGCAGGGGGGGAGTGGTCAACAAATTTGAAGCATAAAAGCCCTGTCCCACTGTACGAGTTCAAGAGTTCTCCCAAGTTTGCCCTGATTCGAACTCGGAGATTTACGGTAATGGCCGCTCGGAGGTACTGAGGGCTCTCGTGGACATTTTTCAACATGTTTAAAAATCTTCACGAGTCTTCCCGAGCTTACTGCGTTTCCCGAGTTCCTGCCGTTAGCGTTACGAGCCACTAAGAGACGTCCCGAGCTCCGACGTACCCGCTACGCACATTCTACGTGCTTCCACGAGTTTGATTTTTTTTTAAAACTAGGGAGAGCTCTTTAATGAACTCGTACAGTGGGTCAGTACTTTAAGGATAGAGTTAAAAGAAAAGTTGCGACAGACACCCAAATTAATGGGACGAAAGTTCAAGAAGGGGAAAGAGAGTAAGGTGAGGTGAAATAAAAACTGGTGTGAGAGGGGTGGTGAATACTGAATTACAAGTGTTATATATGAATGTGATGTGGCGGCTCCCAAGTGTCGGGCCATTTCCACTATCGAACCCCTCGGCACGGGAATGGATGAGTTTGGGGGCGGCCCTTAGCTACAGGGATAAAGGACAGGGGTTTAGGTACAATCTCTCTCTTGCAAACTCATCTGGTCAGGAGAGCGACAGCGAATAAAATACGTCCCGAAACACCTGGCTCCTTGCTTTCTTTTCGGGTTATCGTCTCCGTTAAACTACATTCTGGACCGCCCGGCCTCGCGTCTGGTTTCAGCAGGCGGAGGCCCAATTCCAGCTGCGGGGCATTACAGCGGATGACACCCACTACTTCTACCTGGTGGGGGCCCTCGACCAGGACACGGACAGAGAGGTCACGCAGTTCCTCGCACCCCACCGGCCACCGAGAAATACCTCGGCCTTAAGGAACACCTGCTCCAGGTTTATGGGCTCAGCCGGGTGCTGCCAGACTCCTTCATATGGAGGGCCTAGGCGACCGGCAGCCATCAAGCCTCCTCAACGAGATGGTCGCGCTCCTGGATGGGCACATGCCGTGCCTAAAGTTCGAATACACTTACCTGCACCTGCTGCCGGCCTACATCCAACGGCAGCTCAAGGCAGCGCTGAAGGCCCGGACTGGATGGACGAACTGCCGTGGGTCTTGCTGGGCATCCAAACTGCGGCTATGGAGGACTTGGCCTCTTCCTCAGCGGAGCTCGTTTACGGGTCACCACTCACGGTGCCCGGGGAGTTTGTGCCATCGGCGCCGGGGCAGCAGGGAATGCCCTCATCCACTCTACAGCACCTACACTCTACAGAAGTATAAGAAATAAAGTAGATGAGCTTGAGGCTCAGTTAGAGATTGGTAGGCATAATGTTGTGGAAATTACAGAGATATGGCTGCAAGAGGATCGGAGCTGGGAACTAAATATTCAGGGTTATACGTCCTATCGACAAGACAGAGCAGAGGGGGTGGGGCATGATATTCAGTCCTTTGCGAGGGGTGACATAGAATCAGAAGATGTCGAGTCATTGTGGATAGAACTGTGAAATTGTAAAGTTAAAAAGACCCAAATGGGAGTTATCTACAAGCCCCCAAACAGTAGCCTGGATATAGGGCGCAAGTTGCATTAGGAGTTAAAATTGGCATGTAACAAAGGTAATGAGACGGCGGTTATGGGAGATTTCAATATGCAGATCAAAGGCCAAAGGACAGTTTATTGTCATGCGTACCAATTAAGGTACAGTGAAACACAATATACCATACAGCCATACTAAAAAAAGCAACAAGATACACAACTACATAAAAGTTAACATAAACATCCACCACAGCGGATTCCCCAGATTCCTCACTGTGATGGAAGGCAATAAAATCTAATCTTATTCCCTCTTTATTGGGAGAATCATGTTGGTACTGGACCCCAAGAAAGGGCGTTTGTATAGTGCCTCAGAGAGAACAGCTTGTACTGGAGCCTACTAGGGAGAAGGCAATTCTGGATTTAGTGTTGTGTAATGAACCTGATTTGATAAGGGAACTCAAGGTAAAGGTACCGTTAGAGTTAGTGACCATAATATGATGTATTCATCTGCAATTTGAGAGGGAGAAGGTAAAATCAGAAGTATCAGAAGTGTCATATTTGAACAAAGGGGAATATGAAGGCATGAGGGAGGACCTGGCCAAAGTTGACTGGAAAGGAAACCTAGCAGGGATGACGGTGGAACAGCAATGGCAGGAATTTCTGGGAATAATCTAAAAGATGCAGGATCATTTCATTCCAAAGAGGAAGAAAGATTCTAAGAGGAATAAGAAGAGTAAGAGGTGACCGTGGCTGACAAGGGAAGTCAAGGACAGTATAAATATCTTCACTAAGGAGGACACAAACAATTTTCCTGAAGTACTAGTGGCCAGAGGATCTGGGGTGATGAAGGGACTGAAAGAAATCCACATTGGGCAGGAAATGGTGTTGGATAGACTGATGGGACTGAAGGCTGATCAATTCCCAGGGCCTGATGGTCTGCATCCCAGGGTACTTAACAAAGTGGCTCTAGAAATTGTGGATGCATCAGTGATCATTTTCCAATGTTCTATAGGTTCAGGATCAGTTCCTGTGGATTGGAGGGTAGCTAATGTTATCCCACTTTTTATGAAAGGCAAGAGAGAGAAAACAGGGAATTATAGACCAGTTAGCCTGACATTGGTGGTGGGGAAGATGCTGGAGTCAATCATAAAAGATGAAGCAGCAGCACATTTGGAGAGCAGTAACAGGATCGGTGCAAGTCAGCATGGATTTACGAAGGGGAAATCATGCTTGACAAATCTTCTGTAATGTTTTCAGGATGTAACAAGTAAAATGGACAAGGGAGAGACAATGGATGTAGTGTATCTGGACTTTCAGAAAACGTTTGATAAGGTCCCACACAGGAGATTAGTGGGCAAAATTAGAGCACATGGTATTGTGGGTGGATACTGACATGGATAGAAAATTGGTTGGCAGACAAGGATCAAAGAGTAAGATTTAACGGGTCCCTTTCAGAATGGCAGGCAGTGACCAGTGGGGTACTGCAAGGCTTGGTGCTGGGACCACAACTATTTACAATATACATTAATGATTTAGAAGGCGGAATTACAAGTAACATTAGCAAATTTGCAGATGACACAAATCTGGGTGGCAGTGTGAACTGTGAAGAGAAAACTATGAGTATGCAGGCTGACTTGGATAGGTTGGATGAGTGGGCAGCTGCACGCAGATGCAGTATAATGTGGATAAATGTGAAGTTATCCACTGGTGGCAAGCACAAGAAGACAGGTTATTATCTGAATCATGTTAGATTAGGAAAAGGGGAAGTGCAACAAGACCTGGGTGTCCTTGTACATCAGTCACTGAAAGTAAGCATGCAAGTACTACAGGCAGTGAAGAAAGCTCACGGCATGTTGTCCTTCATAACGAGATTATTTTAATATAGGAGCAAAGAGATCTCCTGCAGTTGTACAGAGTCCTGGTGACACCACACCTGGAGTATTGTGTGCAGTTTTGGTCCCCTAATTTGAGGAAGGCTATTGAGGAAGCGCAGCGTAGGTTCACAAGGTCAATTCCCAGGATGGCGGGACTGTCATATGATGAAAGAATGGAACGACTGGGCTTGTATTCACTGGAATTTAGAAAGATGAGAGAGGATCTTATGGAAACATAGAAAATTATTCAGGGATTGGACAAGGTAGACGCAGCAAACATGTTCTCGATTTTGGGGGAGTTCAAAACCAGGGGCCACAGTTTAAGAATAACCATATAACTATATAACCATATAACCATATAACAATTACAGCACGGAAACAGGCCTTCTCGGCCCTACCATTTATTTTCCCCTAGTCCCATCTACCTGCACTCAGACCATACCCCTCCATTCCCTTCCCGTCCATATACCTATCCACTTTATTTTAAATGTTAAAATTGATCCTGCCTCCACCACTTCTGCTGGAAGATCATTCCACACAGCCACCACTCTCTGAGTAAAGAAGTTCCACCTCATGTTACCCCTAAACTTCTGTCCCTTAATTCTCATGTCATGCCCTCTTGTTTGAATCTTCCCTACCCTCAATGGGAAAAGCTTATCCACGTCAACTCTGTCTATCCCTTTCATCATTTTAAAGACCTCAATCAAGTTCCCCTTTAACCTTCTGCGCTCCAAAGAACAAAGACCTAACTTGTTCAATCTTTCTCTGTAACTTAGTTGCTGGAACCCAGGCAACTAAGTTAAGGGGTATGCCATTTAGAACTGAGATGAGGAAAAACTTTTTCACATGCAGAATTGAGAATTTGTGGAATTCTCTGCCTCAAAAGGCAGTGGGGCCTGATTCACTGGATGTATTCAAAAGAGAGTTAGATAGAGCTCTTGCGGCTAGCGGAATCAAGGGATATGGGGAGAAGGCAGGAACAGGGTACTGATTGTGGATGATTAGCCATGATCACATTGAATGGCTGATGGCTAATGGCCCTCTCCTGCACCTATTAAATAAAAACAAATATATCTGCGCAATATTTTGAGTATAAAATGGCCTCAATTCAATTGTAATATTATGTAAAGAGATACATAGTAAAGAGATATCAATATTTAAAACGTATAATTATATGTAATATTTGTGCCACATGTAATAATAATTTGTAAAATCACATTGAAAGGATATATACTTTGTAGTGTTCCGAGTTGTATCATAACTCGGCAATGAAGAGGTTATTAATTCATCCGACTGAATTAAGAGAATCTGAGGGAACTCCATGAACCAGCTCAGGTCACTCCATGAGGCAATGAATGCAGGGTTCAAGTTATACCATTCCCAAGATAATTTCCTGCACTTCAGCCAAGCTGTGATTTGTAAACCTGGAGCATCTCAAGGGTGTACAAAATGCAGACAAAACTTCAACATACTCTCATGCTGAGGCTTGTGACTTCATCTCCTTCCAGTGAGTGACCTTGCAGATGTCTTTATGTTTGATCATTATAAAGAGAAAAGCCAACACAACATAATAAATGGTTCCACATTTCCCAGATTTAACTGTTCCCAGGCTATTTTATCTGAAGAAGTCACAATTGTCCCCAATGTGTTCATTACCTAGACCCTTGTATTCTTCAAGAACCACATTTCAAAATAAGGCCACTTTTAGTGTGACAATGAGGAATGTTTGTATTGTAGATATGAAGAAAGACAACAAAAGCCAGTCCTTTTGCATCCTTAAAAATCATATAAACAGGAGATTCATCTCTGCGTTGCGTAACTAACCAGACACCGTCATCTCCATATGAGCTGTTAGAAGATTTGTTGAACATGTATAGCAATTTTCCACATGATATCACACCATAATGTTTCCTGCAAGTTTCCCCAGATTACATTAAAGCTGTTGTTTAAGATTCCAACTCAAGTGGACACATTTTCTCAATGTGTGTCCTGTCATGGCCCTTCATAATTTCAAAGATCTCTGTTGTCCATATGTATCTTAAACAGGTCTCCCAGCAGCTCTTTAGCACAAACACCTTCTTATAAAAAAAACTAAAGAATGTAGATTCTGGAAATCTGGACCTAAATCAGAAAATGTTGGAAAACCTCAGCGGTTCTGTGTAATGAGCTGCTTGTAATAAGATAGTAGGACTTGCCTGTCAGGCGATACTTTATGGGTGGAATAAGAAAACTTGAGCCAACAGAAAAACCTGAGTTTATAGAAAATGAATTAAAAAAACTGGAAACTTACTTAGTTTTATACATTTTTAAATATTTTGCATCACCCCATTCAATTGTGTCTCATGACTCAAAAATTATTAAAGATGGCCCCTCGGGTATGAATGTCTGATATTCTGATGTCTGATATGATGCAGTGGTAGAACTTCTGCCTTTGCAGTGTCAGAGACACAGGTTTGAAGCTGACTCCAGGTGCTTGACTGTACAGAGTTTGTACATTCTCCCCGCGACCTGAGTGGGTTTTCTCCAGGCGCTCCGGTTTCCTCCCACACTTCAAAGATATACAGGTTTGTAGGTTAATTGGCTTTGGTAAAAAAAAAAAAATTGTCCCTAATGTGTGTAGGATAGTGTTAGTGTGCGTGGGTCATATGTATGCGTGGACTCGGTGGGCCAAAGGGCCTGTTTCTGCACTGTATCTCTAAATTAAATTAAAATATATTATAAGTAATGACTGTACCTACCAATAACTGAAAGGGAAGTGTTTGTTTAGGTGGCAATCTTTAAAAGTGAACAGATTGCAACCTTCCAGTGAAATCTCAGCTGCGATAGATTGTGCTCAGTTTAAATAAGTATTCAAAGCTTACAGAAGGCAACCACCCCACCCTGTCCAACCCTCCAAGCACCGAGGTTGAGTCAGGAACACTGGCACTTGAGGGTATCTCTGATCATAGGCATTGAGGGTGTTTTGTAATCTTGGACACAGAAGATAGGTTGAGATCCAGATACTGAGGGCACATCTGTGCCCTGTGCTACACAGATGCCGATTGTGCCGGGCAAGAATCCTAGGTTATTGAACTCAGGATATTGGCATGAACAAATCAACTCTGGCACAGCGGTAGAGCTGCTGCCTTACAGTGCCAGAGAACCGGCATTTGATCCTGATTACGGGTGCTGTCTGTACGCAGTTTGTACGTTCCCCCCGTGACCAGTGTGAGTTTTCTCCGAGAACTCCTGTTTTGGAAGAGAGGAGGGGCAGGACAAAGCTGGAAGAGAGGAGGGAAGCACAAAGCCTGGCAAGTGACCACATGTAGCCCAGGGTTACATGTAGCATCTGAATGCATTATTTGGCATTTTAACCATATAAATATATATTAACAAATCATGTGGCCAGAAACTATATGGTTAAAATACCAAATAATGCATTCAGATGCTACATTTTAGTCACACATCTGGACAATTCTCAATGTTGGGTAAAGTTACAATTATTCCCACTGGTTTGGACAGACCCAGTGCAGTGACGGCAATGTGACTAACCCCCTCCCTCCTCATTAGGAATATACCACAGGGAATTTAGCTCTCCTCTTAGCAGCTTTCACTATTGCTACTTTCTGAAGTAACTATCGTAACTAAAGTTTTTTTTAGTTCTGGCCCTGTTGTAGTTTTTTTTTAAGTAAATGCAATTAGCTGAAAACTGATGTCATATCAAAAGCACGAGGTAAACACATTCCTCCTGCACATAGTGAAAATATTGTGCATTTTACATACAATGAGGCTTTCAGTTTGAATTGCAACTATCTTATAAATACATTTCCAATCGTGTTTTTTAATTGGATCACTGGGCCTCGGGAAAAATGCTATTCAAATGGGGAAAGATATATATTTTCCATTCACAGTGAATCATTTGGATTGGAAATTAAATCGGTTTCCCCTCTTGCATGACTTCAAAACAATTGAATGCCAAGACTTAATTAAAAATAATTGAATATTTCTATTTTCATTTGGCACAACGAAGCATGCAAATTTCCATCTTATATTAGTTCTGTTCTGCGAATCTCTGTAATATTAACTGTTTGAGTTCCTACTTGTCTGTTAAGATAGTTTGCTTAAAAGTGATTTGCTATTTTTTCTGTATTTCTCCCAATATCCTATCAAGGAAAATTTGCTATCAAGGACAGAGCTTATGTGGATTTTGAACAAGCAGCAACAAAGAGAAGCAGGGAGAAGAAGTGATTGGCTGAAGCCCGTGGGGCAGGTGAGTCAGAGGGGGGGAACAGTTGGAAAAGAGCGGCCCTTTGATCAGTGTCAAGAAGGGTCTGGACCTGAAATGCTTCGCAGACCATCTCCTGCTATACTATGGACTTGTTTTTTCACAGTGTTTATTTTTTCACGGTGTTGCAGAATTCATGTATGGTTTATATACAATTTATGTGTTGTGTGTTGTGTGCGTCTATGTGCCTGTTTCTCATTGTACCTATACCCCTCTGTATATCATAACAATTCCAACTTGACATGATTTATCTAAATGCTGATTTTCTCCAGCAGTTTTTTTTTGCTCAAGGTTCCAACATCTACAGTTTCTTGTGTTTACAACAATAATTAATTTCATTCTGACATACAGTAGAAATTATTCATGATTTTCCGAGAGCAGAATCAGAAGACTTCTCTTGAACTTGGAGTGCAGGGGGATGAGGGGTGATTTTATAGGGGTGTATAAAATCAAGAGAGGAATAGATCGGGTAGATGCACAGAGTCTCCTGCCCAGAGTAGGTGAATCGACGACCAGAGGACATAGGTTTAAGGTGAAGGGGAAAAGATTGAATAGAAATCTGAGGGGTAACTTTTTCACACAAGGAGTGGTGGGTGCATGGAACGAGCTGCCAGAGGAGGTAGTTGAGGCAGGGACTATGCCAACGATTAAGAAACAGACAAGCACATGGATAGGACAGGTTTGGAGAAATATGGGTCAAATGCAGACAGGTGGGACTAGTGTAGCTGGGACATGTTGGCCGGTGTGGGCAATTTGGGCCAAAGTGCCTGTTTCCACACTGTATCTATGACTCTAAGTAAATTGAAAAGCAAATCTGCTTGAATAGTGGATGAGAATTATGAGGATGCATAATTTGGGTACAAATGGAAGGGTTAAAGCTGGTTTAAAAAGTGGTGCAACCCATTAACTTAAAGACATGTCATAGAACTAGTTGCTGAAAACCTTCTCAGAAGAGATGGATACCTCATAGTAAACAGTCAAATATTATGAAACATAAACACATGCTCAATTGTGTGAATATTTATATTTGCACACTTGTGTCCAAGTAGACTTTATTTCTTATATGCACAAGTAAGGTACAGGTGCAATGAAAAATCTTGCTTAGAACGGCATCACGGAGGCATACATTCAGACAAACACTCCCCAAAAATATATACATTAATTACACAAAATTTCTAAAAGAAAGAATACTGTGCAAAAGTTAGGACCCCGTAGTCATAACTCTGTGTTGTATGTGCTAATCCAGTAGTTCACAATCAAAAATAAACCTAACCCTAAAAATCTTATGTGACCTAACATTCACTTTCCACTTTATTTAATTAGCTGACTGTAATATGGTGCCTGCTGCTCTGGTGGATTTCGGTGTAATGTCTGCAGGCTGTTGGATTACTAACCCAAAAACTCCACCACAACCAGAATAGTAAGTGATGGAGGAATAGATCGGGTAGATGCACAGAGTCTCTTCCCTAGAGTAGGTGAATCGAGGACCAGAGGACATAGGCTTAAGGTGAAGGGGAAATATTTAATAGGAATCTGAGGGGTAACTTTTTCACTTAAAAGGCAGTGGGTGTTTTGAACAAGCTGCTGGAGGAGGTAGTTGAGGCTTGGACTATCCCAACATTCAAGAAGCAGTTAGGCAGGTACATGGATAGGACAGGTTTGGAGGGATATGGACCAAACGTGGGCAACTGGGACATGTAGGGCGGTGTGGGCAAGTTAGGCCGAAGGGCCTGTTTCCACATTGTATCGTTCTATGACTCTATGACTCTATGGTAGTGGGTTTCAACTGGATGTTTTGCGTTCTCCAGCAGCATGCATGAGCATTGTGTAATTCCAGGAAGTCCCTCTGGTGGAGAGTCTAGTGTCTTTACCACCAGGTTACCATCTCCTTGTTTCCACTAGATTATTATTAATGAGCAATGAGATCTGTGTTTATCTCCTTCTGTGATAAACATGATGGAGAGAGAACATTTAGGAGCAAATTGGAAACATGCTGAGTACAAGGCTCCAGATGCCTGTAATTGATTCAAAGCCTCTCATTATTAAACTCCTTTTATAACGTAGAATCACGCGCTGAGGGAAGTAGACTAGATACTTATTCTTGTACAATTTATAATAAACTGAGCATATAGAGGCATAAGAGATTGCAGATGCTGAAATCTTGACCAAAAAAAAACTGTTGGATGAACTCAACAGGTCAGGTAACATCTGTGGTGGTAAGTGGATAGATGATCTTTCTGGAGTAAAGCCAGAGGGAGCAAGGGAAGGTGAAGGGGAAAGGGAGAAAGAGGGGAGTAAAAGGGAAGTGAATGACTGGTAAGTGTGCAAATAAGGGAAAGAACTGTGGCAATGAATTCCAAATTCACCACCCTCTGACTAAAGAAATTCTTCCTCATCTCCTTTCTAAAGGAACGTCCTTTTATACCGAGGCTGTGACCTCTGGTGGAAATATCCTCTCCACATCCACTCTATCCACGACTTTCATTATTCAGTAAGTTTCAATGAGGTCTCCCCCCCATGCTTATGAACTCCAGTGAGTACAGGCCCAGTGCCGTCAGATGCTCATCATATGTTAACCCAGTCATCCCTAGGATCATTCTCGTAAACCGTCTATGGACCCTCTCCAATGCCAGCCCATTCCTCCTCAGATATGGGGCCCAAAGCTGCTTGGCCACTTTCAGACCTTTCAGTTTCTCAAGCACCTTTTCCTTAGTAACAGCAACTCCAGTAACTTCTGCACCCTGGCTGTCTTGAATTTCACGCACATTGCTGGTGAAGGCCGATGCAAAAAACATGTTCAGTTGATCTGCCATTTCTTTATTCCAATCATCACTGCTCCACTCTTGCCTCTCTCTTACTCTTTATATATCTAAAGCAACATTATTGCCTTTTTTAGTTAGATGCAAACAGCTATAAATTATGAGAGGCGTGGATAGAATAGACAGAATGTCTTTTGAAGAGTGAAAATGTCAGATCATCGGAGGGCATAGCTTTACGGTGGGAGGGACACCATTTTTAATGGAGATGTACAGGGAAAGGTTCATACAGAGAGTGGTGATTGCCAGAGGTGGTGATAAAATACTGGTACTTCAGAAGTTTGTGGATAGGTACAGAGATTTGCAAATTGTGGGGTGGATATGGATCACGTGCTGACAGAGGCGATTAAATTAACTTGGCATAATTTCAACACGGACATTGTGGGCTGAAGGGCCTGTTCCAACGCTGCACTGTTCTATGTTCTATAAAGCCAGAGCAAACTAAAAAGACAATCTCAAGAGTTGGCTTTCTGGATTATTATCCAAACTATGCAGCGCATAGCAGGCATTGAAAACTGGACAGGTGAATATATGGCTAAAGAAATAGCATGGGTAAAGTACAGTTGAAGTAAGAGCATTTGCACTGGGAACTGGTACCATTAATAGGACTGGAAGGAACCATCTCGTTGGGATCTGAGGTGGAACCATTAAGCAAGTGGATAGAGCATAAAATGGAGACACAAGAGCCCGCAGAAACTGTAATCAGGAGCAAAAAACTAAATGCAGGCGGAGCTCAATGGGTCTGGCGAAATGCATGCATGATGTTTTGGTTTGGGATCCTTCTTCAGACTGATATACAGCACAGTTAGCTAAGGGAGAGAAAAGCTTCGGGGAGAAGGCACAATTAACAACAGATTTGGAAACCAAACAAAAGGAAGATAATAACAATGGCATGGGAATAAGACTTAAAGAGAAAACCAATAAATGTAAACCTACTATACACGGTAGAGAAACTTTAATCTACTGTGCCTCCAGCCATCAGCTCCCTAGATTTTAATGTGTGGCCCATATGGTTATCTCCAGTACAAATCCTTGTAGATAGAATTCAGCATGGGAGGTCTGATATAGTATACATTGGTGAGGTGTCAGCAGTAAGAGTTTGGCACTGCACCAGAGTATCGCTTCAGTGGAAACGGTAGGGAGATGGTGATCTAAATAAGGCTTTCAATAACGGCAGTTTAATTTCAATCCCTTGTATAAAAGTAAAGGAATCCTTGCAGAATTCTGGGATCCATTGATCTTTGGGGAGGAGGGCCTTCTGCATTCAACTTTGCTTATCTCAATGATCTTTCTGATCATTTAATGAACACTATGAATACCACACCTTAGGAAGAATACATTGGCCATTGAAAAACTGTAGTTTAAATTTACCAGAATGGTAACCAGACATTAAGGGTTAAGTTAAGAGGAATCGTTATACAAAGCACAGCTATTTACGATACAATATGATATGATACTTTACGACAGACCTTTATACATCCCAGCAGGTAAATTGATATGCCAGCAGTCATAAAACACAAGATACATGAAACATGAAATTAGATGAATGGAAATGATTGGGGATGTGCAAAGACTGGGGTGGGGGAAGGGTAGTCAGTCTACCCCACGATAGAAGGGGAAGTAGTTGTACAGTTTTATAGCAACAGTGAAAAAGGATCTCCTGTGGCATTCTGTGCTGCATCTTGGTGGATCCAGTCTGTTGCTGAAGGTACTCCTCAGTTTGACCAGTGTGTTACGGAGGGGGTGCGCTGTAATATCTAAGATATTCTGCACTTTATTGAGCATCCTCCCCTCCAAGACCACACTCCCATCAATCCAACTTCTCCCCCAGGACGGACCAGTTCCAGGACGCTGGAATTTAGAAGGCAAGTGAGCAATTTGATTATAATGTTCAAAACTTTAGTGAGAACTCGTGAGGTAGATGGTGAGTAATTACTTCTGCTGGTTGAGATTTCCCCACTGAGAGTTGGCGGGGGGGGCGGGGGGTTAGATGTGTGAGACCAAAACATCACTGCAAACACTAAAGACATTGCAGCCATCATAACTGTGAAATGAATTCAACCATTTCAGAAAACCAGTCTTTCCTTCTTCTGTCAGAGATGGCTCATTCTGATGTAAAGGCGGAAACTAACCCACTCTCTCCGCATATGTTGCCTGACCTGTGGAGTAGGTCTTTTTCTTCCATTTCAGATTTCAAGCCATTGCTTTGTTCTGCATCCTACAGTGCCAGCATTGTTTTGTTCTCTCCAATCAACTTTTTTTTTCTTTCCACAGATGCTGCCTAACTATTTCCTGCAGTTTCTGTTTTTATTCTTGAACATTGAGGCCAGGCTTTGAGTGTGGAATTAGGAAAAGCCTCTACATTGAGAGGGCGATAGGAATTTTGAAACAACAATTGTTGTAGGGTCAATTAATTACTTGTCATCTAAGGTTGAGATACTGTACTCTCCATCTTGCATCCTTTATTCCCATCAGCTCCTTTTTAAACTTCCTGCTGCTGCTCTACATCTAGGTTTGAGAATGACTCACTTGCTAGCTGAGCGCTCTTTCCCTAAGTGCTTCTCGCCAAAGCCTCTCAAGCCAAAGCCTCAGTTTTTCACTTGGTCTCAACACACCACTTGGCCTGAACGTGGCCTCTCTCCCAACTCTGCTGCTCCCAGAAGGCCACTCCACTAAACCGTCCCTTCTGTTTGTTTGTAGGAAGGAACTGCAGATGCTGGTTTAAACCAAAGATAGATACGAAAAGCTGGAGTAATTCAGCGGGTCAGACAGCATCTCGGGAGAAAAGGAATAGGTGATGTTTCGGGTCGAGATACTTCATCCTGAAATGTCATGTTTTCCTTTTCTCCAGAGATGCTGACTGACCCGCTGAGTAACTGCAGCAGTTTGTGTCTACCTTCCTTTTATTTGTTGTTGTGCATCTTTCTCAGCCAATCAAACACATAATTCTTTAAATTTCCCTCTTCATTCAATCAAAAAAAAATTAGTTTACAGCCCCATTCAAAATGCTACATTTTTGTTTATGTTACCATCCTTAGATCAGGCAGTGTTATCCAGACCACTCACTTAATGTATACATATTTTATGGAAAGGCCTAATGAACCATCGTGGCCTAAACATCCATCAGGCGAGAATGAAACGCTTGGAGAAGGAGAAAGAGGTGCAGCGCACAGGCCTTGAACCTGGTGAGATGCAGGAGGAGCCTGGCCGGGAGTCACCCCACAGAGCCCAGTCCCTCCATGCACTAGAGTCTCCCAACCCCTGCAGAGTAGTTATTAAGACGGCTGATCCGGGACGCAAGTCGGGGCCTGATCAACCCCGGCTGGGTCGCTTGGGCGAGGGTGTCTGATGTTGTGAGACCTGAAACACCCGATGACCCCAGGTCACATCACTGAGGATGCGTCCCAGCTCATCTAGAAGGTGTATATTTTTCCACATTTCTCCTCACATCACTTTGGTTGTTTTGTCAGTTAATCTTTGTTAGTAAAGTAATTTAATCTCCCCTGGTTCTTGGACCCCCCCCCCCCCCCCCGCCCGCTCTGCCAATTGGAACAGCTTCTCTTTATATAATCTGGTCTATATATTATATATTTTTTATCCGATTACCATTCAACTTCCTCTGTTTAAAAGTAAACAGCTTTTGCAGACTACCATGTAACTAAAATCCTCAATTTCTGGTATTATTATCGTAAATCCCTTTAGATTATTGGACTCATACAGCTCGGAAACAGGTATTTCGGCATAGTGGGTTTGTGCTGCACATCAACCATCCCCCATCTATACCAATCCTACACTACTCCCACATTCCCATCAATTAATCGCACGTCGTCATAGGAAAAACTCCACATAGACAGTATTCAACATCAGGATGAGACCAGGGTGCTGTAAGGCAGCAGCTCTACCCTCTACTATCCCTTGCCCTCTCTCATGAAGATCCACAGCTGGACACCACATTCAAACCATATTCAAACCTGGATTTAATGAAGGTTCTTCATGAGATACCTGCACTAGCGTTCTGTGCCTATGTTGATAAAGCTCAGGGTTGTGAAAGCTATTTCATAGCTACCTACCTTCGTCAACCTACCTTCACATAATTATGTAAATATATACCAATTCAAATTCTGTGCTTCAATTTTCTCCTTAGCTGAATTTTACTTTTCTTACAGTGATGAACCAAATTTGAGGGCAACTTAATAATCTTTCATGTGCTGGTAAAACGCAAGGATCTGACTTGCTACCCAGCAGATATTACAGGGACTATAAGGCACTTGTATGCCAGGGGAGATTAAATTTACTAACAAAGATTAACTGACAAAAGAACCAAAATGATGTGAGGAGAAAATAAGTACACATTAATTGAGTGGTCTGGATAGCACTGTCAGATCGAAGAGTGGTGACATCAACAAAAATGTAGCATTTTGAATGGGACTGTAAACTAATGTACCACCCTAGTGCAGCAAAAAGGGGTGACCTCCAATCTTTTATCATTCATACTATCTTACAAGGAAGGAATGCTGTATACAGTCAATGGATTCAATTCTTGGCCACAGTAGCATCTATTCATTCATGGTTGTGACATGACCAAAGTAGTCATTCCAACACATGACCAGTGCAGACAATTCAGTCTCTCCTTCAGTCTGGCTTTCCTCATGTGTATCATTACTTAATAACAAGCAAAAGCACGACTAAGACTGACTGTGAACATTCACTTGAGTTAGACACAAAATGCTGGAGTAACTCAGCGGGACAGGCAGCGTCTCTGGATAGGAATGGGTGACGTTTCGGGTCGAGGACCTTCTTCCTTCCTTCGGGTGAACATGCACTCTTTCCTTTGGTCAGATTCTCTGTTGTTAATGTTGAATGATTTAATTAATGTAAATCACTAAATTATTGCAAAGCCTGCACCCCCAATGTTATTGCATGCATAAATATAGGCTTATATTAAGCGCATGTCATCCAGCACATTTCCTTATCAACCGCAGTGTGCGGTTAAATTGAGCTTGCTTTCGTGAAACAGCACAGCATTGCTCTCCCATGATACTTAAAGGAAAGGTTTGGTGCAACAGTGCCAAAATGAATCAAGCCAAACCCAGCAACCTTTTAAAGCTTACAAACTGCAACAATATCTCGACAATACTTACAGAAACTGTAATAAAGGAAGTGCTTGCAACATTGACCAAAGCATCCATAGCTAACAAAGGAGTCAAATTTCCTATTTCCTCTGTGCTTCTTGTAAATAGTATTACAATATAGTGGAATTCAATTTCAGCTATAAAATATATATATATAAGCAGTTATGTTTTTTTTAAACTAAAAAGAAATGTTTGCCTCCAAGCAATCACACACGAGGAAAACACAAGTATTTTCAACTTCATGGTGGTGTGTCAAACTTCTAATTCTCTCAGTACTGGTGCATCTGCTGTTAATATACATGTGCTGCCGTGCCAAAGAATGACTCATGTACATACTTCTTGATAATCATGTTGCCACAATACAGCTATTAGTACCTAAAGGGCCCTTTTCCCATCCGATGGAAGGTCAACAGATGCTAGATGCTGTCATTTCTCAGGGCTTGGCTAATTCAAGATGTGCTGAACTGAATTGCATTGCTTCTAAAGTATTTCATGAATTTTCCATCACGCCGTATCCTATTGCCAATACGTTTTCATTCTTTCAAGCGCTTACTCTCCGTAACCCCACCCTCTAGTCTCTATACCTCACACCGCCCACCGAATACTTAAAGGCTGCATGTTCTGGCAACTGGTTTTCAAAATGGACCATCTCCACCTGATGGGTATGTCTATGGTGGGCTTAAGGACTTGTGTCTGTGCTCTACAACTGCATGGTTCTATATCGAGCCATCTGCACCATCTCTGATATTTTCCCTTTGTGTTCACCCTCCTGAGTAAAAAAAGAAATAGGAATATTGGTCTGGGTGACATGGCTGTTAAACCGAACAGTAGGACACTCTCCACCAGAAAGTAGGTCCATGTAGAACTTAAAAGCACAGTTTACTTACAAGGTAACATGGAAAGGCAAAGCAAATTTGGTGAGGAAAGATGAAAGAAAGGAATAAAGAGAGCAAGTAAAAAATAAAATGATGGCTCTGGGCTTTCCCAAGTAAGTTAGATTAATGCGACCAATGGCAGTTGAATACCTTCTTACTTAATATTAGGTTGTCTATCAATGGTACACAAACTAGCAACAAAGTGTGGCAGTTTTTCATGGTTTGAGATTTAGGCCAGGTATTTCTTTAAAAATTGTTTATCCAGGGAAGTGAATTAATATAAACAGATGGGTACACAGGTGATTAATGCATTGAAGGTTGAACACTGGAAAGATTCATCAAACAATTGATTTGTCATCTCTTATTGAAATTTGGCGGAAGAGATTTTAAAAAAATGGGAAAACAGTATAGAAAGAGAAATAATTTGCAATAATAGTGGTGGTGATTTCAAGGTATTTCACCAACATTTGTTTTTATTTTTTTGTTTAGTTTGATCACCATTGTAAAAAAACATGAACAGGTCGAAATCTTGCAGACATATTAAATAAATAAATTAATTAAATTTAAAAAAAATCATGAGAGGAATATATAAAATCTTGAGATGATTAGATGCACAGAGTCTCTTACGCAGAGTAGATGAATCGAGGAACAGAGGACATAGGTTTAATGTTAGGGGGAAAGATTTAATTAGGAATCTGAAGGGTAACATTTTCACACAAAGACTGGTGGGTGTATGGAACATGCAGCCAGAGGTAGTTGAGGCAAGGACTATCCCAACATTTAAGAAGCAGTTAGACAGGTGCATGCATAGGACAGGTTTGGAGGGATTTGTGCCAAACGGGGGCAAGTGGGACTCGTGTCATTGGGACATGTTGGCTGTTGTGAGCAAGTTGGGCCAAAGGGCCTGTTTCCACACTGCATGACTTCACGACTCTATGATTTTACTTTGGAGTCACATGAGTGACTACGCGAAGAACCCTGTACAGCCGCACGTGCGTCATTACGTCAGACGCTTTCGTGCAGGCGACCGGTGGAGCAGCGCAGCTCCTCCAACGGTAAGTCTAAACTTCAGGTACGTGCTACTCTTTACCTGTTGTAGGTCTCCTGCAGGAACCTGCAGGTTTTTGCGGGATGTTCGCGATGGCCGACGAGGGAACCAGCCCAGGGCTTTGGGGAAAACCCTGGTCCGACCGCGGAAGCGGGGAGCTGGCGAATGTCGGGTTCGCGATCGGGGAGGGGAAACCCAAGAATATGCAGTTCCCAGACCGCAGTAGTCCCCAGGATATGGGTTTAAAACTGACCTAAACGGTTAGGCTGGGTTCCCCGGGGAGGGGAAATCCAAGCATATGAGGGTTTTCATACCGCAGTAGTCCCCAGGGTATGGGGTTAAACTGACCTGAACGATCAGCACGGGTGCCGGGAGGGTTACCACAGGTAAGTGTATATATTTATATCCATTCCCGGGGAGGGGATCCATCCCCAGGATATGGGGACAAATGACAAAAATGGTCAGTACAACAAAGAAAGATGTTGGGAGGATTCCCCTCTGGGAATGAATCTAGAGACTCCTACAGCAGGAGTTGGGTCAGCACAGGTTAATGTGAGAGCCCCCGTCAGCAGTAAAGTTTATGACAGTGTCAGCCTATTGGAGAGGCTGTGCCAGCAGCACCTTTGCTCAGGGATGCTTCATGAGAACGCCAAATCTATGGCAAATACTGGCCTATGGGAAAGGCCGTGCCAGCAGCACCTTTGTTCAGGGATGCTTCATGGGCACCAGCAGTACCTTTTTCGGAGCTGCTTCATGGGAATAGGCTGCTTAGTAGGGTATTTAATTTACAGTGATCATGGGGGGATGAGGAGGTATTGCTAGGATAAGGCAATATAACAGAATGATGACAAAAAGCATTCAAAGAGGACTATTCAAAAACACTGGTTATGTATGTGCTAAAATCCACTGTTAAGTCTCAAACTATATTTGAGAAATTGGGATCCTCTATCCAGTTAGATTAAGTTCCTATCAAATAGACTTGTAGGACATTGGGATTTACCTTCAACTATTCAATTGGCTGTTGACGCCGGCCTGGGCTACAGAGTGCAGTCAATAGACTCCTGTAACAGCTTTGTTGTTATAAAACAGCTTTCTAGTTGTTAGACTAATTGGTAATAGTATAGATGGGATTCAGCTGTGCAAGTAGGAGAACTGTTATCTTGTTAAATGGTTAACTATAAAGTGCTATGTAGATAATTGTTAACACAACTTCTTATCATCAGCTGATGTTAATAAAGTCACAATGATGAACAAACAGTATTTATTACTGTGCCAGCAGTACCTTTGCTCAGGACTGCTCTAGGAGAATGCCAAGTTATGGCAAGCTAGCCGACTGAAGAAAGGTTTAGGCCTAAAACATTGCCTACCTCCTTCGCTCCATAGATTCTGCTGCACACGCTGAGTATCTCCAATATTTTGTGTACCCTTGATTTTCCAGCATCTGCAGTTTCTTCTTTAACAGTATTCATTACTGCTCCAGTAGTCGTTAGGTAAATATTTCATTATATTGCAAAATGGTGCTAATGGCCCTAAATGGGAAATTGCATCACGGCGCTTTGTAGCAGGCCTGCTTAATGTCTCCCTCATGTAGGAGGAGAGCATGCCGCGTCAGTATTAGTCTGACGCTGGGGCCATGGCAAAGTCGGCGTTTTGCTGAAGCTGCGCCAGCAGCACCTTGTAACAGGGCTGCTTAATGGCTCCCTCATGTAAGAGGAGAACATGCAGGATCGGTATAGTCTAGCGCTGAGTCTGAGGGCATAGCCATAGAGCATGCCCAAAGGATGCAGGGCACGCGCCAGAGGTCTATGCCTGGCAGCAAGGTTGCCATCCCAAACACATATGCAGTGAACACCACTATCAGGGGGACATTAGAGCTGCTGCCGAATCTTCTATTCAGGTAAGACCTTTCCATAGGCGAAACCTGGAGGACAAAGCACAAGCTGTTGGAACGAGTAAGGTTTCATAGTTTCGGTGACAACACACCCCACGTCTTCATCGGCAGTAAGCGGTTCACTGAAGTTGGTGGCAGAATGAAATCTGGCCAGAGGTTCCACGCACGCTACCTGTGCTACTCTACAATTAAGGGACCACTTACAACTTGGTAAGATATACACTTAGTTATACATTACAAATGATTGAGACATTATCATCTACTTTGAGGGGTCTAACCATGTAAAATGGACAATACTAGCATTCCAAGCAGGTTAGAATTGGGCAGGCTCAGTATAAGGGCCAAGGTTGTCTCACTAGACTGGCTTGGAAATTGGGCCACAGTTGCTGTTTACGGTAGATACCAAGTTATAAATATCATCTTGAGTTTGGAGGTGGAGCAGACTTGCATGACTTGCAAAAAATTCTGTTATGGGTATCAACTATCTATAGACCCTATGGGCATTGTATGGGTTAAAGAGTGATTGGACAAATGTGCATATTGTGATGCTCAGATTCATGTTGATACATTATGATGATGGCATATGTTAGTCACGTGGGTGCAATCAGTTAAAGACCCCTGAAATGGTTACATATCTTGTTGTCACAGGAGAGTCATCAAGTATAGGTCAATGGCAACACAGAATTGGTTTTGAATTATACCGTATTATGAAACTCTGGTTAAATGGAACACCTAATATAGATATGTTGTTTTCCTGCTTATTCACTGGTTGCAAAATATGTGGCATAAGTGACAAAAGATACATTCTCGCTACAAGGAGAAGGAAGGTCTTTTATGGCTCCCTCCATTTTGCTTCATCAATCGAGGCTACAAATAAAGTCATTACGAGGCCACTTTAGGTTCCTATTGTGTGATTGCCTTATGCAAATTGATTCCCGATTTGTCGGGAATAATAATACAACCTTATATGGTTATTTTAAATGTAATTTTGCTGGTTCAGCCTGAGGCTTGGGAAATCAGCCGTTGCATGATAAACTCAAATTATGGTCTGCAGATTTAATAAACTGCCCTAAAGCTTGGGTTGTTACAACTATCCTTCTATGTGTTCAACTTGCTTGGATAGTACCAAAACGCAGGACGTTTCTTTTCCAGGAGATGAAAGAGTTTTTCTGCTCGTGTTACATTGAAAGCGGTATAAATTGCTAAAGTTTGGAGTTCATGTTAAATGATCTTTTGTTAATTATTAAGTTGTACGGCCATTAATTGTGGCAACGTGCTTTCTCATTGAGTTGGCTGTAGCAAACAAGACCCGCTCTGTCGGGTTCACGCCGGATATCAAGTTGTAGGATATCTTCAACATAAGGTCTCCCTGGACCAGTACAATGCTGTATGGGATGTTGACATTTGTGAACAATATTTCACCAGGAGGCTCCAGCTACATCCTTAAATTTGGCTGGAGTTCATTAGGTAGTTATCCTTCTGGTGCTGGTTTAGCGCAGCAGGGTCATCCGCTACATAATTGTGATGATACAGGATGATTACATCTGTAAATTATAATATATAATGTTATGTTATAAATACTTGAGCAGACCAGAAGGAGGTCGGGTCTCAAAATAGTCACAGGCATCCCAGGGGACATTTGATAATGAAAGCACACATATATACAACAATACATCAAGGTCACCAAGAGCCTTGGAGGTCCTGAACTAGCAATGTTGTTAGTCACAAAAAAACTTGGAAGAACATATTTGTTCAGGCCACTCCAGATGATAAAACGGAGTTTACGTTATGTAGGAATGGTTTCTGATTCCAGATCTCATTCCACCCTGGCTGCTACAACATCAGCAGGAAGGGTATTTATGTTCTGCTGGGTCACATTGTTCCGGCCGAACGAATCTCCAAACTTATATAATAACCCATTGCTGAACCAGGGGTATTTCTTAATTTATGTTCTGGTTATACTTTCCATCTGGGTGAGAGATGGAAATATTATTACTTCAATTTAACTGCATCGACATGTATTACATCTATGTCATAACTGTATGCATTATGAATGTTTTCCCTTCATTTGTCAATGAAGCAGCTGTGGTTGTGTATACTCGTTTTCCACGGCATGAAATCACAGAGCTTTGAAATCTTCACGTAGTCACTCGCGTAACTCCGAAGTAAAATAGTAAGATTAAACGGGAACTTACCAGTTTGCAGTTTGATCTTTAAACTATGAGGAGTTACGATGAGGGATTACGTGCCCTCTGCTCCCAACCCTCATAAATATAATCTGGTAGTTCTAGTCTTTTGTTTCTTACTATTATACTTCAGTCACTATTACCTGTGATTTCTCACCGTTGCTTTGAAGATTGACACATGCGGCTGTACGGGGTTCTTCCCTCATTGTAACTCATAAAATAAAGATCAAACTTCAAACTGGTAAGTTCTCATTTAATCTTACTATTCTAAATGTCTGCATGATCTGTAATTTGATAATGTTGTGTGATGTACAAATATCAACACAGAATTGCCATGGAAGCTATGGTCTCTGAACTCTGTCATGGATCATCCTTTGTTCCATTCAAGAAATAGGACTTCTGACAATGCAGGTCTCTCAATCCTTCTCTTGATTATCGGCTTGACCAAAATGCTCAGGTCATTGGATTGGACCTTGAACTCACAATTAAAACACATGGACACATAATGCTGGAGTAACTCAGGGGGACAGGCAGAATCTCTGGTGAGAAGGAATGGGTGAGGTATTGGGTCTTCAGACTGAGAGTCAGGGAAAAGGGGAATGAGAAATATTGATGGTACTTAGGAGAAATGAATAGAAGATATGCAAAAAGCAATGATAATCAATGAAAGGTAAGGTGTGAAAACAACAGATCAAAACAGATGATGATAAGGGAAATGTAGAACAGTTCATTGTTAGGTGAGAGGAAGGTGACAAAGGTAGAATTAATCAGAAGGACAGTGAAACTAGTAAATCCAAACTAGGGACGGAGAGAAAGGGTAAAAGGGTTACTTGGCGTTTCACTTGAAGATTTTACGGATTGTGGAAAGAAAGACTGATTTTATTGATAAAGACCATCTTGGGTCACAATAGGGTTCTATACCCATTCTCAAAGTTTTGTTTTATTACTTTTTTTATGAATTATGTGTTTGCCTAAATCAAATTTGATTACATGCTGAACTATAAATTACTCGCTCATTTTGTAACTAAGATGACAACGTGACTACCATAAACCTTCTGTAAATTGGCAGGACATGTTTTGCTTTCACTACCAGCTGGTTACAGATGTTCAATGCAAATGACGACAGCAATATGACTTTCCAGCTGTGGTTTTGCTTCCTGTCATTTTAAGCTCAGTAGAACAATTTGAATGGGATTTGAGATGCATCTGTACCAACTTAAATACCTCTTTTTCAATACAAACATTCCTGCTTTAACATCGAGATATATTCCTATAACAAAAAGAACAATCAGGATGATATATCTGCGGAAACTTAGACGGGGGTTAGACGGGGGTCTTGCATTTATCGGGAAGAGCTACATTTAATTGTGTAAATCAAAACTTTAAATAGCTGTACAATTTTTATCCTAAATCGTATTGTGGGCAGTGCTTATTTTTTACCGCTAAAGAGCAGGTGCAAATCACTGGCAGAAGAATGTTGGTGCTGACAACTAGTCAGTCTTAAGCATGTTCGATTTAATGCTGCCAGTGATGAGAGATCAAAGATCTGAAAGACTCCAGTCATTTGTGCACCAGTATTCCGTCAGCTAAAATATATTCGGGAAACTAAGACTAATCCAACAGTATAAGATTGCTGGTAAGATTATACAATATTAGGTAGATTTATGTCATGTTGAAGTTCAATCACGAAGGACAAACATGCCATGTTGTCTCGCAATGATTCATGTTCCAAAATGGTCTTTGCTGCATTCATCCAGTTTAGGTTTTTGACAAGGAGTTTGGCCTCAAGGTTGTAGGGAGAAAGTTGGCTCAGACTGTTAAATGTATACTTGGAAACATTGGATATAAATATTTGAATAATAAATATTTACAGGCTGATGTTGAACTAACTGGGAGCTCTTTCAAAGTGCTGGCAGAGGGATGGTAATCTTTGTCTGTTCTCGGTTTGGATTGTGTCTGTGTATTGTGTGGAAGCTGATGTGGATGTTTGATCCTGTGCTCAAATGACCTTGTTTCCTTCAGTGATGAAGGTCTCACCTGAAACAGGACACAGTTCTGGAGAGTTAGCCCTCAACTCATACTCATAGCATGGTTGACACAAGGTCATAGGAGGTCTTCGTAACTCTCCTTCATGCTCGAGAGTAGTCCTCGTGTACTCGAGGCCTCAGCTAGGTCATGGCGTTTTATTCAATATGTTAAAAAATTCCCGTGAGTTAAAAAAGGTCGCCATGGAAAAAATCGATAATTTTTTTACTCATGGGTTTAGTCGTAGTAGGTCAGCATGTTAGTTATAGGTAATCGAGGGTAGTCGAACGTAGTCAAAGGTAGTCATAGATAGTCTTCATCATAGTCGAAGGAAGTTCGAAGGAGGTCGTCTTCACTCTCCACTGTTCGGTGTTCATTTTTCCCAAAGTTAGTCGTAGCTAGTCATAGCTAGTCGTAGGTGGTCATCAACATAGTCGAAGGAGGTCTTCAACATGTCATTTTTTCAATCTCTTCTAAACTTGCCAATTAGGTCGCCCAAGTGGGACAGCCCTTTAACCTTATTCTCCTGCCTTCCCATAACTTCTGACACCTCTTCTTGTGCTTGTTTCCTATAAATTCCATGGAAAAATATAATACATTTTATAAACATTGAGAATTGACTAAACAAAGAGAATGTATTTTCCACCTGATTAATGCTTGTTTTGATTCTGATAATGGGTTGCATTTTATTGGCTCTGATTCATCGTTCACTAATATTGGTATTACCAAAATGACCACACTGAACAATCATGTCTGAGCTTTCTCTCCCCGAGGCCAGCAGTCCACAGGTGGAAATTCAGCCTCGAATGACGGATCCTGAATCAGTCAGATGGCTTCTTAACAGTGTGTCATTGTCCAAAGGCCTTTGAGCTATTTCTTAACATTTGCGTTAACTAGAAACTGTTGAAAAGTCAAAGTCAAAAGAGTTTATTGTCATGTGTCCCTGACAGGACAATGGAAATCTTTCTTTGCATAGCACAACAGAACATAGAAGGCATTGACTACAATTCTATACATAAATACACCCATGACTTAATAAATTAATAAAGTGCAAATAACAGATGGAGGGATATTAATGTTCAGAGTTCCGAGCCAGGTTTAATAGCCTGATGGCTGTGGGGAAATAGCTATTCCTAAACCGGGTTGTTGCAGTCTTCAGGCTCCTGTACCTTCTACCTGAAGGTAGCAGGGAGATGAGTGTGTGGCTAGGGTGGTGTGGGTCCTTGATGATGCTGCCAGCCTTTTTGAGGCAGCGACTGTGATAAATCCCCTCGATGGAAGGAAGGTCAGAGCCGATGATGGACTGGGCAGTGTTTACAACTTTTTGGAGTCTTTTCCTCTCCAGGGCACTCAAGTTGCCGAACCAAGCCATGATGCAACCAGTCAGCAAGCTCTCTACTGTACACCTGTAGAAGTTCGAGAGAGTCCTCCTTGACAGACCAACTCTCCGTAATCTTCTCGGGAAGTAGAGGCGCTGATGAGCTTTCTTAATAATTGCATCTGTGTCCTCGGACCAGGAAAGATCTTCACAGATGTGCATGCCCAGGAATTTGAAGCTCTTGACCCTTTCAACCATCGACCCGTTGATATAAACAGGACTGTGGGTCCCCATCCTACTCCTTCCAAAGTCCACAATCAGATCCTTGGTTTTCCTGGTGTTGAGGGCCAGGTTGTTGTGCTGGCACCATATGGACAGTCGCTCGATCCCTCTTCTATACTCGGACTCATCCCCATCAGTGATACGTCCCACAGCAGTGGTGTCGTTAGCGAACTTGATGATGGAGTTCGCGCTATGACCGGCTACGCAGTCATGAGTATAGAGTGACTACAGCAGGGGGCTAAGCACGCAGCCCTGAGGTGCTCCCGTGCTGATTGTTGTCGAGTCTGACACATTTCCACCAATACGAACAGACTGTGGTCTGTGGATGAGGAAGTCGAGGATCCAATTGCAGAGGGATGCGCAAAGACCCAGTTCTGCGAGTTTGGTAACCAGCTTGGAGGGGATGATTGTGTTAAATGCCAAGCTGTAGTCAATAAATAGCAGCCTGACATATGAGTTTTTGTTGTCCAAGTGGTCCAGAGCGGAGTGGAGGGCCAGCGAGATCGCGTCCACCGTTGATCTGTTGTGGCGGTAAGCGAACTGCAGTGAGTCCAGGTTTTTGTCGAGGTAGGAGTTGATTTGCGCCATGATCAACCTCTCGAAGCACTTCATCACCACAGGCGTTAGTGCCACAGGTCGATAGTCATTGAGGCACGTCACCTTGCTCTTCTTGGGCACCGGTATTATTGATGCCCTTTTGAAGCAGGTGGGAACCTCAGACCTCAGAAGTGACAGGTTGAAAATGTACGTAAAAACTCCAGCCAGTTGGTTCGCACAGGTTTTTAGGACACGACCAGGTATGCCATCAGGTCCAGACGCTTTTCGAGGGTTCACCCCTCTGAAGGATTTCCTGACGTCGGCCTCTGTGACTGAGACTGAAATACCATCACAGCGAATGGAGGCTCGGGAAGGCACATCGGTGTTCTCCCTAACAAAGCGTGCGTAAAACGCATTGAGCTCATCAGGGAGTGATGTATCGCCGACATCCGAGCTGCCTCCTGGTTTCGCCTTGTAAGAGGTGATTGCATTCAGTCCCCGCCACAGCTGCCGAACATCTGTCTCATCCTCCAGCTTGGAGCAGAACTCCCTTTTGGCCTTTTTGATGGCCTTACCAAGGTTGTATCTGGACTTCTTATAGACCACTGTGTCATCAGACATGAATGCCCGGTGTCTGGTCTTCAGAAGAGTGCGGATCTCACAGTTCATCCAAGGTTTCTGATTGGGGAAACACTCGGAAGGTTTTTGTAGGGATGCAGTCCTCCACATATTTCTTTATGAAGTCTGTAACGACTGTGGCGTATTCATTCAAGTCCATTGTCGAGTCCTTGAACATAGCCCAGTCTACAGACTCCAAACAGTCTTGTAGTTGTTCTTCTGCCCCCGCCGACCAGCTCTGTACTGTCCTCACCTCTGGGGGTGCACTCTTTAATTGCTGCCTGTAGGCAGGAAGAAGCAGCACCATGGTATGGTCGGATTTACCGAAGTGAGGGAGAGGGATAGAGCTGTAGGCATCCTTGATGGTGGTTAGCAGTGGTCGATGGTGTTTGGTCCTCTAGTGCAGCAGGAGACATGTTGGTGGAAGTTGGGGAGTGATTTCTTTAGGTTTGCCTTATTGAAATCCCCAGCAATGGTGGTAAATGCCTCGGGGTAAGACGTCTGGTGTTTGTTGACCACGGCGTGCAGCTCCTCCAGTGCCAGACGGACGTCTGCCTGGGGTGGGATGTAGACCGCGGTCAGGATGATGGAGGTGAATTCCCTCGGTAGGTAGAAGGGACGGCACTTCACCGCCAGATGTTCGAAGTGTGGAGAGAGGAGTTCGACAGGACTACCACGTCTGAGCACCACGCAGAGTTGACCATGAGGCAGACACCCCCTCCTCTCCCTTTCCCTGATGCCAGTGTACGGTCCATACGGTGGATGGAGAACCCTTCAGGCTGGACTGCTGAGTCTGGGGTGCTGGGGGTGAGCCATGTCTCTGTGAAACAGAACACAGAGCATTCCCTCAGCTCCCTTTGATAAAGCAGCCTTGCCCTTAAGTCCTCCACTTTATTTTCAAGGGACTGTACATTGGCCAGTAGGATAGTAGGGAGAGGGGGTCGAAGTCCCCTGCGCTTCATTCTGACCTGAAGTCCTGCCCGTCGGCCATGTTTCCGGACACAATGGAGGCTTCCCCTTTGTGTCCAGGTACTGTGTTTCCTGTGCCTGTTGTTTCTGCGGACCAGCGCTGGAACGGGAATTCCCTCACAAATGGCAGCTCCAGCTCCGTAATGAACGGGGGTTCCCACAGAATCAGCAGCTCCAGCTTCATGTTTTCTTGGATATCCAGCCCGTCGGCTCCGGAGGTCATCCCGGGGTTTCCAGGTGCCGTACCTGGGTGGTTCAGTCACGTCGGGAGTTTCACAGCCAGCGTGGGAAAATTGAAAGTCCGGTGCTCCCGCAGCTGCGGGAGATCGCAAAACTTCCAGCTCTTTCAGCTGCACAAGCAGCCTGTCAGAAACGGCACCGATTGCTGCCGTTTCCCTGATGCAGGTAAGTTGATAAAAGTTGTAGGTAAATCTTTTCTGTTTGTCCCGCCGCCGATCCTCCGGAGTCAAATGAGTGCGAGCTAATACATTTTTTTTCCAAAACTAAATAAACATTAACCAAACATCTTAAAGTAGGAGAAATAGTTTAAAAACTTTGTTCAAACAAAATAAGGAAACCACTTAACCAATGTTTACATTTTACGTAAATCTCAGTGACTTTATTCAAACTAAGTGGGTGATACTAAATGCCAGGCATGGTTATTTGCAAAGCCTGTTGTTGGATGCAGAGTGTGTCTAGGTTCTCAGCTCAGCATGTCTGTGCTCTCTCCCTGGACTGAAGGATGAGTCTGTGGCTGGAGAGTAAGATCCAGCAATGGACTTCCAACTCACCTTGGCTTTTGTGGCTTCTTGTCTTCATTTGAGCTGAAGATTAGCTGAACTGTGAGGAGGAATAAGGTCCACACTGTGATTCAGCTCACTTGCATATCATGGGTTGCAAGGAGACCGAACAAGCCACAACTGATCTGTCACATTGCCACCTCTTGCATGAGGTCTCAGAAGACTATTTCTGTGCACTTTGCTAATCGGGGATATGGCTATACTTTATGAAACTGCATACAAAAAAAATCACTGTGCGTTTGCACATGTGACAATAAAACTCCATTGACCATTGAACTGATGGGTTTGTGTAATTATGATTCAACCGTCAGATTAAAAATCCCACAATTATTCAAGAACCTGCGATGTTGAGACTGCAGAGACCTTCTAACTAATTGAGTTGGGTGGAATATAAGAAATGTTTTTCATGCTTATCGAGCTTTTGATCTTGAGGTAGGTAATCTGTATATCGCTGCATAACATGGATTGCTTCTCAGATCTCAAGAGTCAAGAGTGATATTGATCATATCTGCCTTGGGCCTTAATTCCACTTCTGCACCAGTGCCATCTAGCCTTTAATCCCCCAATTTGTTGAACATGAAATAAAGTAAAACTTTGATGATCAACTGGTGTGGGATTTTGTTAGTGCTGGACTAGCAGGTATTTCAGGCTACAGAATGGTATTTCCTATTAATACTCAACATATTTTTAATTGCCTTTTTTTAAAAAATGTTGCACAATAGTGTAATCAATTTTCCAATGAACCAGGTAAGCTTAATGAGCTCAAGAGGTAGAATCCTGGCCAGTTTAAAGGGACTGTGAGAACTGGATCCTCAGTAGTCGGAAAGAAAATCAGGAACCAGGGCCCCAGCAAGACAGATGGCAGTACTGTAAACATTACAAATTATTAGAGTTGATTACTAACTTCAGCAAGAGAAAACCACATGTAGATTGGCTATTTCATACTAGCCAATTATAGTATTTATTAGTAGTGACTCCACCTACTATGTACTTCATATTATCAAGAGCCTGCTTGCGCTAGTTAGAAATGAATAGCAGCTCGGAGATGTGAAGACTGCAGATCCTTGCTGTATGTAGACTTAATAAATATGTGTTGTATCTAAACGTGTGTGTGACTTGACATGGTGTCAGAGTGAAACTTATTTTTCAAAGATTATTTATTGGTCACATACACCAATTTGTGTATTGAAATGCTTCTTGCCAATCCAGCACAGAAAAAAAAGAATACAGACATAACAATGACAAAGAGATTTAAACATAAAAAACATCCCCCCACAATGGTTCCCACTGTGAGGGAAGGTACAATGTCTAGTCCTCATCCCATGTCCACCCATAGTCGGGCATATTGAGGCCTCCACAGTCACCTTTACAAAGGCCCGATGTTCCAGGGCATTCTCGCCGGGTGATCGTGCTCCGGCGTCGGGAGAATTCTCTCAGCGGCTTCGGACACCTGGAACGGGCGCT